>JAODXP020000008.1:19869427-19971260 GCA_027497455.2 Sardinella longiceps | reverse complement strand
CCGGGTGAAACCGACAAAATATTTTATCAGATGTGACTTTCTTTTAGACAGCAACGGGAGTTTTGGGGCTTAAAAACGCAAAAAAATGAACCCACCCTCCAGAGTGGAAATCTTAAAGACGCTCCACCGTCGCGTTCCCGTCAAAAGGGTTGAAAGCGCAAAAGTGTGGTCTCAGCTGCTCACACTGGCTATCCTTGCATACGTGTTGACTTCATAAACTTCATAACCATGTGCAGTACAGCCAAACAATAACAAACATGTCGGATTATTTCCATCAGTCAGACATTCAAGTGGCCTTAGCTGCTTTGGTAGTTATTCAGGAGTCCATTCAGCAAATAAGCCGGGTAATTACTGGAGAACAGAAAGGCGAATTAATTACCTACGGCAGTTGTCTGCCTTACCTCGCTTCTTCGCCATGTTTTGGTTTTTGACGGTCGGCTATTTCGCGCTACTACAGGGAGAAGGAAGTTTCAACGCATACGCTCGCTCTTGGTGTTGTTTTATGCCAGTGCTTCACAGTACCACCTAGCCACCTGGCATGCACACTACATCAAATTTCACACACTTTTGTGTCACCGTGTGCATGCAGATTTCCACCCAAAGACGCTCGTCTAAACGCGAAATAAAGAGTGGCAACACAACGCCACTTTTGCGGATTGTGTTCAGATTGTTGTCGTGTAAAGCTAGCCCATGAATACGAATGAACAGAATTATTATGGATGGGCCATTTCAGGCTAATACTTACCTATATTAATTATCTAAATTTGACTATTTGTAACAGTTGAATAAAACTTATCAAGCGCAATTCCCCGACACATTCATAGGCTCCAAGGTCAAGGGCTTTGCGTAAGTAGTATTAATATATATTGTAAAGTTGAGTTTTGAACTCATGATAAATGTACAGTAGATAACTTGATCTGTTGACTTTGGTTCCTCAGGAACGGATCCATTGTTATTTTCTCAGAGCTTGTGTTTAAGAACGCAAGTTCCACCCCCTCTACCAGCAGTGTGGAATCTACTTTGAGCAGCGCAATCTTCAGTGAAGAAATAGTGCCTGGAAGCATCAGTGCAAGTAAGTTTTATCATTCAGTGAAAACTTAATCAATTTACACCTGCGTTAAATTAACTGTGTGATCCATTCTAATGGACACTGCTTTCACCCTCAATGATCATTCAGCTACCTCCCCAAATATAACTGAAAGTTGGAGAAGGGTCCAGCTGCAGTATTGACGGTTCCGCCTTAATGGCAGAACGCCCATGGGCGTTCCAAGAATTTGCAGATTGGCCAATCGTGAAGAATTTCTGCAAGGGACACTGGGTATGATGTCATTCTCAAATCCATTTCTGAAAGCTATGGCGCACACCGCTCTAACTCGTGGTCAGCAATGGTGACATCTTGTAAGTTGGCTATATTGTTTATTTCGACAACATGCACTGACATTGTAGCCTAGCTTTCGCAGACACTCGTGTATTCATTCATCTGCGCGGGAGTCAGGTTACTGACATTAAGGTTGTAATCTTAATTGCATTCGAATTCGACAGACAGATATAACGTTAACGTTAGCAGCTAACGTTAGGGTTGTGTTCTCTTCTCTCGTCTTACTGTATGTGGTGTACACTTAGCAGCTAACGCTACCTAAAAGAAAGTACCCCATAATATAAGTGCTAAACAAAACTGTTATTTGAAATACGATACGATTGAGAAGCAAGGTTAACGTGGTTAAGCACAACGGCGCCATGGACCTGTGCACAGATATTAAACCTGAACTGTGAAAGTATGCTAACGTTATGAATTGTTTGGCTGATGAGGTAAAATGTGTGCCTGCAAATCTTTGCATTTAGTCAAGTTGCTTACACTGCTACAGTCTTGATTGTTAACCGTGATTTGATGACATAATCAAAGCTATTGAGGGTGGAGATCTGTATACAGCCATCATGAAATACGATACGATTGAGAAGCAAGGTTAACGTGGTTAAGCACAACGGCGCCATGGACCTGTGCACAGATATTAACGTTAAACCTGAACTGTGAAAGTATGCTAACGTTATGAATTGTTTGGCTGATGAGGTAAAATGTGTGCCTGCAAATCTTTGCATTTAGTCAAGTTGCTTACACTGCTACAGTCTTGATTGTTAACTGTGATTTGATGACATAATCAAAGCTATTGAGGGTGGAGATCTGTATACAGCCATCATTTAATGATAATCATTGTTAAGAAATTGCGTTCTTTTTTCTCAATTACAGGGTGCATCTTGCCAGTACCAAAGCAACAGCTGTGGGGTATATATGTTGATGGTGAGAGAGCCTACAATATTTTACAAAATGATTACTGATATTGCGTTTGCAGACCAACTAACAGATCCTGATGTTTTTTGTTTGTTTGTTTGTTTTTTTCAGTATGCAATGTACGCCACACTGGAAAAGATGTGTGATTTTGGGGAGGTGAGTTTTCTGAATGTTAAAAGAATATGTGGAATATATGTTTTTTAATATTCCAGCCATCCTATTTGGAGCCTACAGTTAACATTCACCATATACACTTAGCTATTGAAGGAAAGGACTACATCTCTGTACATTGCCAGTACTATAACCTTGTAAAAAGCTATGGAGACCTTTAAAAGGGAACTATGCTACGCTACTATACTAACATTTTTAGTTCAATTTACCTTTATTTAGCAGCTTAAGAGTCATTGTGGTGATTGTACAACAGTTTTTAGGTCGATTGATAACCGCTTCGCCTCGCTCTAGCTCCTCTCGGCGTAGAAATTGAATATGCAATATTCATATGCATAGTTCATCTTTTTACTGTACAGGTTGATATGTTGTCTATTTGGAGGTGGTGGTGCCAACAGCTGCTGCAGGGATCCCTACTGAAGTATTATATACTGTATTCATAATTTCCTCACTACTCATACATATTGGGTGGTCCCAATACCTTTCCCACTACCCCCCCCCCCCCCTTTCCTGTAGCCCTACAGGTCAACGTAGCGCATCTGTGGCACCTGTCAGCCAAACACTGGAGGCTGCATGCATGGAGAGGTACAGTATTAGAGATTGTACTTTACCATTTGCCCACATAGCAATAAGTTATACAAAAGAAATTTTGAGTATTTTCCTCTCTGCTCATATTGGCTGCTCATGAAGCTGGTAGTTAAACCTCACCCTCTCTCTCTGTACCCCAACAGAACAAGCTGGAACACCTTTCTTGCCCTCGCCATTAACACATGTTGGTCCCACCCTTGAAGCATTGAGCAGAGAAAGGTATTAAAGAATGTACTTTGCCATTTGCCAACATCTATCTATTAATGCATGGAAGGCCTGTCTGTTACCCTGTGTGTCTATTCCATGCAAAACCCGTGGGCGACACAGGATGCGTTACATTGACATTAAGTCAATTTATATCATAAGCACATGAAAAAGTGGTCTATTTTGTTTTTTAGGATGTTCACTGCACTGCCTTCTGTGGTGTAACCAGTTCCATTGATCACAGTGGAAGTTAATTGTTACGGCAGAAGTGGCTTTCACTTCATGCATCCAGCGTAGCCTCCCTGTGTAACTCTTGAGCCACTCATCTGACTGACCATCAATTTGCTACAGGTCTTGCTAATGGCATGTGTGAGAGCAGTGCGAAGTGGTTGGCTTTGAACCAAAAACAACAAATATCTTAATATTAAGCCAATTATATACTGTATCCATAATTTCCTCACTACTCATACATATTGGGTGATCATGAAGATGATTGCTAACCCAACACCCCCCCCCCCCTTTTTCCCCCCCGCTTGTAGCCCTACAAGTCAAGGTAGCACATCTGTGGCACATGTCAGCCAAACCCTGGAGGCTGCATGCTGGGAGAGGTATTACATTGTACTTTGCCATTTGCCCACATAGTAATAAGTTATACAAAAGAAACATTGAGTATTTTCCTCTGCTCATATTGGCTGCTCATGAAGATAGTAGTTAAACCTCACCCTCTCTCTTTCTGTACCCCAACAGAACAAGCTGGAACACCTTTCTTGCTCTCGCCATCAACGCATGTTGGTCCCACCCTTGAAGCATTGAGCAGAGAAAGGTATTAAAGAATGTACTTTGCCATTTGCCAACATCTATCTATTAATGCATGGAAGGCCTGTCTGTTACCCCTGTTTGTCTATTCTATGCATAACCCACGGGCTACACAGGATGCTTTACATTAACATTAAGTCAATTTATATCATGAGCACATGAAAGAGTGGTCTATTTTGTTTTTAGGATGTTCACTGCACTGCAGTGGTGTAACCAGTTCCATTGATCACAGTGGAAGTTAATTGTTACGGCAGAAATGGTTTTCACTTCATGCATCCAGCGTAGCCTCCTGTGTAACTCTTGAACCACTCATCTGACTTACCATCAATTTGCTACAGGTCTTGCTAATTGCATGTGTGAGAGCAGTGCTGAAGTTGTTGGCTTTGGACCAAAAACAACAAATGTCATTATACACTGTATCCATAATTTTCTCACTTCTCATACATATTGCATAATTTTCTCTCTGTTCATATTGGCTGCTCATGAAGATGGTTGCCTCCCTGTGTAACTCTTGAACCACTCATCTGACTGACCTTCAATTTGCTACAGGTTTTGCTAATGGCATGTGTGAGTGCAGTGCAAAGTGGTTGGCTTTGGACCAAAAACAACTAATATCTAAATATTAAGCCATTGCCCAAAGCAGTAAATCATTCAAAGCAAACCTTGCATTTATTTTTTATTTGGTGTATTCTCTCTTTCCCTCTCCTCAGCCCCGCAGAACAAGTGGCAGCGATGGACAGGCCTGTCCTCCCCCGGAGATCCTGCAGAGGATCATCAAGGAGACGCTCTGCTTGGACATGGGAATGCTGTTTTTTTTTTAATAGGATATCATCATAGAAGATGTCTGACTCCCTGCCTGGCACTAACACACACACACACACACACACACACACACAGTCCAGCCAGTCTCCCAACTCACTGCACAGCATTTTAATGTATCTGACCACAAATTGTCCTGAAATCCTTGAAGTTAATGCAAATTAGTTAATAATACCATATTCTTAACAGAGCAAGGTGTAAGTTCTAATTTCTTATCTCTAAAACTGGGGGTAGGGATATCTCAGGCTTTTTTTGTTTTGAGTTCTGAGACATGCTTCTTTTTTTTGAGAGAGAGAGGATTGGGGGATATGTTTGCAATATAATATAATAGTATCTGAAGTTTAAGGATTTTATTTGTTCAGTTTGAAAGAAAGAAGAGAAACTAGGGAAAAGGAGAGAAACTTAACACTGCCAAGCTGATTCCTGACCTTGTGCCACAGCTTTAATCCAGTTTTATTCATTCTTTATTTCTTGTTTATTCATTGCTTTTTATTTATTTGCTATTCTGGTCTATAATATGTTTTTGGTATTTATTTATTTGTTATGCCGGTCTGAAATGTGTTTTAATATGTCCACAGATGTAAAATAGCTTTGTAGCTAACTGGTACATGGCCCCTGTCAAATAAACCAATAAACTAAACTTCACTTCACTGTTCATGTTTGTTTGAAATAAACTGTTTGAGAGTTACAATTCTGTTTTATTTAATCATCCAATGTGTGCTAAAGGTGGTGGGGGCAGCATAGAAGTGTCCCCAGCTCGTAAGCGACGTTCAACATGCAACCTAGGAAGTGCAAGTTTTCTGTATGGTCTCAATGGCGGAGATAAAACTGTTTTTGTGTTATCGTTATCATACTATAACGTAGAGGGACGTGCCGCGTGACTTATGAGCTCTGCGGATTCAGTCAGTAGGCTATCTGTAATGTAAAGGAAGGGGCCTCATTGAGTGTATATTCACTGGTATTACGTAGGGATACACCGAAAAATATTTGGTTGATGTAGGCCTACGTGTCGCTAGTTAACTCTTTTTCCGTTTGACATCAAACAATCTGCATGACTTAAATATTGCAAATACTCCTTTTACAATCGGAATAAGAATCATTTCCACGAACTTTACTCTGGACAAAATACAAACGAGTCGCCAAATGCTTTCACTTTCCTATCTATCGAGGCTAGCGATAGCACATGAGAACCCGGATGTTCAATAACAAAGCAGCACGTTGACAGTGACGAAGTAAGGGGCAGTACTGTGTGAGGGCGTTTTATCGAGGAGACTTCATTTTTAGATGAGACGCAGCTGGATGATGTTGGAAAGTTCAACAGCTGCACCTGCTGGTCCTGAAACAGCTGATGTTGATGAAATCACCATTTATCTGACTTTTAGCCTCAATAAAACATTCAGTCCTGATCTTCTTAATTCATCTTTGAATGCATACAAAGCATTAGAGAGAGAAACACTCATTACAGTAAGTCTCCTATCTGTTGTTACAGTTTTAAATATTGTGAACTCAGTTCCCAGGTACTTGTAACTGTCATGATTACGTATATTAATTATCATAGACTTGAAGCATCTATTTGTAACAGCTCAAAGCAATTTATCATGCACAATTCGGAGACACTTTCAGAAGCATCAAGGTCATCAGCTTTTCGTAAGTATTAGTAATACAATGTTAAGTAAGTTGGGTTATGAATTCATGATAAATGTCCAGTATATAATTTGTTCTGTTGACTTTGGTTCCTCAGGAGCGGATCAATTGTTGTTTTCTCAGAGCTTGTGTTTTATGCAAGTTCAGCCCCCTCAACCAGCGCTGTGGAATCTGCTTTGAGCAACTTAAATATTCTCAACATAGTGCCAGGTAGCATTAGAGCAAGTAAGAATTTATCTTTTAGTGAACCCTTATTAATTGACTTTAACATTAAATTACTTGCATGACTCATAATGCTTTCACCTTCAAAACTCTTTCAGCTGCCACAACTACAACTGAGAGTCCAACAGCTGCCACCACAACTACAGCTTCTGGCTCTACAATGAGGACTGATGCCGGTCAAAGCACCATTTATCTGTATTTTAGTCTCGATCAACCATTCAGTCCTGATCTTCTGAATTCATCTTCAACTGCGTACAACACTCTTAAGTCAAATATAGAGATTATAGTAAGTATTCTCTTACTACACTCGTACATACCGTGATCACAGATCTTTGGCATTTGTACCTGATTATTATCACCCCGTTGAATGGAATTCTGAGAGAAGAGTTGTGAATTCTGTGCATGAAGTAGATCTGACGAAAATCAATACTATTTTGAATTGTAACTCTAATATAAAGTCAAATTTAGGCTATAGTAAGTCTTCTACCTGTTGTTACATTTGTAAATACTGTGATCTCAGTTCATTTGACATTTATATAGCTAGCACCATGATGCTGAGCTATATATGATATCTAAATACGACTGTCTAATTTTATTGTAACAGCTCGAATGCAATTTATCATGAACAATTCGCCGACACTTTCAGGAAGCATCAAGGTCATCAACTTTGTCGTAAGTATTAGTAGTACAATGGTAAGTAAGTTTGGTTATGAATTCATGATAAATAGTAGCCAGTACATAATTTCTTGTGTTGACTTTGGTTCCTCAGGAACGGATCCATTGTTGTTTTCTCAGAGCTTGTGTTTAATGCAAGTTCAGCCCCCTCTACTAGCGATGTGGAATCTGCTTTGAGCAGCTTAATTATTCTCAATATAGAGCCAGGCAGCATTAGAGCAAGTAAGATTTTATTATGTTATGAAACCTTAATTAATTGACTTACATTTAATGAACTGTGACCCATTATAATTGACACTGCTTTCACCCTCAATGCTCTTTCAGTTGTTAGTCTAACAGTAACAATAGCTGTTCCTACAACTGTCCCTACAACTACATCTACAACCACTGTTCCCACAACTACAACTGATGTTCCTACAACTACCATCACTGTTACTACAACTACAACTGCTGTTGCTACAACTGCCCCTACAACCACTGTTCTTACAGCCACAACCACTTTTACTACAACTGCAAACACTGTTCCTACAGTTTCCCCTACAACTATTACAGCTGTTCCTACAACCGCTGTTTCTACACAGGCTTCATCTGGATCTCCTGCACAAGCCAGATTTCTCCCTCTGATTCTCACCATGCTGCTTCTTGTTCTACAATGTCTGAACTTCTCATAAAAGCAACTTGGATTCATTCAATTTTGTACAGGCACTGCACTATTGATTCATAATTTGAAAATAGCTGTAAATGAAAGTTGTAAGGATGTAGTAGTTGTAGTAGTTGTAAAGGAAAGTAATGCTGTAATAATCTTAGTGCAAAAAGGAAGGGAGGGGAGAGGGGGTGTTTTGCATACAGAATCATTTAAAATCTCTAAATCTAATCAATCAATCTTTCTATTTTGTGCAATTGATTATTACATGAATTATTAAACAAATTATTGAAGATGTTTCATCAGTAAATAAATAATAATAAAAAAATATCTACAGTAGTAACAAGTTAAAAACATGAACTTTAACAAGTTCTATATTTTTGGATGGGGGGCAGGGACAAGTTTGCAAATATGAACATTTTACTCTGGAGCATTATTTATTATGACCGCCGCTGCGTAGCAAGCGTAGCGGTCATATAATGATTGTCAAAGTTTTTTTTTTTTTTTTTTTTTCTCCCGTCATCTACTTCCTGAATTTTTGGTCAACGATTCCCGGGACACCGTAACACCGGGGCACATGAAACTTGGTGGGCATGTAGCCCCTGTAGACTTTTACGGAAAAATTTCGTTTGGTCCCCGGGGGCCACTCCATCTTTGCGCTGCGCCCCCGAAACCCCAAAAATGTAGTTTTTCCTAAAAAACTACCTGACCCGTGATATTGAGGATGATGAAATTTTTATGGAATGTTGGTCTCAAGAGCCCACATCAACTTAGCTCATAACCAGTCATTTGTGATTTGCCCCCCCATGGTAAAAAATTAAAATGCAATATTATACGGCTTTAATTGCCCCTATCTTTAGATCAGATGTTAGGAACTGCACCAAATTTAATGTGTATGATGAACCTGACATCCTGTGGGAATATGTCAAGTTTTGTGGAATTTCATCCATGGGGGGCTATAAAACAAATGAATTTATATGTACATTTAATGACTGTACAATTTTTGACCTGTAGATGGTGCTATTAAGCCAAAGCGTTACAGGTTTGGGGTGATAGGCCTGTCAGTTCAGTTCAATAAGCTTTATTGGCATGAATGTAAAAAAAATACAATATTGCCAAAGCATTAATGTATAATAATGACAATAATAATGAGAATTACAATAGTAAGTAGTGACTAAATAAATAAAATGCAACTTAAACAAACATATGGAATAATAATAATAAAAAAAAGATAAAATTAAGAAAAAGCACTAGTGGATATTTTGATGATGGTCATGTGGACTCTACCCTTAAAATGTGGCAAGACTGTAAGTAGTCTGAGGCTATTTGAGTAAAAGTATCAACTTCCCCCAGGAGGAATGGTAGTTTCAGTTTATTTTCTAAGTCAATAAATCCAGGACTGATGTTTTCTATGGCAAGCCGTTCAGGGAAAAACCTTGAATGAAACTCTGAATATATTGAATGAAGTCCTGAATATATTGAATGAAACTCTGAATATATTGAATGAAAGAAAACCTTGAATATATTGAATGAAGTCCCGCATATATTGAATGACACTCCGAATATATTGAATGAAGTCCCGAATATATTGAATGAAGTGCCGAATATATTGAATGAAACTCTGAATATATTGAATGAAGTCCTGAATATATTGAATGAAACTCCGAATATATTGAATGAAACTCTGAATATATTGAATGAAGTCCCGAATATATTGAATGAAACTCCGAATATATTGAATGAAGTCCCGAATATATTGAATGAAACCCCGAATATATTGAATGAAGTCCCGAATATATTGAATGAAACTCCGAATTATATTGAATGAAACTTGCCTCATCTGAGGTCAGTGCCAGTGGCCATCTTATGTGTGTCACCAGTATGGAAATGCCCATGACCAGGCAGTACCGCTTGGGTGGAGTGAATGAGTAAATGAGGCAAAAATATTAAATAAATTATAGTTTTATTAATCATTTCATTGATTGCAGCTGCAAGGTAAAATAGTTTAGTTAAGTCACAGTCAGTCATTTTGGCCGAGTAGTAATCCAGCTGCACCACCTGTACAGCACAGGAAGAGGCGACGATCCCACTGAAGGTTGGCGTAGCAGTTAGCTAGCGGTGACGATCCCACTGAAGCAGCGACGATCCCACTGAAGGTTAGCGTAGCAGCTAGCTAGCGGCGACGATCCCACTGAAGCAGCTACAAGTGGTGACGATCCCACTGAAGGTTGGCGTAGCAGCTAGCTTCAGTGGGATCGTCGCCGCTTCCTGTGCTGTTCACTGGTGGTAGTAACACGGCTGGATTAATTACTTCTCAGCCAAAATAACTGACTGTGACTTAACTAAACTATTTTACCTTGCAGCTAAAATTATTTATTTAATATTTTTGCTTCATTTACTCATTCATTGCCAACCACTCCACCCAAGCGGTACTGACTGGTCACAGGCATTTCCATACTTGTGACACACATAAGATGGCCGCCGGCACTGTCCTCGGATGAGGCAAGTTTCATTCAATATAGAGTTACAAACAAGTTGACAAGCATCATATATATGCAGAAAATGTGCAGAACTGAGCGGCGGTCATATTTTGTACCGCCACGCGGTACATCTAGTTAATCCAGTTCCAGCCGATATAATGTAAAAAGTGGGAAATGTCTGCATTTTAGCTAGGGGCTAACTAAGCCACAAGAGCCAGTTTTTTTAACCAGGTAAAAGTGAAGGTGATGGAACTGCTTTTTGATCAAAAAGTCCATTTGTTGTTGTCCAGATTCCAAATTGTCCAGAATCATTCCATCAGTGCTGGAAATATGATGTGCAATGCATATATTGTAGATTTTTTTTAATTTATTTTATTTTTAGACTTAATGGAAGGCCACTTGAAATGGAACAACAGGCCACAAATGCCCCCCAAGCTGTAAATTGTCCAGCCCTGATCTAGGCCCATTTTGTAATAAGGAAGGGTTTGGGAGGGATGAGATTCCTTGGTCCCCCATTAGCAGAGGTCTAGATCTCTATGCTAGGTAAACCTATTATTAACTTAAAAGTAATAAAATAATTGTAATAATTGTATTAATAGAATATTTTCTATCTGAGTCCTGTAGTTTAACCAATGTATTGTATTTTAAAGTTTTCCACTGTGACCTTTTTTGTAAAGTTTACATAGTTGATTCTAGGTCATTCCGATTTATTGTTTATAAGAGAAATAAAGATGAAATCTTGAGTTTTACTGTTGACGTGAATTTATCTAATGTGAATTTCTGTCCTCTCAATTATAAAAGTATAGTCCACTCGATACGGAACCAATTTAGGAGTTAGGAGACTAGCCCTAACCAGGGTTGTCTTTAATACCATACCGGTAATGTCCTTCCCATATTAGACCGCTCTTTAGCCAAGGAACATGCAAGAAATCTGATTTCAACGCATAGGGCAAAACCGAGCCCGCACCGCTCACGCACAGGTTTGTGTGTGAACCGGCCGTAGGCCAGCAACAGAGAGAATGCTGATGCAGCCTTGTGTCTATGATACCCCCATTCTTCTTATGTAAGCAAATATGAATAGGCTACTATGTATATGCCTTTTTGAGGTGTTGTTTGAGGCTGTCATGTAGGCTAATAGATACAGCAGTTGTTCAGTTCAAATAAAAATACATGTCCACATGTCGTACAAAGCCTAGCTGCGTCATACCACGTGGTGGCAAATGCCATAGATTTTTCAGCGTTTTTTACCCCATAGCCCTGTAGTCACCGAGTGCTGCTGTTAAGGATTGGTGAATCAGCAGGTAACACTGGCCTAATGAGCCACAGAAACTCTCGCAGTGTCTTTGAGTTTCCTATGCACCTATTAGAAGTATTCACATAAAGTGTTACCCACAATTGTCCCCAAGTTCACTGTTAAAAGAAACTAAACTGCTGCTAGAAACAGATGATGTGGCGTGGATTGTCATTGTGCTTAATTCTTGTCCTCTGTGCAACAATTGCATCAAAATGTGTTTTTGTGGAACTCCATTTCTAGATGTCTCCAGATGCATCTTCCTATGCCCTTCAGTTCAGTTATTTCCACGATAACCCTGTCTGTGACCTGTGGGATATGTGTGTTAGAGTGTGTGTCTAGCTACTAGCCACAAAAATGGTAAATTTCACACACTCCATTATATAACATGATTTTGAGGCTATATCTACTTGGCTGGTGTCAGTTTCTTGGTTTTGTTGGTTTTGATGTGTGTGCAAATGCATGTGCGCTGTATAGGCACTTGGCTTGACCATAAAAGGTCACTTAAAGGTTGTCAATGTTATCTATACTATATATTTTCTTGACAATTCTCAACTATTTTCTCCTGTTCATCATTTTTAAGAAGAGGTTAACTGATCCATGTAGGTTGAACATCCATGAAGGTTAGGTTGGCATTCCCCTCCTTAGATTTCAATAAATTCACATTTTATAGGCCTATAGTCTACCTGCAGGTATGGGACAAAGTACAATGCCATAAATTCTACAATAAAATCTTTATTCAAACACACATGCAAAACTTTTGTGTGGACAAAATGCAATTCAGTGCAATACAATTTTATTAATGTAAATTAATATTACATTTCCTGTTTTTTATGAGCTGCCAATAATTCTTCCAAAATGCATCCAAACTTTTCAGACATCCAAACCTCCAAAAATGATAGTAGATTTAAATGAACATGAAACTACTTTTACTCTCGATTGTGATTATGTAACAGAGGCCAGCTAGCTCGGCGGTAGTACGTGTAAATCCTCATCACCCAATTCCATGGGCGCTTCTAACACGCTGAGTTAGAAGCTCGGGCTTTTGGCTCAGTTGGTTAGAGCGTTCCACTCCCACGCCGTGAGTTTGTAGCTTGCGGGGTGGCGGGTTCGAGACCCGTGTGCGGCGCGGACCGCCACCGGCTACAATTACAGTAAACCAGCCTCATGCAGTGGAAATGATAGCTTACTGTATAGGCTCAATACATTGTGCAGCAACCGCAGAGTGAAAAGCATTATGGCTTTTTAAAAGACTATTTGCCTTGCAGAAGACTGACAGTCTAATGAAAGAGCTACTCAAGTCAACTGCAAAGATGCTTCTGCACAAAATAGAAAACAGTGCAAAAAAAATTCTGTCACTTGATGCATCTGTGCAGCATCTGTCCAAGATAACGTGATAAAAAACACACATAGTTAATTTATTTAAAAGTTAATCAGAACTACACCCTGTGAAGTTAAAACATTAGTCAGAAAGAATGACACCATGATATAAGCTATAATCTTGACAATAGTGATATGCTATTGAATAATTAAGCATCTAGTGCTAATGGGTAAAGGTTGTAAGGGTGTGTGTGTGTGTGTGTGTGTGTGTGTGTGTGTGTGTGTGTGTGTGTGTGTGTGTGTGTGTGTGTGTGTGACATGAATGACCAAAACATCCCCAGATCCACAGCATACCACAGCACTTGCAGTCACATAAAAGGAAGCAATGCTGTCATAACAATATTGCAATGTAGCAGGGAGGGAGAAGATCGACATTCTCTCTCTAGCAATCTATCTTTCAATGCAGTGTGTAATAGTAAGGCTATAGAAATTATTAAATTATTGAGGGATTCATTAATCAACAATAATTAGTGAAAATTTAATGTGTGTGTGTGTGTGTGTGTGTGTGTGTGTGTGTGTGTGTGTGTGTGTGTGTGTGTGTTTCATTCATTTATTCATTTATTTATTTATTTATTTGTTTGTTTGTTTCTATACATGAATTTACATATCAGAATAGATCCACCAGAAGGGGGCACTGTGGTTCATCACTCAATCATCAATTTAGAAGAAAATGCTGACAGCTCAATGTCTAGTGGGTAAATGCTTGCTAGATGTACAGTAGGCTATGTGTGCTGTCAAGTTGCACAGAAGATAATGATGCCTCTGTTGTGTGCCGACTGTATGCACACTGCGTATGAAAGGGTTCCATTTTTTGTCCACCTCACAGGCCCACACTCACGTGACTTGCCAGCATATACCAGGCCAGCATAAAGATAAACGTATGAAAAAGAAAGTGAAACAAATCTGTAGATGGCTTCCAAGTTGGAATGTGACCCTCAGAAAATAACTCTCGGTGAGTAAACCAAGGCAAAAGCCAACATTATAGCCTACTGAACCTATTTGCAATAACTGTTCAACACTTTGCGCTTGCGGCAAAGTAAATGGAGCAAAACGAGGGTATGTGTGCGAGACCTGAAGGCGCACATTTTAGAGAGCGTCAAAACGATGGACTTTTTCAATAGTTGGTCCTTCAAAAGAATTTTGGGAGCAAGATTCAACAGTAGTCTACAACCTTTCTTGGTCATTTTCTTATTTGCACATAATTTAGGCTACATAGTGTTAGCCTACATTTGCTCCTTGCGTCCCCTTACTTTTAAATATTTCACAGGCAGGAGCGGTTTCTGGCATGGGCGATATGGGCGGTCGGCCAGGGCGGCATCATGGGCACTCTGAAGGTCTTTTTGAAATTATTATTGTGCACGCGAGCGCCGAAAATTACAATCGCGGGTGATCCGGTTTTGCTTCATTGTCTTTCGGAAGCTTTGGTACGGGTATATCTGCGCCTACAATAGAAGTATTTGGTATCAAATTAAAGTAGACATCCAGACGCATGCATTGGTGCCACTTGTAATGTACTTGCTTGAGAATGAGGGCGTTCAATTTCAGTGTAAAGATCGCCCCCCATTTTGAAATATCTTTATCTGGTGTTATAAACTTGGCTGCTGGAGTTCCATCTAATAACCAAGAGTTCAGAAAATAAAACTAAACCAAAACAATCACTACGCATTATGATATAGACCTATAATTTGAACAGAAGAGTTTTCTATCACCCATAGCAGCAATGGCTATAACTTTGTTTTGTTATTTGTATCCTTTTGTTCTAGGCCATGATAATATGATGAAGTGTGCTGTGTCATTTTTATTAATTAATTATTGTATTTATTATAATAATTATTGCTGGGCGCGACAGATATGGTGTTCGCCCAGGGCACCAAAGAGGGTAGGACCGCCCCTGCTCACACGCTATTATGGGTTATTAGAAAAGGCACCCCCTGGCAAGTCCTGTAGCCTATAACTTACAGCCACGATCGTTAAAAAATAGGCCTATTTGTCAGGGAGTCAACTTCATCATGATTGAGGATGGAAATGTGTAGGCTACAGATGTACAAAGTAAAAAAAAATAATAATAAAAAAAGCGCGCCAAGCGAAATCAAGAATCAAACAGCTCCAATGAGTCAACAGGCAGCCTCCATCTACCACAAATATGGAGATAATTGGGTACATCTTCAGTTGATATTATGACAAGTTTTAATCTTACATCCATTTCAGATGAGTTCTCCCCAGGGACCTCCAGCTTGCAATAGACAATGGAATCACAGCAGATCAGCAACCAACATCAAGAGTCACAAAGAATGGATCCAGATCAGACTGGCCAACATCAACAGTCACAAAGAATGAATTCACACCAGATTGGCCACCATCAAGAGTCACAAAGTATGGATCCAGATCAGATTGGTCACCATCAAGAGTCACAAAGAATGGATCCAGATCAGACTGGTCACCATCAACAGACCACGGGAATGGACCTATATCAGCTAGGGACTGGTGAATATCCGACACCGAGAATCAATCCAGACCAGCTGGAGATTGACCAACATCAAGAGGCAGAGGGAATGGACACGTATCAGGAATATAGTAGCGATGATCAAGAGGCACAGCTTGACTACCAAACAGGTATACAGGGTTTCCCATACATAGACCAATGCACGCCGCAGCACCACAAAATCAACTCCAAACACCACAGATTGAGATTGATCTGAATAATTTCAAATACCTCTTGTAGCTTTAGAGTGGTACAAAACTCAGCATGAATAGCCTGATGGATAAGCCTAAAGGTGCAGGGGCGCCGCTAGGGGGGAAAAGTTAGGATAATTCTAAGGGCCCAGCACAGACAGGGGGCCCAGAGAAAATTTTAATATTAAAATCAATATTTGAGGGGCCCAAAAAAATTTTTTGTCATAGGGCCCAAAATTTCTAGCAGCGCCCCTGTGTGTGTGTGTGTGTGTGTGTGTGTGTGTGTGTGTGTGTGTGTGTGTGTGTGTGTGTGTGTGAGCGCTGACTGCTGCACACACTTTGCATAATCAGATGACTGACTTCTCCAACCATCAGACCACTTAATTATTTAAGTGTAACGGAGGCCAGCTAAGCGCGGCTAGCTCGGTGGTAGTGTGTAAATCCTCATCACCCAATTCCATGGGCGCTTCTAACATGCTGAGTTAGAAGCTCGGGCTTTTAGCTCAGTTGGTTAGAGCGTTCCACTCCCACGCCGGGAGTTTGTAGCTTGCGGGGTGGCGGGTTTGAGACCCGTGTGCGGTGCGGACCGCCACCGGCTACATAAGCATGATTTATCTATTTTATCTGCATGGCACATTGAGTGATTTTGGAATATTACATTTCAGATGAGGAAGACTTAAGCAATGAAACCCACATCCAGCAATTGCTTGAAGAGTGTAAACAGACAGTTTCCAATGGTAAGCTTGTAATGTGTATTGTGGTAATGTGCTTTCACATTAGCCAACATAACCAGATATCCTGACTCATCAGAGGGTTCATTATTTTTAGAATGTTTTTGAAACAGAAATAATTACTGTTTAGCTGTTTGTCTGTAAGCTCTTGTTATTCAGAGATAAAATGTACATTATGATAAAAATTTGCTTCTATTAGTTGGACAATAGTTCAATTCAGAGTTAAATGAATTAATCAATTGGCCTGATTTTTCTGTTTATTTCTTCTCATCGCAGAAAAAAAAGATGGGATTTTTTTTCTAAATGCACCATACAGTATAAATCAAACTCATATAGACCAACACAGATAGATAGATAGATAGATAGATAGATAGATAGACAGATAGACAGACAGACAGACAGACAGACAGACAGAAGCGGTTTTGTGTATGTATGTTAATTTGAATTCTGTTATTTTTTTCTCCCACAGTGTTGTTCAACATAAGACAAACCATATACAGCTGTGGAGAAACATTTAGCTATATCATTTGGACCTACTCAGAAGAGCTGATGTGGATCTGCCTCCTGCTCTACCTTATAGTGCTTTTCCTTGTTGTGTTAGTCCAAGACACAGGTCATGCAATTGGCCAATTTAATTATACCAAGGATGCAGAGACAGTGAAGCCATCAGAAACCCTGCTGGGATCCAGCTTTGGGACAGTAGTGGGCATTGATCTGGGAACCACCTACTCCTGGTAAATACTGTTCATGTGTTATGAATGTTAAACAAACACATTAATAACCTCTTAATAACCTTTGTATAACTTGTAGTGTTGGAGTCTTCCAAAATGGCCTTGTGGAAATCATTGCCAATGACCAAGGTAACCGAATCACCCCTTCCTACGTGGCCTTCACTGCTGACGGAGAGCATCTCATTGGTGATGCTGCTAAGAATCAGCTGACCTCTAACCCTGAGAATACCATTTTCAATGCTAAACGATTAATCGGACGTAACTGGAATGAATCTTCTGTGCAGCAGGACGTCAGATATCTACCCTTCAGGGTGAGCTGGCTTTGATGTCAGTTGATTGGCAGTTGGCGGGTGACTGATGGCTTGTTTAAAAGCGGATCATTGGCATGACAGCACTGTGAATCTCACCACAGAATCCTTCTTACAGGTGTTTGAGAAGAGGAACAGACCCCACATAGCTGTCAATGTTCCGAGCCAGACAAAGATTCTTACACCAGAAGAGATTTCAGCCATGGTTCTCTCCAAGATGAAGGAAGCTGCCGAGGAATATCTTGGAAAGAAGGTAATTAACTACTCAGACACTCAGGCACACACTCAACTACTCAGTGTTATTGACCCAGTAAGAAACCAGAATGCCATCTTAAAGTGAAAGTCTGGTGTAAATCAAGCATTAGCCTGATTGCCATCGACTTTCAAAGCTCTGCGAGACTTTGGTCTGGCCAAGAGCCTGTACAACAAACGTCTCTCAAAGCACATGGTTCACCCGCCTCCCTCTAATGCCTCGGTTTGCTACTGGTCGATGCCAGAAAATGCTTAGGAACATAAAAGTTGTGTTGCTATGGTTGACGTCAGGACTCATGCACGAGCCTGCTTGCATTTACATCGGCGATTGGTTGATGAGTGACAGGTGGGCGTAATCTGCGTGATGTGCTCTGGCTGTGCTCAGCTGTTCTCCTGTGTGAAGATTAGCAGCTGGCCATATCAGTGACAAGCCATAAGCTGAAACGGTGCACTAGATTAGCAAGTGGAATGATAAAGTATCTTGTGAATCGCTCATCGTGCTTGGAATGGTGTGTATGAAGCGGGCAAGGTGCTAGCTGACCTGTACGTCCTGAGTCAACGGTAATCTTATCACGCACTAACATTTAGGCTCTTCCAAAGGAGAAAGCCTTCGTTTTGGTGTTGCCGATGCATTGTCCCCGGTCAATATGTTGAACTTAGTTAACGTTAGTCTGTGTTACATGCCGCGCTATGTTCGCTAAAGGCGATTACTTTCATGGGCTCTTGCAGAAATCAAGCTATCTTGATATAGTTGCATGTTACCCATCTTTGTAAATTATGGTGGAAGCTTTTAATTTTTGGATAGGGTAGAAAAAATACTTTGTGAAGAGCTCTCAAACTCTACAGGCTATGGCTCTGGTTTATGCTGAACACCACCCCCTTGAGTGTGGAGTATGGTATATGATTTTTTGACAGGAATTCCACAAGGCACCTGTTAATGTGAGTATTTACTATTGAATTGGCTTTTAGGGTTGTAGGCCTAACATTGCTTTACCTTGCCTCTATAGGTCACCCATGCCGTGGTCACTGTTCCAGCCTACTTCAATGATGCCCAGCGTCAGGCCACCAAGGACGCTGGAACCATTGCTGGGCTGAATGTGATAAGAGTCATCAATGAGCCGTAAGTACACTGGGTACATTCAGAGTACACTGAGTACACTCAGATTGAGCAGCTGCATGAGTATCTCCCTTCAGTACTCCATCTGGCCAATGATCATGGAATACTCACTCCGCTTCAACCCTCTCTGATCTGGCCCTTCCCGGTCAATCAGCGATCTTTTGAGAACGCAGCACAAGAGTATGATAGTGTGGCAGTGTGGGCTATGTGTGTGTGTGTGTGTGTGTGTGTGTGTGTGTGTGTGTGTGTGTGTGTCTGTGTGCGTGTACACCCTGCTCCTCCACATATGAAGTTCCTAACGGAAAAATAAAGTTCTTCAAATTGAATTGAATTGAATAGGCATTTAGTAAAGGCCAGATATAATCTTTTTTTAATTTAAGGACCTCCAACAAGCAATCATTTCTCAATAGCTTGAATCCCAGATCCACATAAAAAGCGAAGCGTAGACCAAGGGCTTGGTTATGACCAGGGTAATTAGGCCTATTGCATATAATGAAAATAAAAGATGGAATATCTTGCAGATAAGAATAACAACATTGAATATTACATTTATGGTTTAATTTTGTTTAATTTTTATTAAAAAACACTCAGAACAGCAGCTGCTATTGCGTACGGATTGGACCAGAAGGGTGGTGAGAAAAACGTTTTGGTGCTTGACCTTGGTGGCGGTTCCTTTGATGTGACCCTCATGACATATGACAGAGGTCATGTGGAGGTCCGAGCAACAAACGGAGACACCCAGTTGGGAGGTGAAGACTTTGATCAACGTGTCATGGAACACCTCATCAAGCAATACAAAGACAGGACTGGTTACGATGTGCACAAAGACAACCATGCAGTTCAGAAGCTGCGTCTTGAGGTTGAGAGAGCCAAGAGAGTGCTGTCTGTGAAATATGAAACTCGTATTGAGATTGACTCTTTCTTTGAGGGGGAAGAATTCTCTGAGACTCTAACCCGTGCCAAGTTTGATGAGCTCAACATGGTAAGGGCAAGTCGTACACTGTACTAATCAAAGCTTTCTTTTTTTACACTGTTAACACATTTGTGAAAATATTAAATTTGGTAAAAAAGTAAATGTACCAATACAGTTCTGGGGCCGTATTCTCAAAGATTCTTATCTTAACTTTAGGAGTACTCCTAAACTGCACTAAAGGTTTTTATAGGAGTTATTTCTTAAAGGTAATTCACAATCCCTCTGAGACCTACTTTTAGCTAAGATAAAATGCAACTCTTAGGATAAAATAAAAGCTGCGTTGCTATGGTTGACGTCAGCTCTCATGCACAAGCCTGCTTGCGTTTACGTCGCGATTGGTTGATGAGTGACAGGTGGGAAATCTGCATGCTGTGCTCCGCTGTTCTCCTGTGTGACGACTGCAGCACATATCACAAGCCGTAAATGAAACGGTAACGAGATTCGCAGTGGAATAATAAAGTCTTTGCACCGTTTTTACTGCACTTTTGAGAGAGCATTTAGAAAGAGAGGAAGTTCACAAATTAAACTTGACTGTGAAAAAGTGCATGTATATTTTAACACGGGTTTTGGTGGCGTGTTTGCATTCCTTGTAAGCTGCATAATCATCCCTAAATGATGGATGCTCAAATAATACTTCACGTGCGTTCCGAAAGATTAAGGACGCAATACATGCAATCACGATGTGTTGTGTGTGTGTGTGTGTGTGTATATGTTTGTGTGTGTTCCCCTATGTCACTATACCCTAAAGATGAATGGAAAAAGAGACAATATTATGCAGACTTGAACATGAGTGAGGTAGAATTCAGTGAAACATATTCAGCCCTGCTACATGTGTTGTGTGTGTTGTGTGTGTGTGTGTGTGTGTGTGTGTGTGTGTCTCCACACCTACTGTAAGTAAGTCTGCTATTGACTACCACAGACCTCTCATGCTATACCTCTCTCTCTCTCTCTCTCTCTCTCTCTCTCTCTCTGTGGAATTAACCATGTAAACTCTCTTTTTTGCAGGATCTTTTCCAATCCATCTTGAAGCCTGTAGAGAAAGCTCTGAAAGATGCAGACATGCAGAAGTCTGAGGTTGATGAGATTGTGCTGGTTGGTGGCTCCACTCGTATACCGAAGATCCAGCAGCTGATTACGGAGTTCTTCGATGGCAAGGAGCCTTCCAGTGGAATCAACCCAGAGGAAGCAGTGGCATATGGGGCTGCTGTACAGGCGGCTCTGCTTACTGGACAGATGGATATAGGTATACACTATGGGTGTCGGTATAATGCTTTACCTCTCCTGTGGTATTCTAAACTACTGATAAAGATCATAAAATCAGTTTCTATAACACTTATGTGAATAATGTATTTGCATCTATAAAAATGAACCCAAAGGAAATGGTTAAAAAGAAACCTGGGGCCACATTCTCAAAGAATCTTATCTTAACTTTAGGAGTACTCCTAAACTACACTAAAAGTTTTTATGTAGGAGTTATTTCTTAAAAGTAATTCACAATGCCTCTGAGACCTACTTTTAGCTAGGATAAAAGGCAACCCTTAAGCTAAAATAAAAGCTGCGTTGCTATGGTTGACATCAGTTCTCATGCACGAGCCTGCTATACGTCGGTGATTGGTTGGTTAGTGAAAGGTTAGTGCGTAATCTGCTGCTCTGCGCTGTGCTCCTGTGCTGCGGGCTGGGAGCGCATATTGTCACAAGCCATAAATGAAACGGTAACGAGATTCGGGGTGGAATAATAAAGTATCTTTGCATCGTTGATACTGCACTTTTGAAAGCACATTTACAAAAATAGGAAGTACAGAAATTAAACTTGACCGTAAAAAGTGCATATATATTTTAACACAGGTTTTGGTGGCGTTTTGGCATTTGTTGTAAGCTGCATAATCATTCTTTAATGATAGATGCTCGAATAAATGATACTTCACGTGCGTTTCGAAAGATTAAGGTTGTAATACATACAATCGGGATGTGTTAGGAGTTGGTCTTAGCTACTGAGAAGTCCTCTGGACTACCCCTAAGTTGTCCCAGACTTAGATGCTGCTTTAGCGCTAAATTGTTTAGTGAGTTACTCTATCCCAAAAGCTAGGAGTCCTAAAGTTACAACTGACACGCCCATTTGTTTTAGGAGTTCTCCTAAATTGTCTGCTACTTTAGCCTTAAGACACTTTGAGAATACAGGCCCTGGTTGTTGACATCCTACTACTTAAGGTAGTAATTGATTATTGAACACCACACAGGACGTTTTAATGCATATTCACCTCACCTGTGGTTGTACATATTTCAAGAATTTCTGGAAACAAATGTGAAAACTAACTTTAAAAGCTGGATGGACACACACCACAGACAGTCTCAGATGAGCAATCATGAGCTAACCCCTATTGCTTCAACAGGAGATGTGGTCCTTCTGGATGTGTGCCCTCTGACTCTTGGTATTGAGACTACTGGAGGAGTGATGAGCAAGCTGATCCCCAGGAACACCGTGGTGCCAACCATGAAGTCTCAGATCTTCTCCACTGCCTCTGCCTACCAGCGGTCTGTGACCATCACAGTTTTTGAGGGTAGAAGAATTATATCTACTTTTCTTGTTTGTTTGTTTTTTTTTCTTCTCCAGCCGTGGAGGTGTATAGTATCTATAACGGGTTCTCAAAGTTATGATAGGTGAGGGCCAATTTAGGAACCCAACATTAAACTGAGGGCCACCAAACAGGCGGAGGAAAAAAAAATCTTATTTGTAAATATTTTATTGACCTTGTTGCGACCATAAATAAGTGCCCATAAATTCAGCTAAATACCACTAATCAGGATTCATTCTTTCAATGTACAGTTTTATTGTAACAGTTTTACATTATTAGATGGTAGTGCGGGCCGGCATTGGCCCCCCGGCCACACTTTGAGAACCTATGATCCATAGTGTTGATGTTGATCTACTGTAACATGTCATTTTTCCCATTTTCTTTAGGTGAGCACCCCTTGACCAAAGACAACCATCTGCTAGGAAGTTTCAATCTAACTGGCATCCCATTGGCACCCCCGGGTGTCCCACAGATTGAGGTAACCTTTGAGATTAACGTGAATGGCATCCTAAGCGTGACTGCTGAAGAAAAAGGAACTGGGAAAAAGAACAATATCACTATCACCAATGATCACAACCGCCTGGACAAAGAGGACATTGAGAGGATGGTGAAAGATGCTGAAAGACAATGCAGGCACTTTCAAAAAGACTACATACACTGTTAATTATTTAATTCTGTACATGCACATTTTTATAAATATTGTACATTTTTTAAAAAAATTAAATATTTAAATAAATGCTTTATTTAATACCAATGAAACGTACAAGGCAGAAAAAGAGACAGATGCAAGTGAACATTTTAGAGCACTCACTCTGACCTAATAAAAAATGATGAATTCAATATGCTATTTGAGCTTTGATCTACCAGCCAATAGACATTCCAAATCCATGGGCCATCATCAATAGCCTATAACTTGGCTTGAGTTTGGATTGATTTGCTTAGCGGGTACGTCTAGCTATCAGCCAGCCAGCCTGATTGTCTTCAGACATTGGCGGTGTCTATTCAGTCATGTGGACAGGGCTTGTTCGCTGCTCAAATTGGTTAGTTAGAGGCATACAAAGCACTTTCTATGGCTCTGGCATAGCTCTATCCTATTACATGCAGAGGTAGTTAGAAAGACTCCGTCCATCCATTGTGGCCAGACTATACAATTTATGCTATAGTTTGGCTTGTGAGGCTACAGCACGTATGGATATGTATGAACATGCTGTGATGTGATTATGATTATCTCTCTGCGATAATTCTGAAAATTAACACACAAAAATAAGGGGGAGAAAAAAGTGATATTACTTTCTGAGAAAAGGAACATGAATCAGAATCAATCAATGAATGATCTCAAGACCATTCTTGAGTTTTACAACACCACGCAGGGCTTTGAGATCCATTTTAATGGCATTTCTATTGCTGTCTTAGTGGCATTAAAGTTGATTTATTAGCTGAGATAAAGAGGAGATGTGTTAATCCCCTATCTTTTTAATGATCACAATGAGTGAGGACTTTGGTTCGATCTGTCCTTCTAAACCACACACACAGTACTGTCATTGTCCCGGGCAAATTACACTCCATTTACAGTAACACACACACCTGAGACTCCGCCTCACACTGCTGTGTGCTAGGCTGGCATATATCAAGCACAGTTTTAACGGTAAGTTTTTATTTTATGATGATTTCAATTTAATTTACTTGATTCTACACGACTCTTCAGAAGAGACATAGGCTCTATGTTTTTGATAAGGGCAGATGGATTTATAAACACTATGTGACTGTTTTATGTGACTATTGGCTAGATGTTAGGGTCACAATGTGTTTGTTTTTTCACAAAAGCAGTTTTTCTTTTTTCTCAAAACATGTAAATGTGAACTACTGTACAAAGGGACAGTCAGATCAAGCAGTTTTAGACATACAGTACTCTACTGTCTCCCAATTAGAAAAAGGGAACAGTTGCACAAACTACCAAATGATAAAAATGGATGGGAAACATCCATGTCATAAAACAAAACATAGGTCTCACTGAATATGTTCAGTATCATTCATTCATTTTTTTGCAATTTCAGACAGGCTTGCAACTTCGTGGCTTACACAAAGACAAAATCGATGATGAAAGTGATAAAATAGTGTCAAGTTGTTTTGAAATTTTGTTTCTTGAAAAGCCAAATACATCCCAGAACTGTCTAAATCTCATATGACAAATATGGCAACTAACTCTCTGATTGATTAATTTTCTCCTTCACTGCACTGCTCCTCCAACATTGTCACTAGTGTGTGTCTTGTGAGTCATACTTTTAGCCTTTAACCTAAAAGGCAGTGATTTTATATTTAGTTATTAATTTTATATTTATTATATGGATGTATTTATTTATTTGTAAATTGCTGTAGGAAACATGTTTAAATTCTTTGTTCTTTTAATAGGGAAGGTTTTTCTTATGGGCTGGAATGTTAACATTGAAAATTGTAGATCAGCATGACTGTCTCATATGAATATGTTTCAAAATCATGTAATCCCATTGTAATACATTACAAAACTAGTCAAAGGAAGGGACATGTCTTATTGCATGTCACATCTAGATATAGGCTTTCTGAAAATATGTGGCCTAAAGCTGTTTAACCTGTTTTTCTTAAAGTACTTGCTTCATTCTGGACTCCCAAGTGTAGGCCTCGTGTGTGAATTGGTCACCACATAGGCGTTTTAGAATTCTTATCTCCCTTCAGAACGCCATTCTCTTCTCTGATTGGCTGCTAGGTGGCCATTAATTCCAGATAACCGGCTACTTTGGAAGTAGTTCCAAAAAATAACTCATCTAATAACTGATTACCGTTCCATATGAATGCCTTTCAGAATGGTAACTATAACAACAATAAGCAACCTTGTAGATCTACTTTCAACTGAAAGTAGTACCCAAACCGAACAGGTTAGCTTCTTTTAAATTTGAGTTGCATATTTCTTTTATGTTTTATACGCTTCTTCAAATATACGAGAGATAGATAGATACGAGAGATAAGCGGGATAACGACCTCCGAGGTGTCCAGTTATTCATTTCTAATTGTCTTGGCGGAATAACTCCGTCTCCGCGCTGCGCGCGTCGCCAGAGTTCTAGATTCCGCCTCGACAATTAGAAATGAATAACTGGACACCTCGTCGGCCGTTATCCCTTACATAAACAGCATATGGACATTCCCATGGAGAATGATCGGCTGTTATGTCCATGACAATATAAAACTAGAAAAGCACTCGGAGAGCGCAGACCTCCGCCAAGGCAATGTGGTCCAGTATTACCAATATAAGATATTACCAGCAAACGCCCGTCCTCCCACCTGCAATCCCCCCACCCCGCCAAATTCTCTCCCTTCTCCCACGTCACCCCTCTTGACACTAAATTGCATATGCATGAATTTCCATTGATCACCAACTGGCGGCGCTAGACCCTGCAAAGTGGACAGGTGTTGTCAGGAAAGGGTCCTGACTCCATAAGCTGGGTTATATGTTGAACCGTTGCTGAGATATAATGTTTGACCACCAGGAGTGCTAGAGAGTTTAACATATTTTTTTGCTATGTAGTCAGGACTGGGTTGTCAGTCCATATAACATTAATAACAATTTGGCTGCACTATGTCAAAGCGTAGCTGAGATATAATATTTGACCAGTTGGAGTGCTAGAGAGTGTAACATCCTTTTTTTCCTGGTCAGGACTGGGTGAAGAGTCCATATACCAATTTTTGATGTGATACGTCAAAGCATGACCGAGCTATGAGGTCACTTCCTGTTTGGCGACTTTACCGTAAAATTTTATTGGCCGTAGAAGGCGAGCACTTGGACTTTTGAACAAAACAATGGATAAGTTTTACGAGACATGGTCCAAAGATGATGTGTACCAAGTTTCGTGTGAATCAGATAAAGTATGAGTCCGTGGAAATGTTAGTTTCACTTTTCATCCAAATCCATGCAGTACTTTTCGAGTTATGTTGCTCACAGACAGACACACACACACACAGACTCACACACGGACAGACACACACACGCCAAGCAAAACATAACCTCCTTGGCGGAGGTAAAAATGGCATGGTATGGGTTGACGTTTATGATTACATCAAATTTACCACTTTAGTCTCAGGCCATAAAATTAATGGTCAAGGACAGCGGCCTCAAAAGTGGTTCAAAAGTCACTATGGATTGTTATAGTTCTGCTGACTCTTCTGTAGGCTGCTTGCAAAGTGTACTAAGACCAACAATAGGTGACCATCTAGCCTGCTATGGCATGGAACTACTCTCTTCAACGCATGGAGGGACTATTTTCATGTCATATCAGCCCAGAACCTGCCCTGGGCCCAGCCTAAATCTGTTTGAATATGTCCCATTTCCCCCACGTCTCTTAGGAGGAGATGAGTTGAGATGAGAAGGCTGAAGATGAGCCCTCAATAGAGATTGGATTCCACCCAGCTAGGGACTGGTCAGCATCAGCATATGCAGAAAATGGATGCAGATAGTATTGACCAGCAACAACAGGACCCAGATCAGCTAGACATTGGTCGTCATCATCATCATCATCATCATCATCATCATCATCAGACACAGAGAGTGGGCCCTGACCAGCAAGAGATTGCTGAACATCAACCACCACAGAGGGTGAATCCAGATCGCCAAGAGATGCATTTCCATACAAACGGTCGCAGTGTAGTTGAAGGTTGTATAAAATTCAAGATTAATATATTATAATATATTAAATATACTGTATATGTATGATGTAAATATCATGTATATATTTTAGAGTCTTATATATTTCATATTCACACTTTAGTTCATGGAGGTATGGTATTCTTTTAGCAGGTGAGAGGCCTACTGTACATGAATTTTGAAGGTGTATACATGTAGCTAAAAACTTTAGCGCATTAATTTTCACAAATTGAAGGTAATTTCCCTCCATCCCTTCCCTATGATCATGTGACTGAGCTCAAGCAAGCAGCAACTGAATGTGAAATATTAACGTTAAACAAGCTACACCTGTGCTCAATGCTGAGTTTTTAAGTAATAGCGTATGTGGTACTATGCAATGTTAGACTTATTATACAGCAACCAACAATCAGACTTGTGCTCAGAGACTTGAGACTTGACTTAAACTTGAAAAAAAAACAACTTGTGAACATCTCTGGTACAATATATTGTATAACTGCCATCAAACACTGAAAACTGAATGACAGAAACTCACTTTCAGTTTGATTTTCCCCCATCTCATTCAGTTACAGGTAGTCACGTGCTGTTTGTCCCATCATAGGAAATGTCTCAATCTCATCAAACAAGGTCTTTGGCATCAAACAACAAGGCTACATGTATATGGTTTGCTTTCTTTTACAGTGTTGTCCAAAATAGAGCAAACCATGCGCTTCTACTCAAAAGAGCTCCTGTTAGTCATCTGCATCCTACTCCTCACTCTGTGTGTGATTGCTGCAGTAGTGGACCAATGCAGTCATGCCGAGACGGTGGAGAGAGTGCTGGTATATGACAATGTTGGAACAGTAGTGGGTATTGACCTAGGAACCACCTACTCCTGGTGAGTACTAGCACTTATTTGTCACCTGGTGGAATGGAATACTATTTTCTGATTGGCTGAAGGGGTGCCCGTTATTTGAAGGAAATCTCTGACATATGGGTTTATGTAGTAAAATGTTTCACCGTTTCATATCACTGCTCTTTAGAATGGTAACTATAACAGTAAGCACAGTCTTGTGGATCTACTGTGGATGTTTCTTTTGTGATTCCTTAAATGTCCTTAAATATAGGGAATATTGCTTCTTGGCAGAAGCAAAGTCTTTGTTTCCGGCCTTGTCCATTATTACCTCGGCGGCCCAACTTGTTAAAGATTCAAGACTAGACCTAGTACAGTATTCCCACATTTTGTCTAAGCTTTTGTCTGACTCTTTAGTGTCGGAGTCTTCCAAAATGGCCGTGTGGAAATCATTGCCAATGATCAAGGAAACAGAATTACCCCTTCTTATGTGGCCTTCACTGCTGACGGAGAACGTCTGATTGGTGATGCTGCTAAGAATCAGCTGACCTCTAACCCCGAGAACACAGTTTTCAACACTAAACGATTCATCGGACGCACTTGGAGTGACTCCTCTGTGCAGAAGGATATCAAATATCTGCCCTTCAAGGTGAGATGCCCTCAATATACCAGAGGATGGCAACAGGCATACCCTGGGTCAAATCTAGCCATCATCAATGTTTTGTTTAAACCGGAATAGTCCCTGCATGCAACAGCATACAGGATGTGAAGTTTGTGGCACAACTTTTTTTTATTCTCTACAGTGACTTCATGCCATTGTAACGGAGGCCAGCTAGCTCGGCTAGCTTGGCGGTAGTACGTGTAAATCCTCATCACCCAATCCATAGGCGCTTCTAACGCGCTGAGTTAGAAGCTCGGGCTTTTAGCTCAGTTGGTTAGAGCGTCCCACTCCCACGCCGGGAGTTTGTAGCTTGCGGGGTGGCGGGTTCGAGACCCGTGTGCGGTGTGGACCGCCACCGGCTACACCATGTTATATCATTCATTCATAAATGTAGTTTAGATTTTTGCAATTATTTTTTTTATCTTCATTCAGGGCCAATCTGAAGTCTTTGAGAGTTATCATCTGAAGTCCATCTGAAGTATTTGAGAGTTATCAGAACTGAATTGAACAATTGTGTCTATATAGTTTGAAAAAGCCTTCTTAACATTTCTGACATGTGTTTGGGAGGAATGGAAAACCCCACATTGAGCTATCAAGTTCAAGTTAACAGTACACAATGAAGGACTTTTACACCAGAAGAGATCTCTGCCATGGTTCTCTCCAAGATGAAAGAAACTGCTGAAGCATACCTAGGAGAGAAGGTATAGTAAACTACTGTAGTTTCCACTAGAGGGAGAGAGATAGAGGAGAAAACAGAGAGAGAGAGAGAGAGAGAGAGAGAGAGAGAGAGAGAGCTACGCCTACTTCCTAGCAGCAGCAGAGGTAGACTAGCCTGACATAGCCCTACCATAATACTGCTGTTAATCCGTATTCATGGTCTGGAGGTTCTTTAACCTGACGCGATTATTCTAAGGTGACCAGATTTCTTTGAGGAAAATCGGGGACATTTTGGCGTTCAGCGAACAAAATAACATTAAAATCTCAGATTTTTTGCTGTCACCGCATTTGACATTATTGTAGTTTATCCATGGCCTAGGAGGCCTTCTTTTCTCCTCTTAGAAGGGTATATAGGCCTATATTACAATTAGTGTTGGCATTTATGTCTGTTCCCAGTATCTGGATGTTTTCCCCTATGCATTCTAAACTCAATATTAGGCCCTAGGATAAAAAACAGGAACTTTACCACAAATTTTCAGGCTGAAGTGTTATCATTCTGGATGATGCATTACATTGTGTATTCTATAGACTATGCTAAAGCAATTCTAGGGTCTGTCAAGAGTTGTAGGAAGTGGTAGGATATAGACCTTTGTACCATTTTAAATGTGGGACCCACCTGTCTGCACATAGCCTATCGATGCTTGTTCCAAAAATGGGAAATAACCCAAGAGAGATTATTGCAGTAATGTGGGCCTATCTACTGATGCCATTATGGACAGGAGTCCAGGAATTTTTGATACAAAATATCAGGGCTGTTGCCCTTTTAAGAAAAATAAAATAGCTTACTCTCCTGTGTCTCGTCTGTTCTCGTTGGAGAGAGAGAAGATAGATGCTACTTATTAAATTCTACCCATTTACTGAAAATAACGTTAGCTTTGACACCTAAACTATTTGAGAAAGATAGCACTGAAATGAAATACAGGGCCTGACTTGTATTAAGTTTGCTAAACTGGCAAATCACGGTAAAATGCGCAAAATGTATTGGCGAGGATAAAATAGTCAAGTAAAAAGTTTGAAGTTTGAGGGAGAGTGTAAGTTTTCCTGGTCAGACAACCAAAAAGAGGGAAGATCCAATCAAAAATGGGACAGGTGGCTACTCTAGCCATGGATTAAAACTCAGCTGCAACTGGCTGGGTATTCTGTTGTTTTTTTTGTTTGTTTGTTTGTTTTTTTCTGTCAAATCGTATCGACATTTTCGGGGACAGGTACAGGCGGGGACAGGTCATCAAAATCGGGGTCTGTCCCCGGAAATCGGGCACGTCTGGTCACCCTAGATTATACTGCGGGGGGAGGGCATTCACTTCTGGTTTGAAACGATTGGACAGCTTGTCTAATCAGCTTCGCTTATTGGTCGGTAGACTCTCTACCGATGTAAACACGCCCCAGAGGACCGTTCCCAGACCATGGATACGGATGAACATTCGTATTATGGGCGGGCTATGTCAGGCTAGAGGGAGACAAAGTGAAGATCGTCTTCCCTTCCCTTCTTTTTTCAGTAGTGCCTGCTACTTAAGCTAGCCAAAGACCCTACCTTATATCATATATCAAGATATTTTTTAGGGCTTTTTGTGCCTTTAATTTCATAGGACAGCGAAGAGTGTGACAGGAAATGAGTGGGAGAGAGAGAAGGGTATGGATCGGGAAATGACCTCGGGTCGGGAATCGCACCCGGGTCCCCGGAGTTTGCGGTATGACGCACTAGCTCGCTGAGCTATGCCGCCCCCACATTGTGTGACTTTTAATGTGGGAAATCTACTTTCCTGCTCTCTGACAATCTGGTGCAATGACAACAATCTGCATTTAAATGTTACCAAGACAAAGGAGATGATTATTGACTTTGGGCGTAATCAGCAGAGGGTCTACCAGCACCTTAACATCAATGACTCACAGGTGGAGAGGGTGGACACTTTCAAATATCTTGGTGTTCACATTAATGGAGACTTGACATGGACTAAGCACACCGATTCCCTTGTGAGGAAAGCACGTCAGCGTCTTTTTTATCTTAGACGACTGAAGAAGTTCAGCCTACCCCAACATCTGCTTAAGAACTTTTACAGAGCCACCATTGAAAGCATCCTTACAGGGAACATAACCACCTGGTATGGAAACAGCACACAACAAGATCGCAAAGCGCTGCAAAGAGTGGTGAAGTCAGCTGAACGTACCATCAGAACTAAGCTGCCCCACCTACAGGACATCTATGTCAACAGATGCCAGTCCAGAGCAAAGAAGATTGTCAGAGACTCAAGTCATCCAAACCATGGCCTGTTTTCTGTGTTAAGGTCTGGGAAACGCTACCAGTGCCTGAAAGCCAGAACTGAGAGAATGAGGAAAAGCTTCTATCCTCATTCTATCCGGATATTGAATGAGAACCATAAGACTTTATAACATCTCTTCTTCTATCTATTTATTCCTAATTTATTTTTATACATTTCAACACTAGCATAGTCATTGGAGTCAGTAGACAAAGCATTTCACTGCAATTGTACACTGTATAATGGTATGTGACCAATAAAATTTGAATTTGAATTTGAATTTCTTCAGAGTCACCCATGCCGTGGTCACAGTTCCTGCTTACTTCGATAATGCCCAGCGTCAGGCTACCAAGGATGCTGGAACCATCGCTGGCCTGAATGTGATGAAAATCATCAATGAGCCGTAATAACCAGCTTCAACTTCAAGCTGTATTACAGTGGTTCTCAATCATTTTTTTCTGTCATTTCCCAGATTTTACAGATTTTACATTATTAACCTTGCATACTATATATATATATATAGATAGATAGATAGATAGATAGATAGATAGATAGATAGATATTTATTTATAATGGAGCACTTAATATATTATCTATTATAGAAAAGATTTGTGCATGTACCCTGGCTATAGGGTCATTCCATGTCAATTCAACCGGAGTCCGCACGGTAACTTAGGTCTCAAAAAATAAATCTGATGCTCTGAAAAAAAAAATGGGTAATACTTTCTTTGAACCCAATATTCATAGAGCATCATAAATGCATTCATAAAGGGTTATAAAACATTCACAAAGTCTTATAACTAATGACATTAGTGTTTATAACTGTCTATACATTCTCATGCTTATACTTATAAAGCATTACAATGTTATCTTATAAGTCTTTAAAAATTGAATTGTCATAAAGCATTATAATGCTTCAATTTGTTATTTGTCCTTTATATGTCACTTTGTTCATGCTGCATAATGACGAGTTACAAGTGCTCAGTGCATACCATAAGTAAAGTAAGATGAGCACATACTTACTCATGAAAATAAACAAAGCACCATAACAGGCACTAAGTAAAGTGGTATGTTCCCCTAGTATCAAAACTTCAAAGAAGGCTATATAATGTTTTGTGATACATCACGTTTTAAAGGTTTATATGATGACATTATAACTCCTCATGAGTACAGACATGAGAACAGCTATGAATTCTAATGTCAGTAGTTATAAGCTATTATGAATGCATTATAACCCTTTATAAATGCATTTATAATGCTCTATGAATACTGGCTTCATAGAAAGTGTGACCAAAAAGGTAAACTTTCATACATATTAAATTTGCCTTTGGTTATGCATTCTTTACATTAATGTTACAGAAAACATATGGCTCTCAATGTGCATTTTGCCCTGTTCAGGGTGGAAATTAAAAAAGAAAACGTCACATAAGACAAGTCAAATTGGCATTTTTAAAAAGAAGAATTCATGGAGAATAAAGACAAAAAATATAAAAAAGAATCTGTGGACAATCTCACAGAATCCCACATGTGTCCATGCCCCACTAGTAGGTGATACCCCACAGTTTAGAATCATATTTTTGCATTCATGTACAAATTAATAAATTACATTTTTTGTTATTGTTGTTCTATGTAATCCTCAGAACAGCAGCTGCTTTTGGCTATGACTTGGACAAGAAAAGATGTGAAAAGACGAGAAATGTTTTGGTGCTTGACCTTGGTGGTGGCACCATAGATGCCTCCCTCCTGGAAATTGACGATACACTTGTTGAAGTTATTGCCACAAATGGAGACACTCACCTAGGAGGTGAAGACTTCAATAACCGCGTCATGTGGCACTTCATCAAGCTGTACAAGATGAAGACCGGCAAGGATGTGCGCAAAGACAACCGTGCTGTTCAGAAGCTCCGTCGTGAGGTTGAGAAGGCCAAGAGAGCCCTGTCTGCCCAGCATCTAGTACATATGGAAATTGACTCTTTCTTTGAGGGTGAAGATTTCTCTGAGACCCTGACCCGTGCCAAGTTTGAAGAGCTGAACATGGTAAGACTTGGTGTGTCAATAATAATTTATGACATTAACAACAGTAAATTTAAATGTTGAACCACAATAATTTCTCTTGTCATTTTGTAGGACCTCTTCCGTTCCACCATAAAGCCAGTACAGAAGGTTCTAGAAGATTCTGACCTGAAGAAATCTGACGTTGATGAGATTGTACTGGTTGGTGGCTCCACTCATATTCCCAAGATCCGGGAGCTGGTGAAAGAGTTCTTCAATGGCAAAGAGCTCTCCACTGGTATCCACCCTGAGGAGGCTGTGGCCTACGGAGCTGCTGTGCAGGCTGGTATGCTTGCCGAGGAGACTACAAGTATGTGAATAGCACATTTAGATATAATTCACTATTAATGACTATATAGACTTTATACAAAACCATCCTTGAAGGAATATTCCACCTTTCTATGAAATCGGGTTATTCACAGTCTTACCTGGAGTTACACAATGTGGTTGAAAGCATTTTAGTCCTAGTCTGGCAATCCCAATTTTAGCTGGTTACTTTACATTCCAGCGCCTATGCTAAGCTAAAGCTAAGAAAAAGGTAACATTGGGGTTGCCACACTAGGAAAAAGCATGGACTGAGACCAAAATGCTTTTACCCACATTTGTTAATCCAGTTAGGGGGTTGAATAGTTTATTTTCATAAAAAGGTGAAGTATTCCTTTAAGGGCTTTACGTCAAAGCAAAATATTAGCAAGTAAAATGATGAAGGAGGGTAATAAATGTACCCATTCATTCAGATCTGAATCCGGAAGGTCATTGATCCACAACATGTTGTGCAGAGAATCTAAATGGTTTGTGCTTGAATTAGCTTCTTTACCCACAGTATTTCTTACTAGCCCTACTAGGCTGGAGTGAATGAGATGCACTCTGAAAGGAGAAATTAAGCGTGAATCACCATGTTCTTACAGTACAGTTAAGACAGTTTGATGCAACATACTCAAAAGAAACTTTAAATCCATAAATAGTTCAAGTAATCATATCACTTTGAGAGAAAAGGAAAGACTAATTTTCTGTATTGTCATCATGGGTAATGAAAGGCATTGTCACAGGTCTATTGTATTATTTGGTTATAATGATTTTATCATTCCTATATCAATCAATCAATTCAGATTATTCGCCAGACACTTGTCCTATAGAGTACTTGCCCATCCTGCTGGATGTGTGTCCTCTGACCCTTGGCATTGAGACAAAAGGAAAAAAACATGAGTAAGCTGATACCCAGGAACACCCCTGTGCCAACCATTAAGTCAGATGTGTTCACCACAGTCGATGATAACCAGCCATCTGTCACTATCAAAGTATTTGAGGGTACAGTTATTTAATTTATATTTTTTTTGCTAATTTACCTTCAGATGGATTTTCTGTTGGGGGGGGGGCATACGCAATGGTAAAGGATGTTTTTCTCTCTATCTTTAGGCGAGCACCCACTGACCAAAGATAACAATCTGTTGGGGAGTTTTGACTTGACTGGTATTTCTCCAGCACCTCATGGGGTACCACAAATCAAGGTAACCTTTCACATTGATTTGAATGGGATCCTACATGTGACCGCTGAAGACACAGGAACTGGAAACAAGAACAAGATTACCATCACTAATGATCACAACCGTCTGAGCAAAGATGATATTGAGAGGATGGTGAAAGATGCAGAGCGCTTTGCCGATGAAGACAAGAAGACAAAAGCACGCATTGAGGCCTACAATGAGCTGGAGAACTATGCTTATTCCCTGAAGCACCAGGTGGAAGAAGATGAGAGGTTGGGTGACAAGCTGTCTGCCAGTGAAAGAGAAACAATCAAAAGAGTTGTGCAGGAGTTGCTTGACTGGATGGAGTCGCATTCAAAGGCTAAGAAAATACGTCTTCTGGCCAAGAAGTGGGAGCTGAAAAGAGTAGTTCAGCCTATCATTGACAAGCTCGATGCCAGCACAGAAAGACATCAACCAGAGAAGGACAAGGATGAACTGTAGACAGGACAGGACTGGGACCATATGGCCCAGGCATTTTTGGCCATGGTGGTCCACCATGATTTTATTGAATAATAACTTCTTAGCAAGCTAAAATGACACTGTGAGTTGGACACATTGAATGAACATGAGAGATTTTTTTATTTCATTTTGACTTTTCATTACAAAGATTGGTGTTCTTTACAAAACAGACATAAACAGTATACATATAAAGATCACTTAGCTTTCACTAACACCCCAGCAGAGGCGGATGAAGTACTCAATTTCTGTACTCAAGTGAAAGTATAGATACACCAGGTCAAAAATTAGTCCACTGCAAGTGAAAGTTGCCAATTCAAGTGAAAATATGGAAGAACAAAGTAGTATATTAATGTGTTATTTCAGAACTTTTTTCGTCCAGGGTCCACAGGCTTAAAGGGGAAATCCTGTCAAATTTCAACAAGAGCTCTATTGCTCAAGCTACTAGAGATTAGCAAATACTGAAGACGCAAGACATTTTAGTCCAACCATATAGGTTTCCTTGAACAGAGAGTAAGCCCTGACAGTTCACCCAATGGGGCAAGTTTTCAAAACAGTTTTCAGCATCAAATCATGCACCAAATGTCACCCCAAAAGCTATGTAACATCATCAGACACATTACAACACACCTCTGTAGTGTTTATGACTACAAATGTCTAACAAATTGCTTAAAATTGTGTTTTTATGCAGTGTTTACAAAACCATTTTGTAAACAAACAATATTGGGCTGCTTGCATAAGCTCACAGTTTTAACCACTTTCCCAGCCATTTGTTGCCATACACAATACAGTTCTGTGTTGTAATGTGTCTGATGATGTTGCATAACTTTTGGGGTGATATTTGGAGCATGCTTAAATGCTGTAAACACAGTTTTGAAAACTTGCCCCATTGGGTTAACGGTCAGGGCTTATTCTCTGTTCAAGGAAACCTATATGGTTAGTCCAAAATGTCTTGCGTCTTCAGTATTGGCTAATCTCAAGTAGCTTGAGCAATAGAGCTCTTGTTGAAAATTGACAGGATTTCCCCTTTAAGATGAAATTAAATGCAAGGCCATGTTAGTGTTGGAAGGAAAAAGAGCAATAAGTTGGGTTGGAATTGATTTTTTTTTTTAACCAATTTTTCTTGCACTAATTTCCTATTGATTTCCTATTGATGGTCTTAATGAAGTTTTTTTTGTTTGTTTTTTTAAGACATTATGCAATTAAAAAAAATGGCTCTGACCATTTGCAAGTTTTGTCAGTTGCCTTGTTAATCAACACTTTTACAAAAAAAATATTATTTTTGGGTCCTATCCTTGAGGCTTGTAAACACTGGCATGGTTTTGGAGCGCAAACTCTCTTTTGTGTGTTTAGTCCACAATACACTACAGTGATTTAGTGACTTATTTAACATGTAGGCCTAGATAGAGATGTGAGGTGAACAGCACAAAGAATTCTCAGCATTACCACTGTCATGGTCATGATTTCTTTACTCACAAGTTATAAATTACAGTAGTTGTCATATTTAAGTTGTGGTGTACAACTATTAAATTATGAATAAAACTGTTGATTACAAAAGACTATATCACTCAATACAGAGTCAATACTCATGGCTACATTGGTTATGTCGTGGATTTTTGGGAAAAGTTTCATCTTAAAGCCGGGCAATTACTTCACAGAATGGCCGATCCAGATTTTTCTTTTGCACAGCTTGGATCTCCATGTGCATGGCCAAAAGTGTTCCAGAAAAAAAGAAGAAAAAAACAATCTCTATTTTTTGTTCCAACCCGATTTCCCTAACCTTTCCCAACACTCTCTCTTCCACTTATTTCCACTGATAATGAATCCTCTCTTCTGCCCTATCAGATTGAAGGCAACCAGAAGAAAAAAATCTATTGATCCATGTAGGCCTACACTGCATGCACAGCTGTGCCATTATGAGGTGCAGGGCCAGCTACGTATCATCCAAACATTCATGTTCCTGTGCTGGGTCCTTTACAGACAAAACAAATTGTGAGTGTCAAGACAAGTGATAGCCTCCCTGTTATGGAAATAACCACATGAGAAAAAGCTACTCCATTTATTCACTTACACAACCAGCTAACACGCAAAACTGATGCAACATCTTACATTAACCATGACGACACCATGCGGTATATGGAGAACCCGGCAAAGTGGCAAAGTCAAACATACAGTAACGTTTCCCTTTCCCACAAAGGGCAATATCTGATGTTTACTTTCACTGTATCAAGCAGTTTACAATTAAACAGTTGCCACTGGAGAAGAGAAGAAGATAAGACTAATGTTCATAAACTCTCACTGCTTGTTCATGTCTTTTAGCCTAACTTACACATATGGCAAGCCGAATGAGCATTTACTCAGATATGTTGATATCAGGCATAATTTTCATGAACATGCGCATGGAGAGGTTAAATGTCAATACAGCTGTAAGTCATAGATGTACAGTAGCATATGCAAATGGTTAAGAGCTTACTACAGGAGGTTACTGGGCTAGATTTGTATGTTTATACAGTATAGTGTTACCACAGTTATACCTCATTTCTCTGCACATCATGTGCTATATCAGCAGGAGGTTATTAATGATAAACAATGAATTCTTGCTAATTCCTGATGAGTCATTAGATATTCAGAGATGAAGTAATGCATGAATCACGAATAAATGATGAATGAAATCATGCATGAATTCATGATAATTCATGTACCCTTAGCGTAAAGTGTTAACAATATTTCTGTTACGCCTGTTAAAGTGTCTTAGTCTTCCAAAATGACCGTGTGGAAATCATTGCCAATGATCAAGCAAACAGGATCACTCCATCCTATGTGGCCTTCAGTGCTGATTGAGAGCGACTCATTGGTGATGCTGCTAAGAACCAAGATGCCCTCAATTATCCCCTGCACACACACTTCAAGGTTTTACCTGAGGCGATATATCAGAGGATGCCAAAGCCATACAGTGGGTCAAATCTAGCCATCATCAATGTTATTTTTAACCTGGAATAGTCCCTGCATGCAACAGCATACAGGATGTGAACTTTGTGGCTTTTTTTTACTCTCTACATTGACTTCCATTCATTTTTTTCTAAAGTAAGATCTCATGGCAGTAGAAGGGTGTAATGCTCTCTGAATGTGTATAGTTATGTCAGGTTATGTTATTCATTCATAAGATTTTTGCAATTACTTTTATCTTCATTCAGGGCCAAATTAGACTTTTGTACTTGTCCATCTGAGATTGTACCTAAATGTATTGATGAGCTATCAAGTTCAAGTTAACAGTACACAATGAAGGACTTTTACCTGGCCTGTTGACCTGGTCGCAATTTGCATGGTTGCTGTGTGCCATGTTTCACTGCAACAGGCCTTAGTACAGCCTTAGAACATATGACTGATCTTTGGCTAGCTGATGCGGATGCAGGTAAATTGGTTGGTGCTGTACTTTTGGATTTTATTGACCTTATTGACCATGAAATATTATTGGCAAAACTTGAAAAATATGGCTTTTCACCCTTAGCTCTCTCTTGGATGGAGAGCTACCTTTCTGGCAGAAGACAGAGAGTTTTTTTCAATGGAAGTCTGTCAACTACCAAAACTGTATCTTGTGGTGTTCCCCAGGGGAGCTGCTTAGGGCCGCTTTTGTTTTCCATTTTTATTAATGATTTGCCATCAGCTGTTAGACATGCTAATGTTGTTATGTATGCAGATGACTCCACTTTGTTTTGCTCATCACACAATGTAAGAGAGCTAAGTGAACATCTTAATTGTGAGATACAGAATATAATGAGCTGGGTGAGAATGAATAGACTTAAACTGAATATTGCTAAAACAAAATGCATTGTCTTTGGCAATTTACATGCCCTTGCCAAAAACCCAGAATTGAATCTGTTAATTGACAGCGTACCTATAGACCAAGTTAAAAAAGTAAAATTGCTGGGAGTGATACTTGACAATCTCCTCTCTTGGTCAGACCATATTGAAAATATGGTTTCAAAGATGGGTAAAGGTATTGCTGTAGCAAAAAAAATGCAGGGCTTATGTCTCACCAAAAATTATGGCTGGCGTAGTTAGATCTGTTGTTCTATCTCACTTGGAGTATTGTCCTGTTATTTGGTCTAGCGCTGCAAAAAAACATCTCATCAAATTGCAGATAGCCCAAATTGCTGCCAGATTAGCATTAAGTTGCTCTTTTTACCACAATGTTCTCAACATGCATAAAAAGTTTTCATGGCTGACTGTGGAAACTAATTGTGAATACCATATTTTAAGGTTTATGCATAATGTTATGTGGAAAAAGACACCATTTTTTTTCTGTGAGAGGCTGGTACAAGCTGGCGCCTACCATATCATATCACTAGACAAGTGACTTCTGTTTTTTTAGTTACCCCAGCTCCACGCACAAATTATATGCTTACAACTGTTCTCCATAGGGCTTCTATAAAGTGGAATAGTTTAGCCTTAAACTTCAAACAAACAACATCTTATACAAAAGGTTGTTGAAAATCTACCTCCTAAATATGTGTTGTGGAAAATCTACCTTCTAAATATGTGTTCTTTCTGTCTCTTGTCATGTTTTTTGTATTTATAATGTACTGATGCTGCTGTGATTGATTAGGCATTGTTTTTGTTTTGTTATTTTTTTTGATGTAATGTACTTGTGTTTTTAATGTACTTTGTGTATTTTAATGGTGGACCCCAGGGAGACTAGCATCCACTTTGGTGGAAGCTAATGGGGCTCCAAATAAAGAATAAGAATAAGAATAAGGCAGACCATAAATGCAATACATTATCTGCCTACTTTTTACTTTTTACAGTTAAACAGTTGCCACTAGAGAAGAGAAGAAGATGAGACTAATGTTCATAAACTCTCACTGCTTGTTCATGTCTTTTAGCCTACCTTGCACATATGGCAAGCCAAATGAGCATTTACTCAGATATGTTGATATCAGGCATAATTTTCTTGAACATGCGCATGGAGAGGTTAAATGAGAAAAAGTCTCTTCCATGGTTTAATAGTGCTCAGTCTTTCAGCTCAGTAAAGAGCGGGATCTTGCTCTTAAAAGATCTTTAAAGACGAAAACCAACACTGACCATCTTATTTACACTGCTTTAAGGAACAAAGTAGTGTCTGAGCTACGGAAACTCATTGAAGAAGCCAACGGGAATAGTTCCAAATTATGGCAACACATAGATAGACTAACCAACTCAAATAAACAGAAACATTCAAAAATAAATAGCCTTAAAATAGGTGACATATCCACTGATAGTAACGAGTCAATTGCCAATGGCTTTAACAATTTCTTTATTGAGTCAGTGACAGAACTGGCTAGTCATTTCAAATCCATGGAGCTACATCCTGATGAACTTCATGACGACACAAATTCCTTCTTCTTAAAAGAAGTTTCCCATGACAAAGTAAAAAAAGTGATTGCAAATTTGAGCAACTCCATGGCAAAGGACAATCATAGCCTAAACACTGCCTTCATCAAGAAACATCACAGTTGCTTGTTGGAACCAATCACTTACTTAGTTAATTTATCAATCCGAACAAATAGGTTCCCAGAGAGCTGGAAAACAGCAATAATAACTCCAGTCTTCAAATCAGGACATAAGGATGTAGCAAGTAACTACAGGCCTATTGCCATCCTCCCGGTAGTCTCAAAGGTTTTAGAGAAGATTGTAGCGGAACAACTAATGGAGCATTTAGAATCAAACCAACTGCTTTATCCACAACAGTTTGGTTTTAGACAAAAGTGTTCTACAGAATTAGCTAATTGTTACTTGATTGAGAAGATCAAAGCCTCTCTGGACAAAGGACATGTTGTAGGGGCAGTGTTCTTGGACTTAAAAAAGGCCTTTGATACTGTGAATCATAGTGTCCTACTAAACAAGCTAACTCAATTTAAAATGTCACCTGGAGCACTGAAATGGTTTAAATCATATTTGGAAGGGAGGCAGCAGTGTGTCAGGGTCAATGGGGCTTGTTGTGAAGGACTGACAGTTCTGTGCTGAACGGTAATGAGCATCTCATTCACTGCTGCTGGGTCATGCTCTCAGTGCATGCACCCCTGATGACTCCACTTGTGTAGCCAATCAGAGTGCGAGTCTGGGGATGCTGACACTGAGGGCTACCTAGCCGCGGGAATTGCGAGGCTCGAGGTGAAGCTGCAGACCGGTGTGAGAGTGAGAGAAAGTGGACTTTTTATAGTGGACTGTTTAATCCTTTACCGTGTGCGTTCAGATACCTGTAAGTATCCTGTGTAATGTCCAGTTGATTGTGTAACAGATTGCTGTGAGACAGATCTTGAGAATGAATGTATTTGTCCCCTCGGGGCTTTCCGTAGGTCTGTGAATATATTCCTGCGCTCTCATGAATTCGCTCTCTGGCTCCACCTTAAGAGTAAAGCATATCTGAAGTTCATACCTCTGAGTCTGTGTTCTCAATAATTATTAGTTATTAAGATAAGTGCCAAAGCTCGGTTACATTGGTGGCAGCGGTGTTTATTTTAAGTTTTTGTAGTTTCGATTTACTTCTGTTTACCGTTTATTTTCTTAGCGTAGTTGTGTGTGTAGTGCAGGCGAACATTAGCGGCTAGCCTTACGTGAAAGTTGCTGTGCTAAAGCAAAGTGTATTGAGGCAGTATTTGACGCTGGATGTTCAACATGTGGTGTAAAGAAGAAGACGAGGATTCCACGGTCTTCAATGTTCAGCGAGAGAGAGATCACCAAACAGCTCGTGTGAAGATAGATCTACCACCTGCATTCTCTGGAGAGGACGATAAGCAGAGTTTTTTATGCTGGGCTCGTCAGTTTGAAGTGGCAGTCCGTGCTCTGGTTGAAGGGGACAGTGAGAAATCTTATCGATATGAACTGGTGAGAATTTTGCCTACCCGTTTGAGCAAAGCTGCATTCCTATTATGGGATAGCCTGCCTGCCACTGTACAAGCTGATTATGGTTTAGTAAAAGACAGACTGAAAGAAGCCTTTGGGCGCAAGCAGTTTTTAGACCGCTTCAGAGCCAACCTCTCAGCCCGCCCGCGAGCCTCCCACGAGAGTCTTGTAGTGTATGCTGCAGAAATAAGCAGGCTTGTTACAGAGGCTTTTCCTGACTATGGCAAAAATGCTACTGGCGAAGAGAAATTTCGTCGTTTCCTCGCTGGCCTTGATCCTGAGCTACGACTGAAGTGCCATGAACAGGGGGCTACTGACATAGAAGAGGCTCTGATAGTTGCTGAACGATGTGAGAATGCGAGAGAAGTGGTAAAACAGGATTACGCATCTAAAAGTGTCTTAACTGGCTGTGCTGCCGGGTCAGGGGGACAGATAGCATCTGTTCAGAAAGTGACTGATTATGGGGGCCTGTACAAGGCAGTGCATAGCCTAACAGAGGAACTGAGGGATATGCGGGTGGAGATGAAAATGATGTCAGAGGAAAATCGGAGGCTGCGTTCGAGGACAGGCGCAGGTGGATGGCATGGCCCTCCATCACCAGGGAGGGGCTCATGCTACTGCACCTGTGGTGGTCATGGGTGCCGGTCTCTGGCATCCTGGGAGCAGCAGCGAGGCCGTTCACCGGAGAGGAGATTTCCATCACCTGGCGCGGACCGGAGGCCATTCACGGCTTCCCGTGGTCAGAGTCCCGGACCTGCCTGGTCATCTGGCAAGCGCAGCCCCAGTCCTGGTCGGCACGCACACTATGAGGAGGAAACTCCGAGGAGACGTGGTGTGCATTTCATCTCCCCGCACAGTGACCATCAGCCCGGCCAGCAGGGAAACGGGGTGTAGCTGATGTTCAGGGCCAAACACCAGCTGCGTTTCCTACAGGCCCGCTAAACAACGCTCTCAACAGTGACTGGGTAATAAAAGACTCTGTAAATAGCACTGAATGTGAAATGCCTGTGTCTTATGTTAAAGGGGTAATTGAAGGCACTGTCGTTCCTGTGCTGCTGGACTCTGGTTCAAGTGTATCTCTCATTAGTGCTGAGTTTCGCATGTCAGTCCCTGCACTCCGTAACCGCCCCTTGAAAAAAGACTATGTTAGTGCTCGTGCAGTGAATGGACAAATGCTGGACACGTTAGGCACCATTTCAGTGGTTTTGTGTTTAGGCACAGAATCATGGCAACACACCTTTCATGTGATAAGAGAAACCACTCAGGCAGTGCTCTTAGGTTGGGACTTTATGCTGAAAAACCATGCCCTCTTAGACATTGCCCATGCTAGGCTGCACTTGTGGGGCATCACCATCCCACTCCTAAAAGGGAGAGACCTCACCCCTGTATGCTGTAATGTAGCCATCGCCAACACAATGACTCTACCCCCACTCAGTGAAATTATTGTGCCTGTTAGTGTCCACCCTCCCAGCTCACCTGGGGCCTATTCCACTGACTTTGTTGGGTATTTAGAACCAAATATCCCTGATAGTTCAAATTTCATAGTGGTTCACACAGTTACTTCAGTTAAACAGGGTGCATCATGTGCTCGGATCCTGAACCCCACTAAAACTGATGTTGTTTTACGTCAGGGCACCCATTTAGGGGAATTTTACTCTCTTAGGGATACTGATGTAGATCCATTATCACAAAATGTTGCTACAGTGACAGCTGACACTACCCCTCAGTCTTTATCGTTAGCTCCCCCTGTGTCACTGGAGGACTCCCCTGTTTCACCATCACAGAAGGCAGCACTGTCTGTTCTGCTTCAGCATTATAGCGATGTTTTCTCTGATAGCAATAGGAACACAGGCAGATGCACATTAGTTAAACACCGCATACACACAGGGAATCATCCTCCAATTAAACAACGCGCATACCGAACCACACCGGAAAAGAGGGCTGAAATTGAGAAACAGGTGGCTGAGCTGCTCGCCGATGGCGTTATTGAGGAGAGCTGCAGCCCCTGGTCTAGTCCAGTCGTCTTAGTCAAGAAAAAGAATGGTCAATGGAGATTTTGCATTGACTACAGACGTCTGAACAGTGTGACCGTGAAAGACTGCCATCCTCTGCCACGAGTAGATGATACGCTGGACGCCCTAGCTGGTGCTGTGTGGTTCAGCACATTAGACTTTTCAAAGGGGTTCTGGCAGGTTGAGGTGGCGGAAGAAGACCGTGACAAGACCGCATTCACTACGGGGCGGGGCCTTTACCAGTGGCGGGCAATGCCTATGGGGTTGTCGAACTCGCCCGCCACCTATCAGAGGATGATGGAGCTTGTCCTTAGGGGTCTGCCATGGAACATTTGCATGGTATATTTAGATGATGTTCTTTTATATAGTAACACGTTCATCATCTCTCCAACCTTGAGGAAGTGTTCACTAGGATCAGAGCCGCTGGACTAAAGTTGAACCCATCAAAATGTCACCTCGCCCGTAACCATGTGGTGTTTTTGGGCCACGTTGTCTCCCAGTATGGTCTCCAACCCGATCCAAAGAACACAGAGAAGGTCAGGAAATGGCCCACCCCACAGTCCACGTCTGAGGTCAGAGCCTTTGTGGGCTTGTGCTCCTATTACAGGCGCTTTGTTCACAATTTTGCCAAACACGCTGCCCCTCTTAATCACCTCATGGGAAAGAATGTGGCTTTTGAATGGACAACTGACTGTGAAGTGTCATTTCAGTATTTGAAATCTGTGCTGTCTTCTGCCCCAATCGTAGCCCTGCCAGATTTTGATGTACCCTTTAAAGTATTCACTGATGCCTCTAAGGAGGCCGTTGGTGCTGTCCTAGCTCAAGTGAAAGATGGGGTGGAGCACGTAGTGGCTTATGCCAGTCAGACCCTAAATCAGACACAGCGTCGCTGGTCCACTTTTGATCGCGAATTATGGGCAGTAGTATGGGCTGTTAGAGAGTTCCGGCACTACATTGGGCTTGCCTCTTTCACCATTATCACAGACCATCGCCCTCTACTGGGCCTCCGACGCATGACACTCGACAACGATCCAACTGGCAGGCGCAGCAGATGGATATTGGAGTTAGATCCTCTCAACTGGGATATTGTGTACAAGGACGGGCTGCGCCATATGAACGCGGATGCGCTGTCCCGCCGTCCAGAAAGAGACTGTTTAATTGACGGTGGTGCATGTCCTTCTGACAATATGGTAGGGGTTAACGCTGTACACTCAGACATTGCTACGCCAGTTCCACAGCAGCCTGGGGCTGAGGCCATGCAGCCAGGGGCCTTGGCCACAACAGGGTCCAGCCCTGTTGAAGCACTGCAATTGACCCTGGGATATGGGGTAGATTGTATCAAAACACGTCAAGACGCTGATGCAGACATTCAGGTGGTTCGTGGCTGGCTAGACCGCGCACAGAGGCCAACTAGATCACAATTAAAGGGGCTTCTCACAGTTTACGGAAGCTGTGGACAGAGTTTCACCGCCTGACCATACAAGATGGACTGCTGTGTCGTTCTGTCAACTCCTCACTGACGGGCGACAGGCTCAATCAAATTGTGATTCCATCCTCTATTGTCCCTGACCTCCTGAGACAGCTACATGGTAGCCCAGCCTCGGCCCACTTTGCAGCAGAGCGTGTGTGGGAACAGGCACGCCAGATTGGCTATTGGCCATCCATGTTCAGAGACATTAAGAACTGGTGTGAGCAGTGTAAAGCATGTCAGACACGCCGGTCTCCAGTACCGTCTCATCGAGCACAGATGGGCAGCTCCTGTGCAAACCGCCCCTTTGAGAGAGTAGCGGCAGACATAGTTGAGTTGCCACTAACTGGCAAGGGTAACAGGTATGTTCTTGTAGTTGAAGACTATTTTACTAAGTTTGTTAACCTATACCCTTTGCCTAATCAGACAGCACAAACGGTGGCTCAGTGTCTCTTCGAGGACTTTGTGTTGGTGCATGGAGTGCCAGAGCGCTTACATAGTGATCAGGGGCGCCAGTTCGAAGCTGATATTATACAGAGCCTTTGCCAACTACTTAAAATCACAAAGACACGCACCACCCCGTACAGTCCGAAGTCCGACGGAATGGTGGAGCGCTTTAACAGGACTCTGATTGATCAGCTGGCTAAGACTCTGCTGGACTGTGGGGGTGAATGGGATGAGTATGTGAAACAAGTAGCCTTTGCATACAATACATCTGTTCACGCCAGCACAAATTTCACCCCATACTTTCTTGTTCATGGACGTGAAACGAGAGTCCCTGCAGATGTGCTGATACCTACCCGTGCTATGGAGACACAGACATCTGGATCCTACACTGAATTTGCCTCATCTTTGCAGGGCAAACTGGAAACCGCCTTCCGTAAAGCACGCATGCATGGGGCTGAGGCACATGACAGGCAAAGGTTTTACCATGACGAGAGAGCACGGCACAAACCTTACAAAGTGGGTGCTATGGTGTGGTTTAACAACCCGGTGGAGAGTCGCATGAAGCTTGCCCCGCACTGGAAGGGGCCTTATCAAGTCTTGCAGGTCATGGACTCCGGTGATGTGCCGGGTCTTACTTATCGCATTGCCAACCCCTTTGACTGTGATGAACGGCAGCAGGTGGTGCACTATGATAGACTGAGGCCTTATACGCTTCCAGTTCAACTGCCATCACGGTCACAGGTACCTCCCTTGTCTCCTGTCTCTTCTTCCCAGGGGACTGTGTTACAGGACGCTGATCAGGATGGACTGTCTGATTTGACTGACCTGGGGCCTTGTTCAGCTGGGGACACTGTCCCGCCTACCCCTGTCCGCAGCAGGCAGGGAAGAGTGCTGAGAGCACCAGAGCATTTGAGTGATTTTCTTCTTTATTGAATGTGCTGTCATGCATATGTGGTTCACTGACTGTATGAAAAAAAAAACACACAACACAAATGAATGTGAAAAAAAAAAAAAGAGGAAAAATGTCAATTTTTTTTGTTTTCTCTCTTTCATTGGGCTTTGTGTTAGTAATTGCCCTTGTGCTGGTATGTATTTGTTGACTGGTCTGTTTCGGTTTTTTTCGACCTGCTCGGTTGCTGTGTGTATGTTATGTGTGTTTGCACATGTTTGCCTTGTAAACGGGGACGTTTATTCTCGTTGGGGGGGACGTATGTAACAGATTGCTGTGAGACAGATCTTGAGAATGAATGTATTTGTCCCCTCGGGGCTTTCCGTAGGTCTGTGAATATATTCCTGCGCTCTCATGAATTCGCTCTCTGGCTCCACCTTAAGAGTAAAGCATATCTGAAGTTCATACCTCTGAGTCTGTGTTCTCAATAATTATTAGTTATTAAGATAAGTGCCAAAGCTCGGTTACAATTGTTAAGTGAATGTGATGATGGTAATCACGTTAGTTGAGGTATTTATGTTGATATGTAAACGTTAATACGAGTGCCTTAATGGTCGCGGTATCGCGGTAGATGGCGTATGCATTATTTATCTGACTAATGTGTCACTGCTAAGCTAACTGTCTATTTGCAATGTTTATTAGTAGTGTAGATTTGCTGTTAACTATGACAGGAGTGTATTAGGAGTGCCTTGGCCTCTCTGAGGGCCTTATGCAGCGTGTGTGTCTGCGTGAATGCTGTAACTACAGCCCCCCTTGTCATGTGTGCTATATGGTTTCTGTTGACAACTTATGCTAAAATATTAGCCCTTGTAGTTAGTATTGTTAACAATGTCAGGCTAAAGAAGTAAGGCTAATGATGTTCATGTTAGCCCAGTTAATTATCTCACTGTGGATGTGTGTTGATGAGAGTACTTAGTGTCTTTGTATCTCTCTCTTCCCTTTAGAACCACACACACTCACAAGTGTGTTCCACACACTACTGTAAACTCCATAAACACCTTTATTCATCCATTTTATCCATCCAACTATTACAATAAACCAACATTGGGAAAGAACATCATCTCCAGCATTTTAATCAGATGCACCACAGCGGTTTCTATTCATTTCTAATCAGGGGATAATATCCTCCTTAACAAATTGGTGCCGAAACCCGGGAAGAGAAGTTGCTGTGGATTGAAGTAATGATGTCTGACCATTCCAGCAATGCATCTGATGTCCGTCCCAGACGAGATAGGCGGCCACCAGCCTGGTTTGAAGATTTTGCTGTCACTCATCCCTTTTATAATGAGCATCCTCCATTGGCTCATGCCACGCTTCATGCTGTGGGAACACAGGAGCCCTATGGCGCGGAGGGGTAGCCCAGATGGACCCCTTTGCCCTACCGATGTTGTCTGCTGAGGCCAGCGCCATCCCACGACATCGTAGTCAGACTGTGCCACTCAGACCACTATATCAGAGCACTCCAGGTTTCCCCAGCGCCCCAGCACCAGAGTCCACAGCTATGATTCTGGAGGCGATTATGCAGCTAAAGGAGGAGAATCAGAGACTGCACCATACAGTCATGCAGATGCAGAGACAGTCTAACACCAGTGCAAGGCCTCCCACGCCACTTTCTCCACCTCCCCCTGCAGCATCACACCACTCCGCTTTGTTGAGACCTCTGCCAAGCAGTGGCCCTCTGCCACCACCTCCACCACACCGGCTACAGTCCCTCAGTGTATCGACCCGTGTGATTAAAGAAGAGGAGGAGGATTGGCCACTGCCACCGCCACCTGTTGGTGAACCAGAGCCGGTGCAGGCGGCGACCGCACAAAGCCACATGGTTGATGAGCTTACTGAGCACATGAGGAGAATGGGCATGAGACCTGAGAGAGCCCTACCTGCTCTGCCTGAGTACTTTGAGCCTGATGCAGGCTCAGACTGTGCATCTGTGTTTAGTATCCCTGTTGCCGCTAGACAGCCAGCTGTTTCTCAACCAAACCCCAGTGAGTTCCGCCCCCAACGGGAGCAGGTGTATCGTGGACCCAAGCCCAGTATCCCCCTCTTCACAAAGGGAGATCCCAGAGAGTTCACACGCCTAAAGATAGCTTTGGACAACTTGTTACCAGCTAACGCAACCGAGCGTTTTAAATACCAAATATTGGTAGATCATCTCAAGTTTGAAGAAGCCCTCTTAATTGCGGACTCCTACACCAACTCAAAGCAGCCTTACTCTGACACAATGGCGTCACTCACTGAACACTATGGGCAACCACACCAACTGTCCCTTAGACGTATTGCAGAGCTGATGGAAGCCCCGAGCGTTCGCTCCAATGACACCAGTGCTTTCAAGAGGTTTGCGCTGCGTGTTTGCGCATTGGTGGGGATGCTTGACCAGCTTGGTGAGAGTGGCCATGTCGAGCTTCAGTGCGGATCTCACGTGACAAGGTTACTGCTGAAGCTACCACAAGATATGAGAGCCGAGTTCAAGAGATACCTCTACCCTCAGCGCATCCGCATCCCCACTCTGCTACATTTCGCTGAGTGGCTAGAGTATGAGCTGAGGATGCAGGACACTGTTTTCGAGATTCTCAGTGGGAGTGGAAAGGCAGACGGAGATCCGAAGAAGGACAAGCGTCCCAATCAGAAGTCAAGCCGGCCGACCACTGTCCTCCATGGTGCGGAGCAGACTGCAACCAGTGCCACAGGTGAGGCACCTGCATCACCAAGCAGCAAGCCAGGAGAGCGACAGGCGTACTGCCCATACTGCTCTAACTCTGAACACTACCTGAATCAGTGCACCAACTTCAGTCAGCTGTCTACAGAGCAAAAGAGCACATGGGTGAAAACAAATAAGAAGTGTTGGCGCTGTGGTCGCGCCCACCAGGCCACCAAGTGTCGTCTTAAGATGACCTGCAAGCAATGTAAAGGTAAACATCTGGACGCTCTCCATGATGTAAACTCCCAGCCAGCTCCAGACAACAGCCCTGCCACTAAAGAGAGTGACGTTTACTACCTGGACAGACGGTCTGGTAGCAGTCCAGTGATGCTGAAAGTGAGCAAGGTGATCCTGCGTAATGGTAATCAGACCATGGAAGCCTACGCCATTTTGGACGATGGCTCTGAGCGTACGATCTTACTTGCCAACGCAGCACAGGCCCTGAAGCTGGAGGGAGAACCTGAAAAGCTTGCCCTTAGAACTGTGCGCCAGGACATGAAGGTAATCCAAGGGTCATCTGTGTCCTTCTCGATATCTCCTTCTTGCCAGCCACACAAGACGTTCAAGATAAGTGGGGCCTTCACTGCACATCAGTTAGGCCTATCAGAGCACACTTACCCAGTGAAGATGCTGCAAAAGAAGTACAAACACTTGACAGGGCTGCCATTGCAAGCATTCAACAAAGTCCAGCCTGTCATCCTGATTGGTTCAGATTATCCACATCTGATCACCCCAACGGAGCCAGTACGTTTGGGGCCGCCTGGTGGACCAGCTGCGGTGAAGACTCAGCTGGGCTGGACTCTTCAGGGGCCAACTAGGTTTGTGCAGCAGCATCTCTCATCAGTGAAGTGTCTGCATGTGTCCACATTCACCCCGTCCACAGAGTTGTTCCAGCATGTTGAGAGACTCTGGCAGCTGGATGTTATGCCGTACAGAAGCGAGAAAGTGGTGACCCGCTCCCGGCAAGACCAAGAGGCCATCGACCTGTTGGAACAGAGGACTGTGCGGATTGAGGTAGATGGGACTCGTCGCTATGCTACTCCGTTGCTGCGAGTGAAGAACATGCCGCAGCTACAGGCACCCAAGGAAGCAGTCCTTAGCCTCCTCCGTGGCACGGAGAGACGATTAGCGAAAGATCCTGAGCGAGCAGCGGTCTACTGTGCGGAAATTCAGAAGCTGGAACAGGCAGGCTATGTCGTCAAGGTCACAGAAGAAGCACTGAAGACAGGTGGTGAGTCTTGGTACATCCCTCACCATATGGTAAGCCATAACGGGAAGAACCGTATTGTCTTCAATTGTTCATTCACCTACAAAGGGGCCAATCTGAATGACCTGCTTCTCCCTGGGCCCACACTGACATCCAGCCTGCTGGGAGTGCTGCTACGCTTCCGGGAACATTCCATCGCTGTTAGCAGTGATATTAAAGGAATGTTCCATCAGGTGAGGCTGCTGCCTGAAGACAAAGCCCTCCTCCGTTTCCTGTGGAGAGACCTGCATCGAGAGAGCACGCCAAGCATCTACGAGTGGCAGGTACTTCCGTTCGGAACCACCTGTAGCCCCTGTTGTGCTACATTTGCACTACAGAAACCCCATGCTGTACAAGAGGAGGTGTTGCGAACTGTACTGATTGAAGTGGAAGGAATACTGAATTCCAAGCCTCTTGGATACGTGTCTAGTGATGTGGCTGATCCGGATCCAGTAACTCCCAATCTGCTGCTGATGGGGCGGCTTGACCCATCACTGCCCCAAGCTGTTTATGAGGAGTCAGAGCTCCTAAGCTGGAAGCGCTGGAAGCACTCACAGATCCTTGCAGATCAGTTCTGGACATGTTTCGTCAGACATTACCTACCAGCTCTTCAAACCCGTGCAAAGTGGCAGAAGGACGTTCCAGACGTGCAGCTTGACAGCATTGTCATGGTGGTAGACCCCCTTCTACCACGAGCCCAGTGGCCGGTGGGCCGTGTCACTAAGGTATACCCTGGAGCCGACGGACGCATCAGGACAGCGGATGTCGAGGTCAACCAGAGGCGTTACCAAAGACCAGTCGCTCGCCTCATCACCCTTCCCGCTATCCCAGACATGGACCCAGAACCATCCAGACCTTCTGATGAGGACGAACTTGGTGGGCCAACTTCGGGGGCGGCTGTTGTGAAGGACTGACAGTTCTGTGCTGAACGGTAATGAGCATCTCATTCGCTGCTGCTGGGTCATGCTCTCAGTGCATGCACCCCTTATGACTCCACTCGTGTAGCCAATCAGAGTGCGAGTCTGGGGATGCTGACACTGAGGGCTACCTAGCCGCGGGAATTGCGAGGCTCGAGGTGAAGCTGCAGACCGGTGTGAGAGTGAGAGAAAGTGGACTTTTTATAGTGGACTGTTTAATCCTTTACTGTGTGCGTTCAGATACCTGTAAGTATCCTGTGTAATGTCCTGTTGATTGTTAGGTGAATGTGATAATAGTAATCACGGTAGTTAAGGAATTTATGTTGATATGTAAATGTTAATACGAGTGCCTTAATGCGGTTAGATCGCGTATGCACTATTTATCCCCAATATGTCACTGCTAAGCTAACTGTCTATTTGCAATGTTTATTAGTAGTGTAGATTTGCTGTTAACTATGACAGGAGTGTATTAGGAGTGCCTTGGCCTCTCTGAGGGCCTTATGCAGCGTGTGTGTCTGCGTGAATGCTGTAACTACAGCCCCCCTTGTCATGTGTGCTATATAGTTTCTGTTGACAACTTATGCTAAAATATTAGCCCTTTGCAGTTAGTAATGTTAACAATGTCAGGCTAAAGAAGTAAGGCTAATGATGTTCATGTTAGCCCAGTTAATTATCTCACTGTGGATGTGTGTTGATGAGAGTACTTAGTGTCTTTGTATCTCTCTCTTCCCTTTAGAACCACACACACTCACAAGTGTGTTCCACACACTACTGTAAACTCCATAAACACCTTTATTCATCCATTTATCCATCCAACTATTACAATAAACCAACATTGGGAAAGAACATCATCTCCAGCATTTTAATCAGATGCACCACAGCGGTTTCTATTCATTTCTTATCAGGGGATAATATCCTCCTTAACAGGGTTAAATCCGATACACGTCCAAATAGCATGGGTGTACCACAAGGGTCTGTACTTGGCCCGTTGCTATTCTCACTGTATATAAATGACTTACCAAGCTGCTGTCCAGGTGTCAATTGTCAGATGTATGCTGATGACACCATTATTTATGTGTCCACTAAAACACCTACACTGGCGGGTGAGCATCTGACACATGCATTACTAAATGTCTCTAAATGGCTTGAAACATCTCATTTGACTCTTAATGTTAAAAAAACTGTGTCCATATGCTTCTCCATACATAACAGGCCTGATCATGACACTTTTGTGGTCAAAATCAAAGAAGATATCACTGAAGCAGTAACTAAAGTGAAGTACTTAGGCATTATCCTGGATAGACACCTAAAATTTGAAAGTCAGGTTAAGTACATCTGTAATAAAGTCAGACCAAACCTAAATTGTTTTCGCTTTATTAGAAGGAATTTGTCACACCAAGCTGCAAAGCTATACATGCATGCTATGATTCTGTCTCATCTCTCATACTGTATTACATCATGGTCACAGGCTTCCCCGACCACAATAAAACCTATAGTCTTGATATACAAGCAAGCAATAAAAATCTTAGACCAGAAACCAATGAAATGGCATCACTGTCACATTTTAAGAAAATATAACCTTCTCACCTTTGAAAATTTTATAAATTTCAGCAATCTTACCTTCTTTTTTAAATGTCTACACAATCATGTGTCTAGTCTGTTTTCTAAAATGGCTACTAGATGTCAAAGCTCAAATAGAGCAACCACAAGAGCATCTACCTGTGGTGACTGTCTTATCCCAAGATGTAAGACATCCTTCTGTCAGACAGCTATCTCTGTAAAGGGGGCCAAACTCTGGAACTCCTTACCAACTGAATTAAAACTAGAGACTAGCAAGAATGTATTTAGTAAAAGACTTAAAATATGGCTAAAGTCTAAACAACAATGCCTACATTAATTGTCTAATTTTAAACTAGTCTTTTCTCCTTTTTTTCCTCATTTGCCTATTCTCTTATATGAATATAATATCTTTTTTTATTTTACTTTACTTTTTCTTTTGGCTGTGTTTGTTTTGTTTTTCTTAGTTTATGTGTTTTTTTCCCTTTGAAAAGCTGCCTATGGACTGGTGTTGAGAATTAGCACCTGTGCTAAAACACTTAAACAATGCATCTGGTTTTGTCCAATGTAATTGCAATGTCCATATCAAATAAAGTAAACTATACTATAATACAGCTGTAAATCGTAGATGTATAGTAGCATATGCAAATGGTCAAGAGCTTACTACAGGAGGTTACTGGGCTAGATTCTAATTTATCGCCCAGTACATAACACAAGTGCTGAAACAATGCTGAAAATGTACAGTAAAGAAAATACTAAGTTTCTACTTAGTAAGTAGAATACTAAACTCAGCAGGAAAAACCTGTCCTTGTTATCACCACCATGCACACCACACCAGGGGCGTTTCAAACGGGGGGATGGGGGGATACGACATCCCCACTTTTGCATTTTTATCAATCCATCCCCCCACCTATATGAAATTAAAATTATATTTTAAACAGAGAGAGAGAAACAATGGTCGGAAATGCATATATCAAGCACAGTTTTAAAGCAAGAAATCAAGGAATTTTATTAGCAAAGACTAGAAAAGCGTTCAGAGAGTGCAGACCTCCGCCAAGGCAATGTGGTCACAGACACAATATACATTCCAGATCATGTTCTGGATCACCGATCGCCACCATAATTTAATTTGTACTTAGTAAGTAGAATACTAAACTCAGCAGGAAAAACCTGTCCTTGTTATCACCACCATGCACACCACACATTGTGAAAGAGAAAGCAAAACGATGACCAGAGTTAGGCAGAGTTCGCTGTGTTCGGAATGCAATGTCTGGGGTGTGAGAATGCATGGTAAGTTTTACAAAAAAAGAGGACATCTTTTTTATATATACATATATAATATAATATATTATTGTAAGTTATAATATACAGACAAATGTCACATTACATGTATGTTACCAAAAAAGAATTGCAGCTCCTCAACTGTTCCTGTTTTCGCTTTGAGTTGAATTCCAATGCTGTAAATGAAAGGCTGCTCATTCCGATAGCACTAACCATTTTACCGGCATTAAATATTTACATGATATTCTAAATGTGAAATATGTGACGTTATGTTTATTGAGTTGACTGATTTTTCTTGTCCTTTCTGACTAAGCTGAGGGACCAATCATGAGACTGCTTCTAATCTGGCTGGTGGTGGTCGCCTCCAACTTCTCCCTTGGCAAGAGTGAGAGCATTGGCACAGTGGTGGGGATTGATCTCGGAACCACATATTCCTGGTAAAATGAACATTTCAGTGCCTTACAGTCTAAAAGTAGTCATCAGCATGATGTTTGAAGGCCTTCATTATTGATATTTACAGTAAACCAAGGGGCAAACAAAAATGTTGTACATTACAAACATGGACAGCACCCTTTCTAGAGATGATGATCAAGTGATTTAATACTTCTGGGCCTGTTTCAGTGTTGGAGTCTTCCAAAATGGCCATGTGGAAATCATTGCCAATGATCAAGGAAACAGAATTACCCCTTCTTATGTGGCCTTCACTGCTGACGGAGAACGTCTGATTGGTGATGCTGCTAAGAATCAGCTGACCTCTAACCCCGAGAACACAGTTTTCAACACTAAACGATTCATCGGACGCACTTGGGATGACTCCACTTGGGATGACATCAAGTACCTGCCCTTCAAGGTGAGATGCCCTCAACTAGATGTACCGCATGCCGGTACAAAATATGACCGCCGCTCAGTTCTGCACATTCTCTGCCCTGTGTGTGTGAGACAATTTACCTCACTCACGTCAGATCATGCGCTACGTAACTTTCGTAAGGCACTTCCGCGCAACGATCTGATGTTGAAGCCCATCAGAGAGATTTCAAGCCATTATTCTCTAATCCAACAAACGTAACCAGCGTCATCGGTTGGTTTCGATGTGGTTGGCTGCAGTGTACGTCAATTAAATTGATGGACAAGCCGTTTGCCCAGTTAGATTCAAGGATTTCTGGCTCCTGAAATATCTCGTCTATCGCTGAATATCAGATGAACGCGCGTATCGCTACATCTGACGTGAGTGAGGTAATGAGACAGTAGGCCTATCATCCCAAACCAATAACCCTGCGCTTAATAGAACCACCTACAGGTTGATGGTTGTACAGTCATTAAATGTACTTTTATAGCCCCCCATGGATGAAATTCCACAAAACTTGACATATTCCCACAAGATGTCAGGTTCATCATACACATTAAAATTGGTGCAGTTCATAACATCTGATCTAAAGATAGGGGCAATTAAAGCAGTATAATATTGCATTTTCATTTTTTACCATGGGGGTACAAATCACAAATGACTGGTTCTTAGCTAAGTTGATGTGGGATCTTGAGACCAACATTCCATAAAAATTTCATCATCCTCAATGTCACGGGTCAGGTAGTTCTTTAGGAAAAACTGCATTTTGGGGGGTTTGCGTAAAAGTCTACTGGGGCTACATGCCCACCAAGTTTCATGTGCCCCGATGTTACGGTGTCCCGTGAATCGTTGACCAAAAATTCTAGCGGCGGTCATAATTATCCCCTGCACACACACTTCAAGGTTTTACCTGAGGCAATATACCAGAGGATGGCAGCAGGCATACCATGGGTCAAATCAGGCCATCATCAATGTTATGTTTCAACTGGAATAGTCCCTGCATGCAACAGCAAACACAACTTTTTTTATTCTCTACCGTGACATCATGCCATGTTATATCATTCATTCATAAATGTAGTTTAGATTTTTGCAATAATTTTTATCTTTCAGGGCCAAACTAAATTTATTGAATAATTACGTTGATATAGTTTGAAAGAGCTTTCTTAACATTTCTGACATGTGTTTGGGAGGAATGGAAAACCCCACATTGAGCTATCAAGTTCAAGTTAACAGTACACAATGAAGGACTTTTACACCAGAAGAGATCTCTGCCATGGTTCTCTCCAAGATGAAAGAAACTGCTGAAGCATACCTGGGAGAGAAGGTATAGTAAACTACTGTAGTTTGAGAGAGAGAGACAGAGAGAGAGAGAGAGAGAGAGAGAGAGAGAGAGAGAGAGAGAGACAGGGAATCAAAGTGAAGATCGTCTTCCCTCAAGCAGTAGACTTTTTCAGTAGTGCCTGCTACTTGAGCTAGCCAAAGAGCATGCTCCAGCAACAATCAAACATTCTCAGAACAGAAGCATTTTTCAACATTTCGATCTTAAAGGGGAAGTTCACTTTTTAGCATGTTTAGCTTACTTTTTTGTACTGTCTAGGACATACCTGGGAAAACTAAGGTCCGGGGGCCACATGCGGCCCGTTGAGCTATTTAATCCGGGCCGTGGAGCCTTCCCAACATAAAATTATTTATTATTTAGCCAAGGTGACTTGGATTACGGGCCTGATTTTTCTCATTTGTTGTATTCATGAAATAATTTACAATCCCCCCTTTTCTCCTTCAGAATGGCTTGCTTTGTGCATGTCCAATGATCTTAAACCTTTATTTGGTGAACTTCTCCTTTAACCATTATCAATAATGCACTTTTTGATCAGAACAGGAATATGAAAATGTAAATGTGTTACATTGTGTGACTTTTAATGTGGGAAATCTATTTTCCTGCTCATTTCAGGTCACCCATGCCGTGGTCACTGTCCCTGCCTACTTCAATGATGCCCAGCGTCAGGCTACCAAGGATGCTGGAACCATCGCTGGCCTGAATGTGATGAGAATCATCAATGAGCCGTAATAACCAGTTTCAACTGTGTTCTTATGTTAAGCGGGGAAATTAGCTCTCAACATTTTTCTGTCATTCCCTAACCTCATTCACGTCAGATGATTCGTTAAGCTGCAAGCTGCAATTACATCTGAAAGCCCTTCACAAGAGTTGCTTTAGAAGACTGGACGTCATGAAAAATCCTTGCATACAATTGGACAAAAACCTTGTCTGTCATCCTACTTCAACCACTCGCATCAAAACCAACCTGTGACAAGATACTGGTATCCTATCATACAACGCGATATCTATTTTCTCATCTATTCCAAACGAACATAAACATCAGTATGTAGCGTAATTGCCACAACAATCGATTTAACTTGCAGAATAGATGTCTTTCATATATAACTGTTTGTTGGGTTTTGTACATTTTGTACATCAAAAATCCCGCAGCATCTGATAAGAGTTAGTCATTCCCAACTTTGGAAGGCAGATTTTACATTATCAACCTTGCACTTAACACATGGGCCCTATAATACTACCCTGAAAATATGTATGCATGTACCCTGGCTATATGAAAACAATATCCTTAAAAATAATCTTAAATCTGAGAACATAATCTTAAAGCAAATGTTGATGTACACAAGAAAAGATGTGGAGGTTAGAGACAATGCAGACATCTGATATCATTTAAATTCTTAACTTAGGCACCGCCAATCATAGAGAGTATTGAAGGCAGTAAAATCATTAGCTTCCCCTGTTTATTTTGATATGCAGTATATTGGTCAATCGCAAGCAGACTTCTTGTGCCCCACCTGTCCATGACCAGTTTGAGCTAGAACTAGATGTACCGCATGGCAGTACAAAATATGACCGCCACTCAGTTCTGCACATTCTCTGCCCTGTGTGTGTGTGTGTGTGTGTGTGTGTGTGTGTGTGTGTGTGAGAGAGAGAGAGAGACAGTGTGTGTGTGTGTGTGTGTGTGTGTGTGTGTGTGTGTGTGTGTGTGTGTGGAGAGAGAGAGAGAGAGACAGTAGGCCTATCATCCCAAACCAGTAGCCCTTCGCTTAATAGCAACATCTACAGGTCAATAGTTGTACAGTCATTAAATGTACTTATCTCCCTTCAGAACGCCATTCTCTTCTCTGATTGGCTGTTAGGTGGCCATTAATTCCAGATAACCGGCTACTTTGGAAGTAGTTCCAAAAAATAACTCATCTAATAACTGATTACCGTTCCATATGAATGCCTTTCAGAATGGTAACTATAACAACAATAAGCAACCTTGTAGATCTACTTTCAACTGAAAGTAGTACCCAAACCGAACAGGTTAGCTTCTTTTAAATTTGAGTTGCATATTTCTTTTACGTTTTATACGCTTCTTCAAATATACGAGAGATAGATAGATACGGGAGATAAGCGGGATAACGACCTCCGAGGTGTCCAGTTATTCATTTATAATTGTCTTAGCGGAATAACTCCGTCTTCGCGCTGCGCGCGTCGCCGGAGTTCTAGATTCCGCCTCGACAATTATAAATGAATAACTGGACACCTCGTCGGCCATTATCCCTTACATATAAATTAATTTATTTCATAGCAGCCCATGGATGAAATTCCACAAAACTTGACATACTCCCACAAGATGTCAGGTTCATCATACACATTAAATTTGGTGCAGTTCATAACATCTGATCTAAAGATAGGGGTAATTAAAGCAATTAATATTGCATTTTAATTTTTTACCATGTGGGTGCATATCACAAATGACTGGTTATAAGCTAAGTTGATGTGGGCTCTTGAGACCAACATTCCATACAAAATTTCCTCAAAAAAAATTCCTCAATGTCATGTCAGGTAGTAGGTAGAAAAAGTGCATTTTGGGGGGGTTCGGGGGGCAGCGCAAAGATGGAGTGGCTCCCGGGGACCAAACAAAAGTCTACTGGGGCTACATGCCCACCAAGTTTCATGTGCCCCGGTGTTACAGTGTCCCGGGAATCGGTGACCAAAAATTCAGGAAGTAGATGACGGGAGGGGAAAAAAAAACTTTGACGGCTAGCAGCGGTCATAATAATATTTTAAATGCATATTCACATCCGTGTAATAAATTACTTTTTTTTTGTTGTTCTATGTTGCCTTAGGACAGCTGCTGCTATTGCCTATGGTTTGGACAAGGAAGATGAGAGAATTGTTTTGGTGCTCGATCTTGGTGGTGGCACCATAGATGCGTCCCTCCTGAATATTGGCAATGGTGGTATTCAAGTTATTGCCACAAATGGAGATATTCACTTAGGAGGTGAAGACTTCAATCAGCGTGTCATAGAGCACTTCATCAACCTGTTTAAGAGGAAGACTGGCAAGGATGTGCACAAAGACAACCATGCTGTTCAGAAGCTCCGTCGTGAGGTTGAGAAGGCTAAGATAGCCCTGTCTTCCCAGCATCTAGCACATATTGAGATTGACTCTTTCTTAGAGGGTGAAGATTTCTCTGAGACCCTGACCCGTGCCAAGTTTGAAGAGTTGAACATGGTAGGACTTGGCATGTCATTATTGATTTATGTTCACAACAACACTTTATATTGAAATGTTGAAGTTGCTCACCACAATATTTGCTCTCGCCATTTTGTAGGACCTCTTCCCTTCCACCCTGAAACCAGTGCAGAAGGTCCTGGAAGATGCAAAGATGGAGAAATTTGACGTTAATGAGATTGTACTGGTTGGTGGCTCCACTCATATTCCTAAGATCCGGGAGCTGGTGAGGAAGTTCTTCAATGGCAAAGAGCTCTCCACTGGTATCCACCCTGAGGAGGCTGTGGCCTACGGAGCTGCTGTGCAGGCGGGTATGCTTGCCAAAGAGGAGACTACAAGTATGTGAATAGCACATTTAGATATAATTCACTATTATTGTTTAGACTTTATACAAAACCATCCTTAAAGGAATATTCCACCTTTTTATGAAATTGGGTTATTGACAGTTTTACCTAGAGTTAGGGCTGGGACGGTAACCGCATTACCGCTATACCGCGGTACGTGACGCACGTCACCGTCATGACCGGCAAAAAAAAAAATAATTTAAACATTGGCCTGTATATGTGGGGATGTCTGCACACTGATACTCAGTGAGAAGAAAAAAGTGAAAAAGAAGAGGTCTCTCTCTCTCCAAGTAGCCTACAGCTCGCTGCGGCCTGATCCTTCTCTCTCTCTCCTGCTCACACACACGCAAGCTGCCCGGCCCGGCCCCCCTTCACACACCTGACATTTTTAAATCCTCTACAGCGCGAAAAAGTCCCACAAAGGCAGCGCTGATGAGCCTGTATCAAAGTAAATGTTCTTAGTTTAACATAGCCTAGGCTATAGGCCTGCTACTGCGCTATTTGAAATAATATTTCGAGCGGCGCCATCTCTGCCGCTCTCACTCTCCTGCTCACACACACGCAAGCTGCATCCTATACAGCGCGAAAGAGTCCTACAAATGCAGCGCTGATGAGCCTGTAGGCTATCAGAGTAACTTTAATAAGTTAACGGGTTCTGCTTGTATGCAATCGGAGGACAAATGCCGCCTTAGCTTGGAAATGGTTTAGGTAGAAGGTGATCACGTTTAGAAAGGTTGTCTAGTGTAAGAAGGTCATTTGAAACATTGCAGCGGTTCATTTAAGAAAATGACAGCTCCGAAATGACGGTGCTTTAGTTTGAGGTAGTGATAATAATAAAGAAAGATCACCATCACCTTATCCGTTACCATTGATGACCCTTCCTAAAATGTGGAAATGTATTTCTCAAAGCTAAGCCCAAGCGGAATGTTTTCTGATGGACTACAATACGATGAAGCGGACAGAATGCATAAGACGCAGCAAGTTGTAACCTCGTGCCAAATGTTTAATTGGTTAACTAGGCCTACTAACAGTAGCCTAATGAAAAATTAAGTGAGGGTAATCATTTGTTCACTTCACACAAAAACATCTTGGACAGATTTGACAAATTGTAGTAGTGTCTAATCCACTGTCTACTGTAGGCTAATTTAGAGATTAGCTTTTTTTTTTTTTTTTTTTTTTTAATCAACCAACATTTTTCTTTGTTGTTGATGTGGCGGGCTGGTCCCAAAAAAGGTGAACCATGCCTGTGATTGGTTACTGCTCTTTGTCAATCGCGTACGACTTCTCAAAATATCTGACATGCTAGATGTTCCCCGACAACTTGAGACAAATCGCGTTGGTAAGGAGTTCACACATTGTTTGGTCCCGACTGACCTACAAGGCATAAATATAGCGGTATATCGCAAAACCGCGGGAATTTGTTGATTACCGACCGCGGTAAGAAAAAATCCAAACCGGCCCAGCCCTACCTAGAGTTACATTATATGGTTCAAAGCATTTTGGTCCTAGTCTGGCAACCCTACAAATATGTTCTCTGTCAGTGGCGCCTCCAGGCGTACGGCTGTACGCACTGTGCGTACCTTCGGAGAGAGAGAGAGAGAGAGAGAGAGAGAGAGAGAGAGAGAAAGACGCGCAAGCGAGAATCGGGCGGAGAGATTTGTCATTTGTCAAGAGATTTGTCAAGTTCTGAAGTAGCCTACTGAAATGTTTTAAATGTGTCAATAGGCAAATTTATTTTTAGGAGTTAATAGGCTTGCATGGCCGTAGGCTACTTATCGACGACATGATGCGTCTATTTGTGATTAATGTTTTCATGTAGGCTATTCGCCTATTTCCTTTTGTTTGAAAGCTCGAGAAAAGCGAAAGGGGCTAGCCTTTTTGGCGAGTGCCCATGCCACGCCGATATCACTCTAGGCTATGTATTATGATAGTAATGTAGTGGGCACCCTTCTTTCGCGCGCCAGTGGAAGGGAAAAGGCTGGGGGAGAGGCCCTGTCCCTACACCGGACAGCTATAGTGCAAGAAGTTGGTGAAGTCTAAACCACGCCAGTAACTCCTTCTAAATAAGCATACTTCATTCATAATATTGCTAATCCAACCCGACAATATCACAAACAATTTCCTGGGTTGTGCGAAATCTTCGCTTGCCTTAAAAACAACAGCATCGAAGCGCTTAGACCTAATTGATGCATGCATGATGTGTCCTCTACCTTCAACAGGATAGGCTGCTCACAAATCCAAATGAACTCTCCTATGCGAATGTGACAGTCTCCATTTTTCCAAGACACGTCCTTGCCATATAATGACAGGTTAAAAAAAAAAGTTGGTGCTCCCCATCAAGTAACGCAGTGCTGCCCGCGCGCATGTGTGTGTGTGAATGCAACAAAAGTTCACTGTCGAGTTTATCGTTCAGCTAGATAATGTTCATGTTAGTCAATTTAGCTGACGCACGCACATTTTTTATTTTTATTTATTGTTTTTTTTTTTTTTTGCCGGGGGCGGAGGGGGGGGGGGGGGTGGCTATTTGTGCGTACCCTACAATTCAATCCTGCAGGCGCCCCTGTTCTCTGTCTTATATGCTTATGTACTGTTGTGAAGGAGTGAGTGTCGGGCGGTTGGAGGCGAGGCATAGACTTGAAATCCAAGTTCGCTTTAGCGCAATTTTATTGCATTTACATGTAGGCTACCGGCAGGTAATACATAAACAATTAAACAAACAAACAGAAAACAAATAACTGATCAAAAGACGGAAAACAAATAAACTAGACAATGCCCACTCAGCTAGGCTCCCGTTGTCTGTTCCACAATGTAACGTACTCTCACATCAGAGACGTATCTTGACTAAGCAATTATCCCGCAATCAGCTCCCGACGGAAAACACACGCCCGTCTTTTATCACTAGGCACATACCAAATTAACTCAAATCAATTAACTCGGTAACTTAACTAAGCAACATATGAATAACATTCAAGTATCACACTACTACTCATCTTTCATGTGTATACTGAAAATAACGCTAAACATAATCAATAATCAAAGTATCAGTATACTAACACAGGTAGGTGTTTGCCTGCTATGGCATTTACTGCCTGACGCACCTCCTCCGGTGCCTACGGGTTGGCTCGCTGCAGGGTCATCAGCCGGGTACCACCAATCTTTAACGTTTCGCCCCCTTTAAACCCGGAATGTCTCCTGGTGGCGGGGCAGCGACCGGGACGTCTCCCAGTCGCCCCCTGCAGCATGCCTATGCGCTAGGTTGTGCCCCAGTGTGTATCCCTCCTTTTCAGCCAAAGCCAGAAACTACTTCTCTCCGCCTCCTCTGCCAGGTCCTTTGTAGCCTTTCGGAGACTTGCCCCGCACACACCCGCCTCCCTCAGTAGGCGGATGGTTGATGTTCCCACAAAGCCGCGGCAGCCAACCTCCACCGGGTAAATAGTGGTCCTCCAGCCCGCCTCCCTGCACTCCGCTGCAAGGTCGGAGTACTTCAGCCTTTTCCGTTCCCATGCCGCCCTCCACGCCTGCTTCCCATGGGACAGTTAGCTCAACGAGAAGCACCGACTTGTTGCTGCTGGACCATAGCACAATGTCTGGACGCAGGCTTGTGGTAGTGCCCTCCTGCCCAGGTCGACTCTCATCTTGCAGTCCTGGGTCGCAAGCGGTGATGCCTGGGGAAGCCTTCGAGGAGCTTGCAGAGCTGCCTTTGCACCCGTCTCCCCTTCACAAATGAAGTTTGTGTATTGCTCGACTGGAGGAGGGTGCCTCTTGCTTACCTCTTGCCTCTTCCCCTCTAGAACCTCTGCCAACTTTCTCAGGACCTGATCGTGGCGCCACCTGTAGCGGCCTTGGGAGAGTGCGATCTTGCAGCCTGATAGGATGTGGTTCAGGCTTGCACTCCTGCTGTTACAGAGAGGGCAGCATTCCTCTCTGCCCAGCCAGAGCTCTAGGTTCCGTGGGCAGGGGAGACAGTCATACGTGGCTCTCACCAGGAAGCTCAGCCTTGCCTGCGGGATCTTCCATAGGTCGGCAGCATTGATGGATTTGCCAACCACTCCTTCCCACGTCGTCCACTCCCCCTGGCGTCCCTGAGCAACAGCCTTGATCTTGAGACGCTCACTCTCCATGCCCGTCACCTCAGCCACGACCATCTCCTTCCTTTCTCTCCTTGTTGCCTTCGACCAGAACTTTGGGGCTTCCCCATATCCTAGCCCGGCAAAGGGTTGTCCCACCTGTTTGATCCCCAAATCCCGGAAGATCAACCACAGGTAACATAAACAAACATACATTCAGACATTGCAAAACATTCAGACAGTTATGATTTTCTAATAAAGATGTTAACTCGCGCGCACATAGAGAACCAAACTGCTCCGACATGTCGGCACACATGTAACAGTTGCTCTAGCGCAATCCTTAGACGCGGCCTAACCAACGTCTCTCAATAAACCCACATTAATACAATAACCCAAAACCCATACCGGACAGATTATATAGCCACATGCAATATGCATATTATTAGGAGTTCATTTATGGTTTAAAAATGTTTCAGTCCTTTAATTCAGTTCATTCATAAAGCACATTGTTCGTAACTGGCGGGAATACACCAAGTTCATGTGACAGACGGAGTCGACGGAGTCCGCTCTGTCACAACTGTATATGCACATGTATATGTGTATACCACATGCTGTATGTAACATCAATGCAGAAAGGAAACTGTAGAACTGAATTTCCCTCAGGGGACAATAAACAAACTAACTAACTACCCCAGTAACAATTTTTGGTTCTGGGAACGTTCCGGGAAGGTTCTCTGTCGGGTATGAGAACGTTCCCTGAAGGTAGTTTTGGTTGTTTGAAGGGGCACCAGGAAATTTTAGCTTTTGCTTAGCATAGGTGCTGGAATTTAATGTTCCCAAAGAGTTGCAGTCTGGCTACTTTACATTCCAGCGCCTATGCTAAGCTAAAGCTAAGAAAAAGGGCACATTACAGTAAGGTTACCAGACTTGGAAAAAACATGCACTGAGACCATGATAATCCAGTTAGGGGGTTGAATAGAGTATTCCTTCATGGTCTTTGCAAAATAGTTGATGGAGGGTAATGTACCCATTCATTCAGATTTGAATCTGGAAGGTCATTGATCCACAACATGTTGTGCAGAGAATCTAAATGGTTTGTGCTTGAATTAGCTTCTTTACCCACAGTATTTCTTACTAGCCCTACTAGGCTGGAGTGAATGAGAAATTAAGCGTGAATCACCATGTTCTTACAGTACAGTTAAGACAGTTTGATGCAACATACACAAAAGAAACTTTAAATCCATAAATAGTTCAAGTAATCATATCACTTTGAGAGAAAAGGAAAGACTGTTTTTCTGTATTGTCATCATGGGTAATGAAAGGCATTGTCACAGGTCTATTGTATTATTTGGTGATAATGATTTTATCATTCCTATAGAGCGCTTGCCCCTCCTGCTGGATGTGTGTCCCCTGACCCTTGGCATTGAGACAAAAGGAAAAAACATGAATAAGCTGATACCCAGGAACACCCCTGTGCCAACCATTAAGTCAGATGTGTTCACCACAGTCGATGATAACCAAACATCTGTCACTATCAAAGTATTTGAGGGTACAGTTATTAAATTTATCTTAATTTTTTTTCTAATTTACCTTCAGATGGATTTTCTGTTGGATAACTAGGGGGGAGGGGCATACACAATGGTAAAGGATGTTTTTGTCTCTATCTTTAGGTGAGCGCCCAGTGACCAAAGATAACAATCTGTTGGGTAGTTTTGACTTGACTGGTATTCCTCCAGCACCTCATGGGGAACCACAAATCAAGGTAACCTTTCAGATTGATGTTAATGGCATTCTTCATGTGACCGCTGAAGACACAGGAACTGGAAACAAGAACAAGATCACTATCACTAATGATCACAACCGTCTGAGCAAAAAGGATATTGAGAGGATGGTGAAAGATGCAGAGTGCTTTGCTGATGAAGACAAGAAGACAAAAGCACGCATTGAGGCCTACAATGAGCTGGAGAGCTATGCTTATTCCCTGAAGCACCAGGTGGAAGAAGATGAGAAGTTGGGTGACAAGCTGTCTGCCAGTGAGAGAGAAACTGTCAAAAGAGTTGTGCAGGAGTTGCTTGACTGGATGGAGTCGCATTCAAAGGCTAAGAAAATACGTCTTCTGGCCAAGAAGTGGGAGCTGAAAAGAGTAGTTCAGCCTATCATTGACAAGCTCTATGCCAGCACAGAAAGACATCAACCAGACAAGGACAAGGATGAACTGTAGACAGGGCAGGACTGGGACCATATGGCCCAGGCATTTTTGGCCATGGTGGCCCACCATGATTTTATTGAATAATAACTTCAAGCTAATATGGCACTGTGAGTTGGACACATTGAATGAGCATGAGAGATTTTTTTATTTCATTTTGACTTTTCATTACAAAGATTGGTGTTCTATACAAAACAGACATAAACAGTATACATATAAAGATCACTTAGCTTTCACTAACACCCCAGCAGAGGCGGATGAAGTACTCAATTTCTGTACTCAAGTGAAAGTATAGATACACAAGGTCAAAAATTACTCCACTGCAAGTGAAAGTTGACAATTCAATTTTGTATTTAACTGAAAACATGGAAGTACAAAGTATTATATTTTTTCGTCCGGGGTCCACAGACTTAAGATGAAATTAAATGCAAGGCCATGTTGGTGTTGGGTTAGAATTGACTTTTTTTTTTTTTTTTTTTACCAATTTTACTGGCATTTTTCCTTATTGATGGTCTTAATGAAGTGAGATGACCAATTTTTTTTAAAGACATTTTAAAATGGCTCTGACCATTTGCAAGTTTTGTCAATTGCCTTGTTAATCAACACTTTTACAAAAAATATTATTTCTGGGTCCTATCCTATCTTGTAAATACTGGCGTGGTTTTGGAGCACAGAAAAATCTCTTGTGATTTAGTGACTTATGTAACATGTTGGCCTACAGTAGATAGAGATGTAAGGTGAACAGCACAAAGAATTCTCAGCATTACCACTGTCATGGTCATAATTTCTTTACTCACAAGTTATAAATTACAGTAGATGTCATATTTAAGTTTTGGTGTACACCGCAAAATATTAACTATTAAACTATGAATAAAACTGTTGATCACAAAAAGACTATATCACTCAATACAGAGTCAATACTCATGGCTACATTGGTTATGTCGTGGATTTTTTTTTTTGTGGGAAAAGTTTCATCTTAAAGCCGGGCAATTACTTCACAGAATGGCCGATCCAGATTTTTCTTTTGCACAGCTCGGATCTCCATGTGCATGGCCAAAAGTGTTCCAGAAAAAAGAAGGAAAAAAAATCTCTATTTTTTGTTCCAACCCAATTTCCCTAACCTTTCCCAACACTCTCTCTTCCACTTATTTCCACTGATAATGAATCCTCTCTTCTGCCCTATCAGATTGAAGGCAACCAGAAGAAAAAAATCTATTGATCCATGTAGGCCTACACTGCATGCACAGCTGTGCCATTATGAGGTGCAGGGCCAGCTACGTATCATCCAAACATTCATGTTCCTGTGCTGGGTCAGATGGATATAGGTATACACTATGGGTGTCGGTATAATGCTTTACCTCTCCTGTGGTATTCTAAACAACTGATAAAGATCATAAAATCAGTTTCTATAACACTTATGTGAATAATGTATTTGCATCTATAAAAATAAACCCAAAGGAAATGGTTAAAAAGAAACCTGGGGCCACATTCTCAAAGAATCTTATCTTAACGTTAGGAGTACTCCTAAACTACACTAAAAGTTTTTATGTAGCCTAGGAGTTATTTCTTAAAAGTAATTCACAATGCCTCTGAGACCTACTTTTAGCTAGGATAAAAGGCAACCCTTAAGCTAAAATAAAAGCTGCGTTGCTATGGTTGACATCAGTTCTCATGCACGAGCCTGCTATACGTCGGTGATTGGTTGGTTAGTGAAAGGTAGGCTTAATCTGCTGCTCTGCGCTGTGCTCCCGTGTGAGGGCTGGGAGCGCATATTGTCACAAGCCATAAATGAAATGAGATTCGGGGTGGAATAGTAAAGTATCTTTGCATCGTTGATACTGCACTTTTGAGAGCACATTTACAAAAATAGGAAGTACAGAAATTAAACTTGACCGTAAAAAGTGCATATATATTTTAACACAGGTTTTGGTGGCGTTTTGGCATTTGTTGTAAGCTGCATAATCATTCTTTAATGATAGATGCTCGAATAAATGATACTTCACGTGCGTTTCGAAAGATTAAGGTTGTAATACATACAATCGGGATGTGTTAGGAGTTGGTCTTAGCTACTGAGAAGTCCTCTGGACTACCCCTAAGTTGTCCCAGTCTTAGATGCTACTTTTAGCGCTAAATTGTTTTGTGAATTACTCTATCCCAAAAAGTTAGGAGTCCTAAAGTTACAACTGACACGCCCATTTTTTTAAGGAGTTTCTCCTAAATTTGTTTGCTACTTTTAGCCTTAAGACTCTTTGAGAATACAGGCTTTGGTTGTTGACATCCTACTACTTAAGGTAGTAATTGATTATTGAAGGACATTTTAATGCATATTCACCTCACCTGTGGTTGTACATATTTCAAGAATTTCTGGAAACAAATGTGAAAACTTACTTTAAAAGCTGGATGGACACACACCACAGACAGTCTCAGATGAGCAATCATGAGCTAACCCCTAACAATTCAGTTCAAGGTGTTACTACTTGTCTTTAAGACATTAAATGGTATGGGTCCAAACTACATTGCTGAAATGTTAGTGAAATATACTCCTGGTAGATGCCTCAGATCTAGTGGAACTGGTCAGCTTCTAGTCCCTAAGGCAAATACTAAACAAGGTGAAATGGCTTTTAGCTATTATGCTGTTCTTTGTTGGAATCAGCTTCCTATAGATGTTAGATCTGCCCCCACAACAGCTTGTTTTAAAAATAAGCTCAAAACAGTTTTATTCTCTATTGCTTTTGATTAATACCTCTTCATAGTGAAGAGCTATTGGTTCTTTTTGCCAAGTTTTTGTTTATATGTACATATTTTTACTTTTGATTTGTTTTTGTTTCTCATGATCTTAATGTTTTAGATTTTTTTCCCCTTATACTCTGATTATTATTATTATTTGTTAATTGCTATTACTTTTATTTTCTTTATCCTTTTTGAGCACATTGAATGACAGCTATGTATGAAAATGTGCTATATAAATAAACTTGAACTTGAACTTGAACTTGAACTTGAACCCCTATTGCTTCAACAGGAGATGTGGTCCTTCTGGATGTGTGCCCTCTGACTCTTGGTATTGAGACTGCTGGAGGAGTGATGAGCAAGCTGATCCCCAGGAACACCGTGGTGCCAACCATGAAGTCTCAGATCTTCTCTACTGCCTCTGCCTACCAGCGGTCTGTGACCATCACAGTTTTTGAGGGTAGAAGAATTATATCTACTTTTCTTGTTTGTTTGTTTTTTTTTCTTCTCCAGCCGTGGAGGTGTATAGTATCTATAACGGGTTCTCAAAGTTATGATAGGTGAGGGCCAATTTAGGAACCAAACATTAAACTGAGGGCCACCAAACAGGCGGAGGAAAAAAAATCTTATTTGTAAATATTTTATTGACCTTGTTGCGACCATAAATAAGTGCCCATAAATTCAGCTAAATACCACTAATCAGGATTCATTCTTTCAATGTACAGTTTTATTGTAACAGTTTTACATTATTAGATAGTAGTGCGGGCCGGCATTGGCCCCCGGCCACACTTTGAGAACCTATGATCCATAACATCTACTGTAACATGTCATTTTTCCCATTTTCTTTAGGTGAGCACCCCTTGACCAAAGACAACCATCTGCTAGGAAGCTTCAATCTGACTGGCATCCCATTAGCACCTCTGGGTGTCCCACAGATTGAGGTAACTTTTGAGATTAACGTGAATGGCATCTTAAGCGTGACTGCTGAAGAAAAAGGAACTGGGAAAAAGAACAATATCACTATCACCAATGATCACAACCGCCTGGACAAAGAGGACATTGAGAGGATGGTTAAAGATGCTGAAAGACAATGCAGGCACTTTCAAAAAGACTACATACACTGTTAATTATTTAATTCTGTACATGGACATTTTTATAAATATTGTACATTTTTTAAAAAAATTAAATATTTAAATAAATACTTTATTTAATACCAATGAAACGTACAAGGCAGAAAAAGAGACAGATGCAAGTGAACATTTTAGAACGCTCACTCTGACCTAATAAAAAATGATGAATTCAATATGCTATTTGAGCTTTGATCTACCAACCAATAGACATTCCAAATCCATGGGCCAGCATCAATAGCCTAGAACTCTTGGCTTGAGTTTGGATTGATTTGCTTAGCGGGTACGTCTAGCTATCAGCCAGCCAGCCTGATTGTCTTCAGACATTGGCGGTGTCTATTCAGTCATGTGGACAGGGCTTGTTCGCTGCTCAAATTGGTTAGTTAGAGGCATACAAAGCACTTTCTATGGCTCTGGCATAGCTCTATCCTATTACATGCAGAGGTAGTTAGAAAGACTCCGCCCATCCATTGTGGCCAGACTATACAATTTATGCTATAGTTTGGCTTGTGAGGCTACAGCACGTATGGATATGTATGAACATGCTGTGATGTGATTATGATTATCTCTCTGCGATAATTCTGAAAATTAACACACAAAAATAAGGGGGAGAAAAAAGTGATTTTACTTTCCGAGAAAAGGCCCATGAATCAGAATCAATCAATGAATGATCTCACCACGCAGGGCTTTGATATCCATTTTAATGGCATTTCTATTGCTGTCTTAGTGGCATTAAAGTTGATTTATTAGCTGAGATAAAGAGGAGATGTGTTAATCCCCTATCTTTTTAATGATCACAATGAGTGAGGACTTTGGTTCGATCTGTCCTTCTAAACCACACACACAGTACTGTCATTGTCCCTGGCAAATTACACTCCATTTACAGTAACACACACCTGAGACTCCGCCTCACACTGCTGTGTGCTAGGCTGGCATATATCAGTTTTAAAGCAAGAAATCAAGGAATTTTATTAGCAAAGACTAGAAAAGCGTTCAGAGAGTGCAGACCTCCGCCAAGGCAATGTGGTCACAGACACAATATACATTCCAGATCATGTTCTGGATCACCGATCGCCACCATAATTTAATTTGTACTTAGTAAGTAGAATAAGTAGAGTAAGGACATACTGTCCTTGTTATCACCCCAATGCACACCACACATTGTGAAAGAGAAAGCAAAACGATGACCGGTGTTAGGCAGAGAGTCGCTGTGTTCGGAATGCAATTTCTGGGGTGTGAGAATGCACGGTAAGTTTTGCAAAAATCTTTTTTATATATACATATATAATATATATATTATTGTATGTTATAATATACAGACAAATGTCACATTACATGTATGTTACCAAAAAAAAATTGCAGTTCCTCAACTATTCCTGTTTTCGCTTTGAGTTAAATTCCAATGCTGTAAATGAAAGGCTGTTCATTCTGATAGCACTAACCATTTTACCGGCATTCATATTTACATGATATTCTAAATGTGAAATATGAGACGTTATGTTTATTGACTGATTTTTCTTGTCCTTTCTGACTAAGCTGAGGGACCAATCATGAGACTGCTTCTAATCTGGCTGGTGGTGGTCACCTCCAACTTCTCCCTTGGCAAGAGTGAGAGCGTTGGCACAGTGGTGGGGATTGATCTCGGAACCACATATTCCTGGTAAAATAAACATTTCAGTGCCTTACAGTCTAAAAGTAATCATCAGCATGAAATCATGTTTGAAGGCCTTCATTATTGATTTAAACCAAGGGGCAAACAAAAATGTTGTACATTGCAAACATGGACAGCACCCTTTCTAGAGATGATGATCAAGTGATTTAATACTTCTGGGCCTGTTTAAGTGTTGGAGTCTTCCAAAATGGCCGTGTGGAAATCATTGCTAATGATCAAGGAAACAGAATTACCCCTTCTTATGTGGCCTTCACTGCTGACGGAGAACGTCTGATTGGTGATGCTGCTAAGAATCAGCTGACCTCTAACCCCGAGAACACAGTTTTCAACACTAAACGATTAATTGGACGCGCTTGGAGTGACTCCACTGTGCAGGAGGACATCAAGTATCTGCCCTTCAAGGTGAGATGCCCTCAATATACCAGAGGATGGCAACAGGCATACCCTGGGTCAAATCTAGCCATCATCAATGTTTTGTTTAAACCGGAATAGTCCCTGCATGCAACAGCACACAGGATGTGAAGTTTGTGGCACAACTTTTTTTTATTCTCTACAGTGACTTCATGCCATTGTAACGGAGGCCAGCTAGCTCGGCTAGCTCGGCGGTAGTGCGTGTCAATCCTCATCACCCAAATCCATAAGCGCTTCTAACATGCTGAGTTAGAAGCTCGGGCTTTAGCTCAGTTGGTTAGAGTGTCCCACTCCCACACCGGGAGTTTGTAGCTTGCGGGGTGGCGGGTTTGAGACCCGTGTGCGGTGCGGACCGTTAGAAGTTAGACACGCTGAGTTAGAGTTAGTCCCTGCATGCAACAGCATACAGGATGTGAAGTTTGTGGCACAACTTTTTTTTATTCTCTACAGTGACTTCATGCCATTGTAACGGAGGCCAGCTAGCTCGGCTAGCTCGGCGGTAGTGCGTGTCAATCCACATCACCCAATCCTATCGGCGCTTCTAACACGCTGAGTTAGAAGCTCGGGCTTTAGCTCAGTTGATTAGAGTGTCCCACTCCCACGCCGGGAGTTTGTAGCTTGCGGGGTGGCGGGTTCGAGACCCGTGTGCGGTGTGGACCGCCACCGGCTACACCATGTTATATCATTCATTCATAAATGTAGTTTAGATTTTTGCAATTATTTTTTTATCTTCATTCAGGGCCAATCTGAAGTCTTTGAGAGTTATCATCTGAAGTCCATCTGAAGTATTTGAGAGTTATCAGAACTGAATTGAACAATTGTGTCTATATAGTTTGAAAAAGCCCTCTTAACTTCTCTGACAGGTATTTGAGAGGAATGGTAAACCCCACATTGAGCTTCAAGTTAACAGTACACAAAGAAGGACTTTTACACCAGAAGAGATCTCTGCCATGGTTCTCTCCAAGATGAAAGAAACTGCTGAAGCATACCTGGGAGAGAAGGTATAGTAAACTACTGTAGTTTCCACTAGAGGGAGAGAGAGAGAGGAGAAAACAGAGAGAGAGAGAGAGAGAGAGAGAGAGAGAGAGAGAGAGAGAGAGAGAGAGAGAGAGAGAGAGAGCTACGCCTACTTCCTAGCAGCGGCAGAGGGAGACTAGCCTGACATAGCCCTACCATAATACTGCTGTTCATCCGTATTCATGGTCTGGAGGTTCTTTAACCTGACGCGATTATTCTAAGGTGACCAGATTTCTTTGAGGAAAATCGGGGACATTTCGGCGTTCAGCGAACAAAATATCATTAAAATCTCAGATTTTTTGCTGTCACCGCATTTGACATTATTGTAGTTTATCCACAGCCTAGGAGGCCTTCTTTTCTCCTCTTAGAAGGGTATATAGGCCTATATTACAATTAGTGTTGGCACTTATGTCTGTTCCCAGTATCTGGATGTTTTCCCCTATGCATTCTAAACTCAATATTAGGCCCTAGGATAAAAAACAGGAACTTTACCACACATTTTCAGGCTGAAGTGTTATCATTCTGGATGATGCATTACATTGTGTATTCTATAGACTATGCTAAAGCAATTCTAGGGTCTGTCAAGAGTTGTAGGAAGTGGTAGAATATAGACCTTCCTACCATTTTAAATGTGGGACCCACCTGTCTGCACATAGCCTATCTATGCTTGTTCCAAAAATGGGAAATAACCCAAGAGAGATTATTGCAGTAATGTGGGCCTATCTACTGATGCCATTATGGACAGGAGTCCAGGAATTTTTGATACAAAATATCAGGGCTGTTGCCCTTTTAAGAAAAATAAAATAGCTTACTCTCCTGTGTCTCGTCTGTTCTCGTTGGAGAGTGAGAAGATAGATGCTACTTATTAAATTCTACCCATTTACTGAAAATAACGTTAGCTTTGACACCTAAACTATTTGAGAAAGATAGCACTGAAATGAAATACAGGGCCTGACTTGTATTAAGTTTGCTAAACTGGCAAATCGCGGTAAAATGCGCAAAATGTATTGGCGAGGATAAAATAGTCAAGTAAAAAGTTTGAAGTTTGAGGGAGAGTGTAAGTTTTCCTGGTCAGACAACCAAAAAGAGGGAAGATCCAATCAAAAATGGGACAGGTGGCTACTCTAGCCATGGATTAAAACTCAGCTGCAACTGGCTGGGTATTCTGTTGTTTTTTTTGTTTGTTTGTTTGTTTTTTTCTGTCAAATCGTATCGACATTTTCGGGGACAGGTACAGGCGGGGACAGGTCATCAAAATCGGGGTCTGTCCCCGGAAATCGGGCACGTCTGGTCACCCTAGATTATACTGCGGAGGGGAGGGCATTCACTTCTGGTTTGAAACGATTGGACGGCTTGTCTAATCAGCTTCGCTTATTGGTCGGTAGACTCTCTACCGATGTAAACACGCCCCAGAGGACCGTTCCCAGACCATGGATACGGATGAACATTCGTATTATGGGCGGGCTATGTCAGGCTAGAGGGAGACAAAGTGAAGATCGTCTTCCCTTCCCTTCTTTTTTCAGTAGTGCCTGCTACTTAAGCTAGCCAAAGACCCTACCTTATATCATATATCAAGATATTTTTTAGGGCTTTTTGTGCCTTTAATTTCATAGGATAGCGAAGAGTGTGACAGGAAATGAGTGGGAGAGAGAGAAGGGTATGGATCGGGGAAATGACCTCGGGTCGGGAATCGCACCCGGGTCCCCGGAGTTTGCGGTATGACGCACTAGCTCGCTGAGCTATGCCTCCCCCACATTGTGTGACTTTTAATGTGGGAAATCTACTTTCCTGCTCTCTTCAGGTCACCCATGCCGTGGTCACAGTTCCTGCTTACTTCGATGATGCCCAGCGTCAGGCTACCAAGGATGCTGGAACCATCGCTGGCCTGAATGTGATGAGAATCATCAATGAGCCGTAATAACCAGCTTCAACTTCAAGCTGTGTTACAGTGGTTCTCAATCATTTTTTTCTGTCATTTCCCAGATTTTACAGATTTTACATTATTAACCTTGCATACTATATATATATATATATATAGATAGATAGATAGATAGATAGATAGATAGATAGATAGATAGATATGTATTTATTTATAATGGAGCACTTAATATATTATCTATTATAGTACAGATTATTAATGTATTATAGTATTATACTATAATACTACACAGAAAAGATTTGTGCATGTACCCTGGCTATAGGGTCATTCCATGTCAATTCAACCAGAGTCCGCACGGTAACTTAGGTCTCAAAAAATAAATCTGATGCTCTGAAAAAAAAATGGGTAATACTTTCTATGAACCCAGTATTCATAGAGCATCATAAATGCACTTCATAAAGGGTTATAACACATTCATAAAGTCTTATAACTAATGACATTAGTGTTCATAAGTGTTTATACATTCTCATGTCTTATACTTATAAAGCATTACAATGTTATCTTATAAGTCTTTAAAAATTGAATTGTCATAAAGCATTATAATGCTTCAATTTGTTATTTGTCCTTTATATGTCACTTTGTTCATGCTGCATAATGACGAGTTACAAGTAGTGCTGTCAAACGATTAAAAAAATTAATCTGATTAATCACAAAATTTTTCAGAGATTAATCGTGATTAATCACTTTTAATCACAACTCATTTCTCTCCAGTAAGAATTTGGATGCTAGGGTATACTGGATCCTTATTTTGCACCTGTAAAGGCCCTGATACTAAATAGTTGGCTTTGTTCTGTGCTCAAATGGGGCAATTCATACCTGTGCCCCTACCTCCCAAGGGTTCCCCAAACATGTTGTTGGACAGTCAAGAGCTAGGCCATAATCTTTAGTATCAGTTTGACTTGATAACCAGATCCATTTTCTATCTGAAATTGAACATAATACATGCCATGAAAGTGGAACCATATCCATCAGGATTAATCTGAGTTAATTTTTTAATCCGAGTTAAATTTTTGGATTAATCACGTGATTAATCAGTTAATTTTGCCAGCACTAGTTACAAGTGCTCAGTGCATACCCTAAGTCAAGTAAGATGAGCACATAATTACTCATGAAAATGAATAAGGCACCATAACAGACGCTAAGTAAAGTGGTATGTTCCCCTAGTATCAAAAATTCCAAGGAAGGTTATAATGCTTTGTGATACATCAAGTTATAAAGGTTTATATGATGACATTATAATCCTTATGAGTACAGTCATGAGAACATATAATCAGTTATGAATTCTAATGTCAGTAGTTATAATCCTTTGTGAATGCATTGTAAGCCTTTATAAATGCATTTATAATGCTCTATGAATACTGGCTTCATAGAAAGTGTGACCAAAAAGGTAAACTTTCATACATATTAAATTTGCCTTTGGTTATGCATTCTTTACATTGATGTTACAGAAAACATATGGCTCTCAATGTGCATTTTGCCCATGTTCAGGGTGAAAATTAAAAAAGAAAACCTCACATAAAATTGGCATTTTTAAAAAGAAGAATATATGGAGAATGAAGACAAAAAATATAAAAAAGAATCTGTGGACAATCGCACAGAATCCCACATGTGTCCATGCCCCACTAGTAGGTGATACCCCACAGTTTAGAATCATATTTTTGCATTCATGTACAAATTAATAAATTATATTTTTTGTTATTGTTGTTCTATGTAATCCTCAGAACAGCAGCTGCTTTTGGCTATGACTTGGACAAGAAAAGAGGTGCAAGAAATGTTTTGGTGCTTGACCTTGGTGGTGGCACCATAGATGCCTCCCTCCTGGAAATTGACGATACACTTGTTGAAGTTATTGCCACAAATGGAGACACTCACCTAGGAGGTGAAGACTTCAATAACCGCGTCATGTGGCACTTCATCAAGCTGTACAAGATGAAGACCGGCAAGGATGTGCGCAAAGACAACCGTGCTGTTCAGAAGCTCCGTCGTGAGGTTGAGAAGGCCAAGAGAGCCCTGTCTGCCCAGCATCTAGTACATGTGGAAATTGACTCTTTCTTTGAGGGTGAAGATTTCTCTGAGACCCTGACCCGTGCCAAGTTTGAAGAGCTGAACATGGTAAGACTTGGTGTGTCAATAATAATTTATGACATTAACAACAGTAAATTTAAATGTTGAACCACAATAATTTCTCTTGTCATTTTGTAGGACCTCTTCCATTCCACCATAAAGCCAGTACAGAAGGTTCTGGAAGATTCTGACCTGAAGAAATCTGACGTTGATGAGATTGTACTGGTTGGTGGCTCCACTCATATTCCTAAGATCCGGGAGCTGGTGAGGAAGTTCTTCAATGGCAAAGAGCTCTCCACTGGTATCCACCCTGAGGAGGCTGTGGCCTACGGAGCTGCTGTGCAGGCTGGTGTGCTCTCTGGAGAGGAGGATACAAGTATGTGAATAGCACATTTAGATATAATTCACTATTATTGTTTAGACTTTATACAAAACCATCCTTAAAGGAATATTCCACCTTTTTATGAAATTGGGTTATTGACAGTTTTACCTAGAGTTACATTATGTGGTTCAAAGCATTTTGGTCCTAGTCCGGCAACCCTACAAATATGTTCTGTGTCTTATATGCTTATGTACTGTTGTGAAGAAGTGAGTGTCGGGCGGTTGGAGGTGAGGCACAGGCTTGAAATCTAAGTTCTTTTTAGCGCAATTTTATTGCATTTACATGTAGGATACAGGCAGGTAATAGAGAGACAATTAAACAAACAAACAGAAAACAAATAACTGATCAAAAGACGGAAAACAAATAAACTAGACAATGCCCACACAGCTAGGCTCCCGTTGTCTGTTCCACAACGTAACGTACTCTCACATCAGAGACGTATCTTGACTAAGCAATTATCCCGCAATCAGCTCCCGAGCTCTTTTATCACTAGGCACATACCAAATTAACTCAAATCAATTAACTCGGTAACTTAACTAAGCAACATATGAAGAACATTCAAGTATCACACTACTACTCATCTTTCATGTGTATACTGAAAATAACGCTAAACATAATCAATAATCAAAGTATCAGTATACTAACACAGGTAGGTGTTTGCCTGCTATGGCATTTACTGCCTGACGCACCTCCTCCGGTGCCTACGGGTTGGCTCGCTGCAGGGTCATCAGCCGGGTACCCCCAATCTTTAACGTTTCGCCCCCTTTAAACCCGGATTGTCTCCTGGTGGCGGGGCAGCGACCGGGACGTCTCCCAGTCGCCCCCTGCAGCATGCCTATGCGCTAGGTTGTGCCCCAGCGTGTATCCCTCCTTTTCAGCCAAAGCCAGAAACTACTTCTCTCCGCCTCCTCTGCCAGGTCCTTTGTAGCCTTTCGGAGACTTGCCCCGCACACACCCGCCTCCCTCAGTAGGCGGATGGTTGATGTTCCCACAAAGCCGCGGCAGCCAACCTCCACCGGGTAAATAGTGATCCTCCAGCCCGCCTCCCTGCACTCCGCTGCAAGGTCGGAGTACTTCAGCCTTTTCCGTTCCCATGCCGCCTCCACGCCTGCTTCCCATGGGACAGTCAGCTCAACGAGAAGCACCGACTTGTTGCTGCTGGACCATAGCACAATGTCTGGACGCAGGCTTGTGGTAGTGATCTCGGCTGGAAGCTGCAGCCTCCTGCCCAGGTCGACTCTCATCTTGCAGTCCTGGGTCGCAAGCGGTGATGCCTGGGGAAGCCTTCCAGGAGCTTGCAGAGCTGCCTTTGCACCCGTCTCCCCTTCACGAATGAAGTTTGTGTATTGCTCGACTGGAGGAGGGTGCCTCTTGCTTACCTCTTGCCTCTTCCCCTCTAGAACCTCTGCCAACTTTCTCAGGACCTGATCGTGGCGCCACCTGTAGCGGCCTTGGGAGAGTGCGATCTTGCAGCCTGATAGGATGTGGTTCAGGCTTGCACTCCTGCTGTTACAGAGAGGGCAGCATTCCTCTCTGCCCAGCCAGAGCTCTAGGTTTCCGTGGGCAGGGGAGACAGTCATACGTGGCTCTCACCAGGAAGCTCAGCCTTGCCTGCGGGATCTTCCATAGGTCGGCAGCATTGATGGATTTGCCAACCACTCCTTCCCACGTCGTCCACTCCCCCTGGCGTCCCTGAGCAACAGCCTTGATCTTGAGACGCTCACTCTCCATGCCCGTCACCTCAGCCACGGCCATCTCCTTCCTTTCTCTCCTTGTTGCCTTCGACCAGAACTTTGGGGCTTCCCCATATCCTAGCCCGGCAAAGGGTTGTCCCACCTGTACTCCGGTTTGATCCCCAAATCCCGGAAGATCAACCACAGGTAACATAAACAAACATACATTCAGACATTGCACAACATTCATACAGTTATGATTTTCTAATAAAGATGTTAACTCGCGCGCACATAGAGAACCAAACTGCTCCGACATGTCGGCACACATATAACAGTTGCTCTAGCGCAATCCTTAGACGCGGCCTAACCAACGTCTCTCAATAAACCCACATTAATACAATAACCCAAAACCCATACCGGACAGATTATATAGCCACATGCAATATGCATATTATTAGGAGTTCATTTATGGTTTAAAAATGTCTCAGTCCTTTAATTCAGTTCATTCATAAAGCCCATTGTTCGTAACTGGCGGTGTACTGGCCTCATCGAGTGGATACTCAACTATCCAGTGCGTATAAACAGCTAGCAAGGTGAACAAAGAAAATCAACGCCACGGGGTCTTCAATTCTTTTTCTCCTTCCTTTATTTACACCAAACTCAGTGCAAAAATGGCTGTAAAACTGTAACAGACAAATAAAGATGTCTTTTTACTCATAATGTCTTGTCAAATTCCTCACAGAAATCATGAATGCTTAACACTTTCGTTTTCAACTGAGCACATGTAAGACTAGCCGCCATTACACGGAGAAATCATATTAAGTAGAACCTGTCCACATTTTACTATTCACTTTTCTAACATGCCATCACATGAAATAAAACATTACTTACGGGCATTGCCCTCGTGGGGTTGGAAAGACTTTAGAAGTAGATTATGCGGTAACTTTTAAGCAATAAGGAACACGGAGCAGTTTACTCTGTTGAAGTCTCGTTCGTACTGAACAGGAAATGAAAACGTCTTTCTGTAGAAATCATTGAATTACCACTTGTGGCCTGTAGATGGCGCTCAAATACCACGCATAACCGTTAGAAACAATATTCAGGAACAGAAAAAGGAATTTATGGTCACTGAGACCATGACAGGCGGGAATACACCAAGTTCATGTGACAGACGGAGTCGACGGAGTCCGCTCTGTCACAACTGTATATGCACATGTATATGTGTATACCACATGCTGTATGTAACATCAATGCAGAAAGGAAACTGTGGAACTGAATTTCCCTCAGGGGACAATAAACAAACTAACTAACTACCCCAGTAACAATTTTTGGTTCTGGGAACGTTCCGGGAAGGTTTTCTGTCGGGTATGAGAACGTTCCCTGAAGGTAGTTTTGGTTGTTTGAAGGGGCACCAAGAAATTTTAGCTTTTGCTTAGCATAGGTGCTGGAATTTAATGTTCCCAAAGAGTTGCAGTCTGGCTACTTTACATTCCAGCGCCTATGCTAAGCTAAAGCTAAGAAAAAGGGCACATTACAGTAAGGTTACCAGACTTGGAAAAAACATGCACTGAGACCATGATAATCCAGTTAGGGGTTGAATAGTCCATTTTCATAAAAAGGTGGAGTATTCCTTACCTCACTCACGTCAGATGTAGCGCTACGCGCGTTCATCTGATATTCAGCGATAGACGAATTATTTCAGGAGCCAGAAATCCTTGAATCTAACTGGGCAAACGGCTTGTCCATCAATTTAATTGACGTATACTGCAGCCAACCACATCGAAACCAACCGAAGACGCTCGTTACGTTTGTTGGATTGGTTGGATTCAAAACAGTTGCTTCTTCGCTACGTCACACCCTCTACAGCAGCCAGCGGCCCTGATTGGTCCGGTTAGAGAATAATGGCTTGAAATCTCTCTGATGGGCTTCAACATCAGATCGTTGCGCGGAAGTGCCGTACGAAAGTTACGTAGCGCATGATCTGACGTGAGTGAGAGTAAGAGTATTCCTTCATGGTCTTTGCAAAATAGTAGGAAGTAAAATGATGATGGAGGGTAATGTACCCATTCATTCAGATTTGAATCTGGAAGGTCATCGATCCACAACATGTTGTGCAGAGAATCTAAATGGTTTGTGCTTGAATTAGCTTCTTTACCCACAGTATTTCTTACTAGCCCTACTAGGCTGGAGTGAATGAGATACACTCTGAAAGGAGAAATTAAGCGTGAATCACCATGTTCTTATAGTACAGTTAAGACACAGGTCTATTGTCACAGGTCTATTGTATTATTTGGTGATAATGATTTTATCATTCCTATAGAGCGCTTGCCCCTCCTGCTGGATGTGTGTCCCCTGAGCCTTGGCATTGAGACAAAAGGAAAAAACATGAATAAGCTGATACCCAGGAACACCCGTGTGCCAACCATTGAGTCAGATGTGTTCACCACAGTCGATGATAACCAGCCATCTGTCACTATCAAAGTATTTGAGGGTACAGTTATTAAATTTATCTTAATTTTTTTCTAATTTACCTTCAGATGGATTTTCTGTTGGATAACTAGGGGGGGGGCATACACAATGGTAAAGGATGTTTTTCTCTCTATCTTTAGGTGAGCGCCCACTGACCAAAGATAACAATCTGTTGGGTAGTTTTGACTTGACTGGTATTCCTCCAGCACCTCATGGGGAACCACAAATCAAGGTAACCTTTCAGATTGATGTTAATGGCATTCTTCTTGTGACCGCTGAAGACACAGGAACTGGAAACAAGAACAAGATCACTATCACTAATGATCACAACCGTCTGAGCAAAAAGGATATTGAGAGGATGAGTGAAAGATGCAGAGTGCTTTGCTGATGAAGACAAGAAGACAAAAGCACGCATTGAGGCCTACAATGAGCTGGAGAGCTATGCTTATTCCCTGAAGCACCAGGTGGAAGAAGATGAGAAGTTGGGTGACAAGCTGTCTGCCAGTGAGAGAGAAACTGTCAAAAGAGTTGTGCAGGAGTTGCTTGACTGGATGGAGTCGCATTCAAAGGCCAAGAAAATACGCCTGCTGGCCAAGAAGTGGGAGCTGAAAAGAGTAGTTCAGCCTATCATTGACAAGCTCTATGCCAGCACAGAAAGACATCAACCAGACAAGGACAAGGATGAACTGTAGACAGGGCAGGACTGGGACCATATGGCCCAGGCATTTTTGGCCATGGTGGTCCACCATGATTTTATTGAATAATAACTTCTTAGCAAGCTAAAATGACACTGTGAGTTGGACACATTGAATGAACATGAGAGATTTTTTTATTTCATTTTGACTTTTCATTACAAAGATTGGTGTTCTTTACAAAACAGACATAAACAGTATACATATAAAGATCACTTAGCTTTCACTAACACCCCAGCAGAGGCGGATGAAGTACTCAATTTCTGTACTCAAGTGAAAGTATAGATACACAAGGTCAAAAATTACTCCACTGCAAGTGAAAGTTGCCAATTCAAGTGAAAATATGGAAGAACAAAGTAGTATATTAATGTGTTATTTCAGAACTTTTTTCGTCCAGGGTCCACAGGCTTAAGATGAAATTAAATGCAAGGCCATGTTAGTGTTGGAAGGAAAAAGAGCAATAAGTTGGGTCGGAATTGATTTTTTTTTTTTTAACCAATTTTTCTTGCACTAATTTCCCATTGATGGTCTTAATGAAGTGACCATTTTCCTGATTTTTTTGTTTGTTTTTTTAAGACATTATGCAATTAAAAAAAATGGCTGACCATTTGCAAGTTTTGTCAATTGCCTTGTTAATCAACACTTTTACAAAAAAATATTATTTTTGGGTCCTATCCTTGAGGCTTGTAAACACTGGCATGGTTTTGGAGCGCAAACTCTCTTTTGTGTGTTTAGTCCACAATACACTACAGTGATTTAGTGACTTATTTAACATGTACAGCAGGCCTAGATAGAGATGTAAGGTGAACAGCACAAAGAATTCTCAGCATTACCACTGTCATGGTCATGATTTCTTTACTCACAAGTTATAAATTACAGTAGTTGTCATATTTAAGTTGTGGTGTACAACTATTAAATTATGAATAAAACTGTTGATCACAAAAGACTATATCACTCAATACAGAGTCAATACTCATGGCTACATTGGTTATGTTGTGGATTTTTTTTTTTGTGGGAAAAGTTTCATCTTAAAGCCGGGCAATTACTTCACAGAATGGCCGATCCAGATTTTTCTTTTGCACAGCTCGGATCTCCATGTGCATGGCCAAAAGTGTTCCAGAAAAAAAGAAGGAAGAAAAATCTCTATTTTTTGTTCCAACCCGATTTCCCTAACCTTTCCCAACACTCTCTCTTCCACTTATTTCCACTGATAATGAATCCTCTCTTCTGCCCTATCAGATTGAAGGCAACCAGAAGAAAAAAATCTATTGATCCATGTAGGCCTACACTGCACGCACAGCTATGCCATTATGAGGTGCAGGGCCAGCTACGTATCATCCAAACATTCATGTTCCTGTGCTGGGTCCTTTACAGACTATATATAGTGTTACCACAGTTATTCCTCATTCCTCTGCACAAGACAAACTTAACATTATATTACCAACTGCTTTCACTTTCAGTTAAATTCCAATGCTGTGAATGAAAGGGTGTTCATTCTAATTGCACCAACCATTTCACCAGCAATAACATTTACCTGATATTCTAAATATGACTCAGGATGTGACATTATGTTTATTGACAGATTTTTCTTGTCCTTTCTGACTAGTCTGAGGGACCAATCATGAGACTGGTTCTAAATTTGGCTGATGGTGGTCGCCTCCAACTTTTCCCTTGGCAATAGCGAGAGCATTGGCACAGTGGTGGGGATTGATCTCGGAACCACTTATTCCTGGTGAAATAAACATTTCAGTGCCTTACTGTCTAAAAGTAGTCATCAGCATGAAACCATATTTGCGGGCCTTCATTGTTGATATTTAAACCAAAGGGCAAACAAAAATGTTGTACATTAAAAACATTGACTGCACCTTTAGTCTAGTTTTTTCTAGAGATGATGATCAAGTGATATAATATTTATTTCTGTTACGCCGGTTAAGTGTCGGAATTTGGATGCTAAGGTATGTTGGATCCTTATTTTGCCCTGTAAATGCCCTGTTACGAAATAGTTGGCTTTGTTCTTCTAAGATGGGACAATTCACGCCTGGCCCCTACCTCCATGGATTCCCCAAACATGTTTTTGGACAGCCAGGAGCTATACTAGGACATAATCTTTGTATGGTTTGATTTGATTGCCGAGCCATTTTCTATCCGAAATTGAACAGAATACATGCCATGAAAGTGGAACTATATCCATCAGGATTAATCTGAGTTATTTTTTTTAATGTGAGTTCATTTTTTTTATTAATGCCATAATGCCATATTTTTGGTATATGTCTTTTTACTTAATCAGCGCATGTGACTTATTTTCAAAATAGGTTTTGGTAGACAGAAACCCTCTTCTCTTACCAACACTACTACGTACCACCTGTCAATCTTATACATATACTTAGCATAGGTGCATATAGGCTTACTTTCCTTAGGGGTAAGGTAATGCATATCAGACAGTGCTGCCATGATGGCAAAAAACCTCTCCCTTTTTAGGTGAGCACCCTAAGACCAAGGACAACAATCTGTTGGGGAGTTTTGACCTGACTGATATTCCTCTATCACGACATGAACGCCCACAAATTGAGGTGACCTTTGAGATCGATGCAAACGGGATCCTAAGTGTCACTGCCAGAGCCCGGAATCAGTTTTTTGGAACCACTAATGAGAAAACGGTCACCATCACTAATGATCATAACCGTCTTAGCAAACAGGAGATTGAGTGGATGGTGAATGATGCCAAGCGTTTCGCCGATGAAGACAAGAGGTTTACAGAGCATTCTGATGCCCACAATGAGCTGGAGAGATACGTCTACTCGCTGAAGAACCAGGTGGGAGAGGAAGAGAGGTTGGGTGGAATGATGTCAGCCAGTAGGTGGGTTTACATGGACACTTCTAATCTGATTATTTATCCCAATATTCCATTTCAGATGGCATTTATGAATGCATCTCCTTGGATACTGTTCTATAGAATGCGCATTGGAGTCTTTCTAATCAGATTAGAAGTGTCCATGTAAACCCACCTAGTGATGAAGAAGCCATCAATAAGGCTTTGGAGGGGGTGATTGAGTGGATGGAGTTCTACCCAGAGGCTGACACAGTAGAATTCAAGACCAAGAAGAAGGAGCTGGAGGAACTAGTTCAGCCCATCATTGGCAAGCTCTACAGCAACGCAGGTGGACCTCCTCCAGAGGAGGGTGAGGGTGAACAGGAAGAGAAGGATGAGTTGTAGGCATGGAGGTTCCTGCCTCTCCATACACACACACACACACACACACACACACACACACACACACACACACACACACACACACACACACACACACACACAGTTGGAGCTGGAAGAGGGGTTAGAGGACATTTTCTAGCCCATCAGTGACAACAACACACAAGGCCTTGCCTCAGAGCAGAATGAGAAACATGAACTTTATATGTTTGTTTTTGTTTTGTTATTGGTGGTGGTGTTTTGTTGTTTATTTCAAAGAATGCAAAATTATAGAAATATATAGTAATATATTTATAATGTAAAAAATAAAATAAAAAATCAAGCAAGTTAGCAGGATATCAGCAAACTCCTGGTCAGTTCTCTTGTAATACCAAAATATACCACATGAGGTCGCTGCATTAAACACAATGTCAGAGCCGTATATACTCTGTGGCTCATTCAAGACAAGGCTACAAGATTGTACCAGAGATGGTTGAAGCGGAGGATTGCATGCGGAATACTGAATCAACAGGATTCTACATTAAAAGCACTCTCTGGCAAATGCCATTATCTGACAGATACCTGGTAGGCCTACAGTACATCTCTGCTTTAAAGAGACTCTTTCAACATACAGACTAATGGTTTAAAACAGTCAAGAAAAGCCCTTGCTGCTCCATCCTACCCCTATGCATGTTCTTGCCCACTTCACTCATCTAATGTCTGGGCTCTTTCATTTTTTAGGCAAAGATCTTCTAATAAAGCTCCGCTTTAACCCTCTCTGGCATAGGTATACCTCAGTGGTGGAATGAAATAGTTAGTCATACATTCCACGAAAACACTTGTAGATCATAGTAAAAAAAAAAAAAGAAGAGTAGTTACACAACTATTTTATGTAATATTAGCCCTTTTTTCACAACTACACAACTAGTTTATGTAATAATAGCCTTTTTTTATGGGGCATTGTTATAACGAGCCACACCCCAAACCCCAACGTGGAGGACCAGTGTGCTGTCTCATCTGGTTGACTAGACAGAGGCCAGAACCATCCTTCCCTCTTGGGGTCTTTGTCCTTCAAGGCTAGGTTTGGGGGGAAAACAGGGGTTAGAGAGGTACAGAAAGTAAAACAAATGGTGTAGGAAAGAGTTTTAACATTTATATATATATATATATAAATAAAAAAAGTATGTAGTTTAACCCACATCCTGTGTAGGCTATTGTAGACTATAGCTTTTTTCAGGATATTTTTGGTTGTTGTTGTCATTGGTGTTACGTTAAGTTCAGACTGTACGACGGAGGGCGTGTGTGACGGAGGGGGAGTCAATTTTGATTGGTTGAGGGATCCGTTTCTGAAAAGTTGAACAGTTTTGACGGACGCAATGGAGCCGCTGGGATGGATGGACCCACAATGCATTGCATGAAAGACCCATGCAAAGTCAATGTGATCCTTCGACAGACGTGTACAGTCTGAAACACGGGTTGATGTTTTAAATAAACTATTAGTCTTTAAAAGAGCTTATTGTTAATGTGGTACCTATTTGAGATACAGAATAGCCCAAGAGCAACAACAGCAAATGTGGTAGCCTGTCAGTAACACATTAGGCCTACTTCAGTTTACATTACACAGATGGGCAAACAAGATGGGCAAACAAGATAAGCAACAAGCGAAGCCTAATGTCTGCAAATAATGTGTTAACCAAGTGTTATCATGGAATAAAAGGAAGATACTGTATAGCCGATCTGGAACCTTTAGCTTCATTAGTCAGTGGCCAGTGTTTTTTTTTTTTGTTGTTGTTTTTTTTTAATTAGTGATAGAAATTCAACAGCATGCTCTACAATGATCATATAATTATGGGTCTGGTCTCTGATGTTCAGCTTTCTGGATGTAGCTCCTCCTTCCTATAAAATAGTGGCAATGGAGCGGTGGGATTGCAAAAGGAACAAAAGAGGTAACAAATACAAAAAAAAAACGTTTGGAGACAATTCAGTCATTTTATGACTTCAAGACAAGATAACTCATGTACTGCTTATCATTAGTCCTTTTGATATCAAAGCTACCTTCTTGGGGCCAAAATCGAGTGTTATTGCAGATTAAGAAGCCTACTGTAAAGACAAGGTGTGTTATTGCCTCCCTGCTCCCTTAAGGTGAAGAGAAAGAGTGTAGTGATACTGCGTCTTCTTTGGGTCTTCTTTAAACTAGTGACTCTTCTAACTGAATAGGCTACTGTAGGTCTGAATCTATAGCCTATCACACAGATTCAAGGTGGACCGACCCTAACAAATGTAACTGGGCAACCAGTTTCATCGTACCAGCTACCTCTGCCAGATTGCATGCTGTTGAACTTATCCCATAGTTTAGGGGGTAAAAAAAAAAAACAGCATATGTCAAAGAAATGTGAAACATCCAAGTCTTTTCTTAATCAAATCAGATGAATATGATTTGATATTTATTAGCATCTGATGTTCATGGTCAGCGGTTGGGTTAGATGATGGTGTTGGCGAAACTACAGGATTACACACTGCCTTTGTCTTTCTTTCTCTCTGAACGTCTTGTGTTCTCTTCTCCTTTTCTTGTACTCCTCCTTAAACGCCTGTGATTTGCAAAGCTTCTCCTGGTTGCATGTCCTCCAGCACATCTCTGCTGCCCCACAGACTCTACAGAAAATCCTGTCATTCTTGGAATTATTAGGCCTAAAGGAACCTCTTCCAGGGAATTGGCATGTCCATCCAAGATTCTGTGAGCAGACGCAAACATATTGGCCACCAGTTTCATAAATCTCTGGGTTGTGCAGCGCTGCGTTTGATGCAACAAGAGGTCCATTTGGTTGTTGGTAGTTTGAGATGTCTGGTTCAATCTTTACTGGTGCTGACAAAACCTCTTCCACTGGATGGGAAGTGTTGTTGTTGTATAAAGTTGTCTTTGAGGTTCTTATCTGCATCATCATCCCTGTCTCTTTCTCTGTTTCAGTACTTGTTTGTGGTGTTTCACCTGACATTGATGGACAGCTCATTTGTTTCACCGGAGCGCTTCCAATATCTTGGCAAGAAACAGATCTTGTTTTAACTGGTTGTGGTTTCTTCCTTGATTTGGGATTATTTGGAGATCTGCCCACTCTGATCCTCACGGGGAGCTCATCACGCAGCTCTGCCATAAGGTCATGCCTTCTCTTGAGAAGTTTTTGTCTTTCTTCATCCATGCGCTTTGCCTTTTTACATTGACGCCTCCGGAATCGCACTAGTTTTCTAGCACTGCCCTGGGATACTCCTGACAGTTGCACCAGCTGCCGTATTGTGCACCGGTTAAGGTCAAACGCTCCCCTCTTCTTGTGAACCATACCTTCAAAATGTACAGGATTGGAAGGTTGAGGATCCTGAAAGACAAGGGTGACAATTCTCAAAACTAGCTGAAAATGGGTGGCATAGTGGCAGCCAGTGTCAGAGCTTTAGCCTGTCAAAGATTCTGTAGAACCCTGGGTTCTGGTTGCAGCCAGGTGGCATTATGACATAATTGCTATGACACAATGTTTGCATCATAAAACCACATTTGATTGAATTCCCCATTATGTAGTCTTTTACAACTTACTCAATTTCATTTTAAAAAGATTTCTAAATCGCTTATAGGTTATAGCAGAGACGGTTCAGTATCTCTGGTCATAGTAAGTTGTTTATTGTTAGGCCTATAAGGCAGTCCAGATAGTTGTGATATTTCGGCGTCATTTCTGGACCTACTCACTTTTAGCCTACTGTACTCTCACATCTCTGGGGGAAAAAAGAAAAGAGAACACTGGAATGTTTTCTCATTCTTTCTCTTTAGTCTATTATGACTAGTAGCCTGATTTGTCCATATGTTTTCACATTGTTTACTTATGACGTAGCCTAGTCTACCTGACTAGTTGGTAGAACAAAATGAGAATTGAGCATTCACCTGGTTAAAGCTATATGACTATGTTTGAGTAAAATGAACATTTTCATTATAGCCTTACTAATATTTCTCCCAAAATCCAAATACTGGTGGGCGTATGGCACACACACACACACACACACACACACACACACACACACACACACACACACAATTATGGAGAGGCCATTAATAATTTTATGTGGCCCCTGTAATAAGCCTAAATGGACATAATTTAGTCACATCCATAGAACGAAATCTCTCTTCAAGAATTGTCTAACAGCAGCCACTGTAGCCTAGTTAGGCTACTGCGCATGGCTATTTCCTGTCATCATTTTCGCTTCCTTGAATCCATCACACACTGACGGGAAAGTGTCTCCCATTCAAACTCAACCGCAAACCCAACATCGCTGTATTTGTCATTCATTAGGTTAGGCTACTGCACGGTCACTGTCTATGAACTCCGAATTCAGCACGTTCATGTTTATGTTCCAGTGATTGATTCCAGTGTCATTGTATCATATTGTAGGCTACATTGTATCATTCTGTAGCCTATTTCAGCAGACGGTATCCTGTAAACATCAAGAAATAGCCAAGGCTACAGCAAGAAATCAGCTGTTAGGTCTATTCAGCGTCCAGCACAAGTCTAATATTAGGTCGGTGTTCACTATTAATTAGATACGTTTTCGTTTAATTAGGCCTAGCAATGAACAAGTTAAATTTTGATTCGCCTCAAGTCAGGTCAAATGGTCAAATGTTAGGATGGGGCAGTGGGCTAACAAGGGGTTCCTTCTTGCAATTTTCTTGAATGACTCGGTAGGCATGAACAACTACCTTATTTTAAGACTTGTGATGTTGACAAAACAGATATTGCAACATCTATTAGTTCAGATAACTAAAGTTACATGATTGTACACTATTGCTATCCTGAAGCTAGTTTTTTTTCCTCCCCATACCGGCATTCTGGTTGACAGCCACGTTGTCCAATCATAATGTGAGACATATGGGTTAGTAATGACGTTGACATGACTAGTACGTGTGCAAATCAGCAACAGCCAGCGGGCACGGTTGCACCAATGAATGCTTTCCAACAAGTTCCTCAGCCACCAATAGTAAGCCTCCACGATGGGAAAGAACTCACTGCTTAAATACAGACGACATCATTCATTCAGTATCATTTTGCACATAGGTACAGTGGAAAAGAGAACATCAAGAATCGCAACAACGTGTGTCAAGCTACTCAAGTGCTTCCAGCAAGTCATTCACACGGAATAATTTACAGAAAGGTAACTTTTGTTTCCTTCCAATATTCTGTTATCATAGATCACCTGCTTATCTGAAATTCAATGCAGTGGAACTTACAAGTAACCGTTTATCGTTAACGTTAGCTGCCATAGGCTAACCCCACATTTCAGGATGCAGCTTGTAAGACTGAGCTTCAGTTTCTCAGCATAATACTTAAACAGAATGTACTTTAGTAATGCTAAAGATGATGGATGATATTTTGTTGATTGCATCCCAAACAGCGACGTTAAAAAAGATGTTCTCTGTCTAAATAGCTGCTTCAGTAAATGTGATCTTTTAACATGGCAAGTTACGTAAACTTCCACATCTTGATTACTCGGTTCATTTAGACACTTGCTTCGTTTTGTAGTCTTACTGGAATGTATTCCTTTTGCGATAACTATACGTTAACGCTACTTCTGACATGCACGCTCGAGTCATGGCCACTTGGCACATTTAACCGGCATCATTTGAACTCCACCCCATCACCATTTTAGCTTGAGAACATTGGCTTCCTAGTTAGCTATGTGGCTAACATAGCTGGTGTTGCGTCGTCAGAGTTACAGGTTCCTTATGGCCATTTATTGTTAGTTAATGAATTGAGTACACTAAGTGAGAGCATGATATTTCCAAGAAGGAGGGTCGTTTTCGAGTTAGCTAGCAGCTAACGTTTAACGGAGAAGCAGCAATTGCTTGAGGGTACGCCTGATTAGGTTAGTAACGTTAACGTGACGTTGAAGCCAGCAATGTTAACCAAGCCACTGCTCTTATGCTAAAAGGTTTCTTTTTCATTATTTTGTGGTACAAATCATGTCTGTCAGATATATCACTTGATGTGCACTGGAGACGAATGAAAGCAGACTAGTAATTTTATGTATTTGACGTTTTATCTAATGTGACTGTTCTTTTTACCCACAGACTTTCTGATTTGGCTACACAAAACACACCAACCATGAGGTTATTCCTTGCTTTGCTTGTGGTCGTCGGGACCGTCTTTGCCGATGATGATGATAAGAAGGAGAGTGTTGGAACCGTGGTGGGAATTGATCTCGGAACCACATATTCCTGGTAAGACGATTAAAAAACAATGCTTTAGAAATTCAGAAATTGATTCTGTGTTTCAGTAAATGCTGCTTTTAAAAATGTCACATTTAATGATCCAGTACTTTCTATTTGTCACAGTGTTGGAGTCTTCAAGAATGGTCGTGTGGAGATCATTGCCAATGACCAAGGTAACCGAATCACCCCTTCCTACGTGGCCTTCACCGCTGACGGAGAGCGTCTGATTGGTGATGCTGCTAAGAATCAGCTGACCTCTAACCCTGAGAACACCGTTTTCGATGCAAAGAGATTGATTGGTCGCACTTGGGGTGACTCTGCTGTTCAGCAGGACATCAAATACTTTCCTTTCAAGGTGAGCCTTTGAAACCCCTTGGTAGCACCCCATCCATTGTAGGGTTTCCCCCACGCTTTATAGTTGACAACTCATTTTCTGTGGGGAATGCTGGATTGGTTTTCATCATTACTGATGGTGGTGAAATTCAACCCCATTTCTTCGCCCTCTCTTCCTCCAGGTCATCGAGAAGAAGACCAAGCCCCATATCCAGCTTGATATTCAGGGTCAGATGAAGACTTTTGCTCCTGAGGAGATCTCTGCCATGGTTCTTACTAAGATGAAGGAGACTGCAGAGGCTTACCTGGGCAAGAAGGTAATGAACACAAGTCGCCACTTTTTAAAGTTGTCTGCGGGATGTTTGGATGTTGGAAAGAGCATGTGAATGGTGGTGAAAGAAGTGTTTAATGTGGAGTTTTTCTGGTCTCTGCAGGTCACCCATGCTGTGGTCACTGTTCCTGCTTACTTCAATGATGCCCAGCGTCAGGCTACCAAGGATGCTGGAACCATCGCTGGCCTGAATGTGATGAGAATCATCAATGAGCCGTAAGTATACCAGCCTACAGCAGCAAAGAGCAAATGCAATTAGCAATTATCAATTCATATGCACTTTAATAAGAATTAAATGTTGAATATTATCATATTCAATAGTCATTCAATTTGACTCCTCATACACAGAACTGCTGCTGCCATTGCCTATGGTTTGGACAAGAAGGGCGGTGAGAAGAACATCCTGGTGTTCGATCTTGGTGGTGGTACCTTTGATGTGTCCCTCCTGACCATTGACAATGGCGTGTTCGAGGTCGTGGCCACAAATGGAGACACTCACCTGGGAGGTGAAGACTTCGACCAGCGTGTCATGGAACACTTCATCAAGCTGTACAAGAAGAAGACCGGCAAGGATGTGCGCAAAGACAACCGTGCTGTTCAGAAGCTCCGTCGTGAAGTTGAGAAGGCCAAGAGAGCCCTGTCTGCCCAGCATCAAGCACGTATTGAGATCGAGTCTTTCTTCGAGGGTGAAGATTTCTCTGAGACCCTGACCCGTGCCAAGTTTGAAGAGCTGAACATGGTAAGACTTAGCATGTCAGTGTTAATTTATGTTCAACATTTGGATTTAAAGTGTTGTGAAGTCACTAACCACAATATTTGCTTTTGTCATTTTGTAGGACCTCTTCCGTTCCACCATGAAGCCAGTGCAGAAGGTTTTGGAAGATTCCGACCTGAAGAAGCCTGACATCGATGAGATCGTGCTGGTCGGTGGCTCCACTCGTATTCCCAAGATCCAGCAGCTGGTGAAGGAGTTCTTCAATGGCAAGGAGCCCTCCAGAGGCATCAACCCTGATGAGGCTGTGGCCTACGGAGCTGCTGTGCAGGCTGGTGTGCTCTCCGGAGAGGAAGATACAGGTATGCGAATAGCTCCCTTGCATATAATCCACTTTTATTATTCATACTTTATACAAAACTATCCTTTGGGCTTTACATCACAGCAAAATGGTAGCAAATAAAATAATGATGGAGGATGGTAAATGTACCCATTCATTCAGATCTGAATCTGGAATGTCACTGATTCATAACTCTGATGTGTTGTGTCTGAATAGGTGACCTGGTTCTTCTGGATGTGTGCCCCCTGACCCTTGGTATTGAGACTGTTGGAGGAGTGATGACCAAGCTGATCCCCAGGAACACCGTGGTGCCAACCAAGAAGTCTCAGATCTTCTCCACTGCCTCTGACAACCAGCCAACTGTCACCATCAAGGTCTATGAAGGTAAGCTCCAATATCCACGAATAAGATGTCAAATTATCTCAACACTGCGCTATTTGGAGCCGGGTTGTTAATGTCTCATTGCTCTGTTGTTCTCAGGTGAGCGTCCCCTGACCAAAGACAACCATCTGCTGGGTAACTTCGACCTGACTGGCATTCCCCCAGCTCCCCGTGGTGTCCCACAGATTGAGGTGACCTTTGAGATTGACGTGAACGGCATCCTCCGTGTAACAGCAGAAGACAAAGGCACAGGCAACAAGAACAAGATTACAATCACCAACGACCAGAACCGTCTGACCCCTGAAGACATTGAGAGGATGGTGAACGATGCCGAACGCTTCGCAGATGAAGACAAGAAACTTAAAGAGCGTATCGATGCCCGCAACGAGCTCGAGAGCTACGCCTACTCCCTGAAGAACCAGGTTGGAGACAAAGAGAAGCTGGGCGGCAAGCTGTCCGATGACGACAAGGAGACCATCGAGAAGGCCGTGGAGGAGAAGATCGAATGGATGGAGGCCCACCAGGAGGCCGACACAGAAGAATTCCAGGCCAAGAAGAAGGAGCTGGAGGAAGTTGTTCAGCCAATCATTGGCAAGCTCTACGGCAACGCAGGTGGACCTCCTCCAGAGGAGGGTGAGGGTGAACAGGAAGAGAAGGATGAGTTGTAGGCACGGGGCTTCCTGCTTCTCCAAACACACACACACAAAACACACACACACTGTTCTCCCTGATGCCCTGGCCTCTCTGGTAGTGGCCCAGGTGTACATATTGAACTTGAATGAACGAGGGACAATTGTGAGGAAAAGGTTGAAGGGAGAACGAGACCAACATGAATCTCCTCTCTGAATAAGGAAGAAGAAAGAAAGAAAGAAAGAAAAAAAGAAAACAAAAGACTTTTTGGAGCGGTTGAAAAGTTCGGAGTGTGCTCTTCACTCACAAGTGGAGATTTGTCAGCCTGGATCAAGGCTTACTGCTGTTCTGAGGCAGTCTGAAACGGGGTTCACTAGGGTGGGCTTAGTAGGGAGGGGAGGGGAGTGGGTGGGGGGTAGCTGGTTTCATGGGCATGTGGGTCGTCATGTTCTTCATCTTCTACAGTTTATTTATTGAAATCGGGCCATTGTAGAAAAATTGGTTTCTACAGGAAATAAATGGAAATAAATGTTTGATAATAAAAATACTTTGTGGGTCAATTTTCTTTCCTTTGCATAACACACAAATCTTAATTAAATGCAGAGTTAAATCACAAGAAAATGTTGCCCAAATAGACTTCAGTCATATTGTCTAAAGCATTTATTCAAGATCAAAGAGTTCCTTTGGGAAAGGGGCTCAAACTTGGTTGCGTTTTAAACATCATACCACAAATAGTTGTCTTAATCACTCCATGGATAAAAATGAAGAGGGAATACAAATCTCTATTCCAACCTCTATAAATATGTCAAGGTCAAAGTCACTCATCTTTCCAGCTTAATTATTATCAGTTATGCACTGGTTTATCACTTTCTGAGGCATGCATTTATCACTCAAGAAACCTCATTATTCATAATTACTGTAGTTTACTCGTTTGTTATAAGTCTGTAGGGTCGTGTTGCAGTATACACTGCAATGACATTCTTCAGGGTATGCATTGTTCATGTAGAAACTGCCGAAATGAAATCGGTCACAGCAGAAAGACACTCACTGTTGACAACGGCTACTGGTGATAAAGCTTGTGAAGCAATGCAAAGATGGATAGATGGTCTGAGGGCTGTTTTGGATGTGTCTTGAGTAACTAGCTCACTATATTTAGATCAAAACTCTACAGTGCCATGTCAAATGAACTTCAATTTGACACTATACACCAGGAGTGTCAAACATAAGGCCCGGAGGCCGGATGCGGCCCTTTACATCATCTCATGCAGCCCACCTAAAAAGCTTGAAAAGAATTATAGGTGTACATGTATGTTGCCTCTTTAAAAACGGTTCTTGCAATGTAGTTTCCGCAAAACAATCCTAGCAACTCCCTATGAGGTGCATCTTAGACCTGCTTACCAACAGGAAAAGGATAAAAAAAATTAAGTGCTGGTGCATTATGACTCTTAGTAGACTAATGGTCAGAAACATGACGAAATGTGTATTTTTTTTTTCTTAACCATGTTTGTGGTCATGCGTGTATGTTTCGCAGCTCTGAGGAAAAACCCATTGCTCACGTGGCCCTCGGCATAAATCAGTTTGACACCCCTGGTATACACATAGACAATCGGATTCTAAATGTATTAAGACCTTGAGGTCCCGGGCCTTTCAGGCACTTGGATGCAGTCTGTTACACATTTTTAAAGGAAAATACCAGAGTGAATTCAAGCATAGCCCTGTTGAAAGAGCTTGCTAAATGCGCTAGTTAGCGAGTGGAACAAAATAATTTGGTACAGCACAGACCGAACGCGAACGCAGAAGCGAACAGGCACTTTACACTGAGTCAATGGGACCTGAGTCTTGGAAACCGAAAGTAAGATCTGAGGTTACATTGACTCAATGTAAAGTGTTTCGCGTTCATGTTAGGTCTATGCTGTTCGAAATTCTTTCATTTTATGCGAAATATATTGCTGTTAGAAGGCTCGTGCAGCAGGGCTATGCTTAAACTTACTCCGGTATTTTCCTTTAAGCGCTTCAAATCAACAAATAGCAAACATCAGACATATTAACACATTTATTGAACACGTTTGTATATGTAAATATAAACATAACAGTAGTTTCTGGTCATGTGACCACTGTGACAAGACAGTCATTGAATATGACTCCTTCTGTGTCCATCCCTCCAAACACAAAACAGAGGTTGGCCTCCTCTGGCTTCTGGTCCCGGGCAGCATCTCCCTCCCCTACAGGTTCTGTTCTCAAGCGCCATGGCAACAGGCACATGGAATGGTCCAGTCTGTTTGGAGGCATGTCCCCCTCAAACTTCAGCAAGGTCCACCGTTGTTTGTCTGAGCAGGCAGAGATAGTGCATAATCAGGCATGATGTCATCATTCACACACACAGATATATATAAAGTTGGATTCATAATTCATTTATTCATTCATTCAATCATAGATTCCTATATTCTTCTGCACGTACAGTATACTTTCAACTGCATATTGTGTGAGGTCTTACTAACATGTTTATATGAGCAAAGAAAAAGAGACAAGTGGCACAAGTCCAAGTCCAAAGTCATGACCCTTTCCACTGCAGAGTATAGTACAGCTACATACTAAAATTATGTTGTTTTTTTAATCAGTTTATTAAAAGGCCAAAGTTTTTGGGACATATGTCAATTTACGGATATTCATTCTTCTCTATCAAGGTACAGTTAGAAACACTGCACACATTCAAGTTCAATCTGTAATGAGAGCTGCTTTTTGTTATTAGACTAATAGCAGTTGTCAGCAAGGTCTGTAAGCAAGACTTTGTAAAAACAATCATTATCGAACCATCTAAATTTTGATGCAAAATCAAGTACTGGACGATAAAGCTGTTTTTATTACTATCAATATTTTATTATTATCAATATCATTACATACTGACCACAGTAAATACTATACTCCATAGATTTTTAGGACGTAAATTCCAAAACATTTAGTGCTTTGTGTTATTCTCATAACATATATATTATATATTGTGACGGAGTACCGTCTCTACAGTTGAGTATGCGCTCTGACTGCCATACCAACAAGCCTGGCTCTTTGGTGTTGCAGTCAAGTTGCACGTTTAGCACCCCGGAGACCCGGGTTCGAGACCGGGTGGGGTCACTGTTCTCTCCCTTCGCTACATATGGTGTCAGAAGTCGCCATCGCCATCCCATATATATATATATATACCCATTGAAGAGCTGTGCCTGTGCTCACCTGTTTGGAACTTGTACATGGTGTTGGTGGCGCCCTCTGGGGTCATTCCTCCAAAGATGTAGATGTTTTTACCCAGAGCCACTGAAGCATGAGCTGCTCGCCCTGATGGAATGTCCCCCTTGGGTTTCACCTTCTCCCATCTCATGGAGACTGTCAGACCAGAGAGAGAGAGAGAGAAAAGAGAGAGAGAGTGTGTGTGTGTGTGTGAGTGTGTGTGTGAGAGAGAGAGAGAGAGAGAGAGAGAGAGAGAGAGAGAGAGAGAGAGAGAGAGAGAGAGAGACAGACAGACAGACACTTCACTTACTAAATCACCTGACCACCATGGCACTAGGCTATTGAAACCAGTTGCGAATTCAGCGTCGAGAACTCCCAAAACATTCCTATTCTGTCTGCAAATATAAAGCCAGATCTCTCACCTGTGTCGAGGGAGTACATGTCACTGTGAAAGGTGTCTCCCTGGAGGCCACCATGGATGAAGATGGTGGATCCCACAGCCACAACCACATGTCCATGCCGAGGGGATGGGGCCCTTCCTTTGGTCACTGGTTGGGACCATGTCGCTGTCACTGACCAACGATACATTTTTGTAATGTTTTTGTTACGTTTATGTAATCTTGACATATGTGAATCTTGACATTCACGTTGAACATATTTGTCTTGTTGACAGGAATACTCTCGTAGATGGATAGTAAAGCATAAATTCCTTTCTATACCAGTACTTACAGTGAGTTGTTCTGACAATCTGACACTTTCCTAAGGGTTTAGGATAGGACACATGATGCATTAAACAGAAAGGGACACTGATGTTTGGCAGATACGGCAACTGGACTTCCTCGGTCAATAAGGCTTTCTAAACAGGCCCACTACAAGACTATAGCCTACAGTGCATACAGGCCATAGAACCTGTTATTACGGCTATTCGCGTTATTCACCTGGCGGCCATTTTGACGTAATTTAACGTAATTTGATGCTTGAGGTGTACGGAAGTTAAACGAAGTGCCTGCTCTTTTGGGAAACGGTGGAAAGTCTGCCCACGGTATGATTTTTTCCTCTTTGAGGATGTGCATTTCATCACACAACAGTGAGGCGCCATGACAGCTGGCTGTGTAGCAACGGTGTAGCCGAGTGTACCCCTGAAGTGTACCCCTCAACGTCTTTAGAACGTTCCAGGTGAATAAGGCGAATAATAAAGTTATAATAAATGCTCAACTAAAATGAAGTCAAACAGAATCAGCAGTGATTATCATAAGGTCTTTGGTATTTATTGCCCTCAACAGTGCATTCCAGGCAGCGCTGCCTTCAAGGTGCTATTCCCCTTGGGTTAGTGGTAGGAATAGGGTAAATGTAGTGCCTATTAGACTGTGCTGCCTGGAAGGTGCCATTTGGGGCAAAAAAACACCATTGATCTCAACATAAGACTCACCGGTGTCAAAGACATGTAGCTGTGGATCAGAAACAGGCATAGAACCGGCGTCCCCCCCTGAGAAGACAAAGAGCCGGTCACCCACACAGGCTGTGCTTGTGTGGTAAGTCCTGGGGCAGGGCGGCTCCCCCGTCACTGGTACACTCCTCCAGCTGCCACTATCTGCAAGCACATTATCACACGTCTACTCGTTAGGCTCCTCCCTAAAGCAAGGCACCTCCCTACAGGCAGGCTCCTCTTAAATACACACAAATCATTAGTCAGGTCTATAACAATCACCAAATTCTGCAATGATGCTATACACTCTCCACTCCACCATATCTTTTGTAAGTCGCTTTGGATAATAGCGCCTGCTAAATGCATGAATGTAAATGTAAATCATGCAATGTATATGCTATCAATGACTGACTGACTGACGTTGCTGAGCTTATCTAGCAATCCAAACAAATGAGTTCATCACAAAGGAGACTGTGTGTGTGTGTGTGTGTTTGTGTGTGTGTGTGTGTGTGTGTGTGTGTGAGTGTGTGTGTGTGTGAGTGTGTGTGAGTGTGCTGCGTGAGTGTTTGTGCTTCTCATGGATCCAATCAAATACAGACTCTTATTTTAGAAACAGAACAGTGGACTAAGTAGTGCATTCTATTTATCTCAGCAACCAAGATTTGGAACTCAGACTGATGTCACGTCTGCTAAAAACACAACAAAAACCGACTGAGATGCATTCCATTTTTATCCAACTAAACTTGGATGGAAGGTGGAAGCAAATCTTTGTATATTGACCAAGACAGAACAATACATGACAGTTCAAACAAATGAGTCCACTACAGGTGAGACTGTGTATGTGTATGTGTGTGTGTGTGTGTGTGTGTGTGTGTGTGTGTGTGTGTGTGTGTGTATATGTATGTATCTATGTATGTGTATGTGTGTATGTATGTGTGTGTGTATGTGCATGTGCATGTGTATGTGTATGTGTATGTGTATGTGTATGTGCTTGTGTGTATGTGTATGTGTATGTGTGTGTGTGTGTGTGTGTGTGTGTGTGTGTGTGAGAGAGAGTGTGAGAGTGTGTATTTCTCATGGATCCAATCAAATACTCATATTTCAGAGACAGAATAGTGGACTGAGTGCATTCTGAGTGCATTCTATTCATCTCTGCAACTGAGATTTGATACATTCCATTTTAATTACTAAACTCGGATGGCAGGTAGAAACAAAATCTTTGAATATTGACCAACAATTCAATTTTTCAATTCAATTTTATTTGTAGAGCGCACAAATACAGTACATTGTCTCACGGCGCTTTACAGACAGTACGGGAAGCATCCAAGAGAATCAGGGGCAAGGAAAAACTCCCTCGCTTTGTAAATAATTTGTTATGTAGGAAGAAACCTTGGGCAGATCCACGCCTCATGGACTCAGCCTACCTGCCTGGGGCCTAATAAAGTATCCGTAAAGTCTGATGCATAGATTGACCATGGTTGACACAAAACAGTATGAGTACTGAATGTAGTCAGAGATGATATGCACATAGTTTGTGTGACAGTCTGGGCCAAGGGATGGAGTCAGTAGTTGGAGTGTGGGATTAGTCAGTAATTGGAGTGAGATCAGAGTTCATTGGGTGTTGGTCGCCATCTAAGTAGT
>JAODXP020000008.1:19832757-19869327 GCA_027497455.2 Sardinella longiceps | reverse complement strand
GCGCCGCGGTAAATGTCACAGGCGCGTGCCAATGACGCATGGATGCAGGACAGACGGTTCATGGAGTTCATAGTGGCGGCATTATGCGCTGTGCGCATTAAAGTTAACGTTGGGCCATGAAGTGTTGTCCTATCACGAAAAAAAATATCCCACAATTTGGAAAAAAAAGTGTTGTCACGATTGGCTGCTTGGCCTACAATGACGAGGTTATTGCAAACAACCTTTTGCAAAAACCTTTTAGGCTATTAGACTGTAATATCAAATAATTCTACCGGGAATATTAAGCCAGTCATTATTTTCCAAAGTGTTCAGAAACGCCTAGTGCCAGATCTCAAAGTGCCTACTAAAAATGTGCTGTGGGCACGTTTCAGCTGCTAGATTTTAAACTGAGCTTATTCCCCAAAAAAACGACAAAGAATGAACCTTTTACCATTAAACGTTTAGCGGCAAATATGTAGCCTAAGCGAAGTCTAGTGGGCTTTACAGAAAGAATATGCGTTCATTCATAAAACGGCGTAGGCTAGGCCTACTTTTGATAGGCTATTGGAACCGTGGTAAAGTTGGTTTCACATTGGACGTTGGATTATTGGATCATAAAATGTGATCACAGCACGACAACTCGACCAAAAACTTCTGTTAATACGATCTTAAACTCAATAATAAAATAAACATTTTATCGATGGGCTAAACTTTTAGAGGGAAATATGTAAGCCAGTAGCCTGTATCGTAAGAATAAATGCGTTCATTCATAAAGCGGCGTCTGGGTCATCATGACAAAGTGTGCTTCCACAACGATTTGGGGATGCTCGATCTTAAAACTGATAAGCTTATTACAAACAAACGACAATGAGGAATTTATTATTGTACTTCTAGTGATAAATAGGCCTATGTTGGCTAGTCTAAGTGTTCAAATTTGGAGACGCCTGTGTCATCAAATAGCAATTTACGGTGCCCAAAAAATGTGATGTGGCCACGTTTAATCAGCTGCTCGCAATATAGGCTTAATGTAAACGAACGACAACTAATTAAACTTGTATTATTATATTTTTAGCGATAAATATGCGGTATGTTTAAAGATAAAAGGGCTAAGGGTTCATTCGTTAAAAAGGGAGACAATTGAGCACATATTGGGTCATCATGACAAAAGGTGTTCCCGTTACATTTGCGCATGCTGAACTTAAAATGACGAGTTTATTCCAAAGAAACAACAAGGGATTAACATTTTATTATTTACGTCTAGTGGGAAATTATATTTTCTGAGTAGGCTATTCATTCATAGAAAAGGAGACCAAGTGGCATCAGATATACAGTAGGCTAGGCCGCGCAAAAATGAATCGCGATCATGGATCAGGGCTGCTCATATGCCTTCAAATTACGAGCTTGTTGCAAACAAACGACAAGGAATCGACCTCTTACCATCACTTCTAGCAGCAAATGCCACAATTTTATAAACAGTGAGAAATATATTTTTAAAACCAACACGAAAATGTCTCCCCTGTCGCTCAGTCAATTAGCACTCCAAGCGGCGGGTTTTCTGAATGCCTCCTGCATTAAAATGAATAGGGAAAGGAAACGTTGTCCTTACACGTAAAAAAGGCCAAAATCGTAATGGCTGCACACTTCAATAGATTAATTTTCGTGATGGCACCACATTAAACCGTGAGACCGGGTTGGGATTGGAGGAAACTTCACAGAACACAGAAGCTTCCATCTCACGGTCTGTGCTGAGGAAGGTGAGTGGTTTAATCTTAAAGTGTTCTATGGTGACAGTGTTGAACTGTTTAGTCTGAATTCTACTCTGGGACACGGGAGCAGCCTGGAGCTGTACCGATATGACTGGAGGCTAGACAATTACATTCTGGTCCTGGACACCAACTCCTCACCGGAGCCACTGGTGGAGGATCTGAAGGGCCGACTGCAGGTGGATCTCAACAAAGCTTCACTCACACTGTATGGGGTTACATTTCGTGACTCTAATTTCTACTGTGCAGTATGGAGAGGAGCTCAGTGCAAAAGTTGCAGCTACAGGAAACTGGACATAGAAACGAACATAGTTTTTGCTCATGAAAAGGAGAATGTGACACTTTCCTGCATTGCGATAAGAGAGCTGTCTGACCAAATGTACTGGGCCAAAGAAAATGAGCATGATCAGTTCATCATCATCATTAATCAGACACACCCACAAGAAGTGATGTATAATCAGACCCACCTACAGGAAGTGATGTACATGCTAAATGGCAGCCAAAGTGGAGACTACTCCCTCATCATTCCCTCTGTGACACTCCAACACGCAGGGAGGTACGAGTGTGGGGGGAATGAGTTACTGAAACAGACCATCGTCTACATCTGCACCAAACTCTCCCCCTTGGATGTGATGTTTTCTCCTGGTCAAAGTGTCCATTTGAATATCACTTCACATCTGATTGCCAGCTTTGTGTATGGGATACAGTGGTACCATCAGAGAGTTCTCCAACCACAGGTTCTGATTGTAGACATTCACTCTCACAATTACAGAACACCTGTGTCTCTGCCTGAGGATCTGAGGGGCAGAGTGACATCCCCTTCTAATTCGTCTCTGATCATCTCCAACTTCACAGCAGAGGACAGTGGGCTGTACACATGGAGAGTCTATGGAGGGAGGGCAGAAGGATGGGAAGACAAATCAGACCTTCCTTGCTATGAGGGCTCCTTCCGCCTTGTGTACTTGGATCCATCAGGAGTGCACTCTCTTTTCTACAGGGCGTACGCTTCACTGATGGGCTGTGGGCTGCTGGGGCTGGTCACTACTGTGATCTGGTTCAAGCTGAGGAGCAGAAGAGAGCAGACCTCTGGACGTCAGAGCAGAGAGGGGATGCAGAGTGGAGATGAAGACCTCTATGAGGAGGTGGAGATGACTGAACTCAACACGCCTCCCTCTGCTATGTCTGATGGAGCTGCCTGTTGAACACAGCGTCAGAACTCAACACGTCTCCCTCTGCTGTGTCTGATGGAGCTGCCTGTTGAACACAGCGTCTGATCTCAACATGCCTCCCTCTGCTGTGTCTGATGGAGCTGTTGAACACAGAGTCTGAACTCAACACGCCTCCCTCTGCTGTGTCTGATGGAGCTGTTGAACACAGCGTCTGAACTGTGGTTGCAAAATCTATTGGTTGTAAAATTGAATCTCAAGCCTTTTTATCAAATATATTTTGTGTTATTATTTAGTTTAGAAAGGTGGTTTTATATGGGAGTTTTTTTGACACCCCTTGCATATGTTAACCAGTGTTACTTCCTGTATAATACTTTTTTCCCCTAATGCCTTTAAAAATTACACAAAATTGTATCAATTAGACATATGTAAATAAAGTAAAATTAATATTTTTGAAGATGACAATCTGTGCCGTGCATTTGAATCATTATAATGACAATGACTTACAATAATAAACCAATATTTTTTTAACCAACTTGATTAAACCTTCAAAGTTAACTGATAGTTATATGGGCAATTCCAGCGTTATGGACGTGACATTTTCATGCATTATTGATGAACAAAATGCCACATAACCTCCGCAAACCTAGCAGTATTTCACAATTTTGTTCATATTCTTATGCAAACTCCATGGCTGAATATGGGAAACAGAAAAAAATAATAAGATTTACATTATAAGAATATGAGCCTTTCAATTTGCGTTATGGACGTGACGAAAAATGGACAAACTTTTGAGAGAGAGTAGTTTTTGCTGTGTAGTGTGTGAAATTTCTACAGAAATGTAAATATTACTACATTCGCACCAAAGAGGACACCTCAGTAAAGACAGAGAAAGACTTAATTTCAAATTTAAATGTAAAAAAGTTGGTTTTCATTGGTAGAAATGGCGTTATGGATGTGACGTTATGGACGTGACGCCTGGAAAAACCTTCCAAAACGATACAAAACAATTGTGAATGGTGGATTTTAACCTATAACGACATAAATAGTAATAAAACAATAAAAAATAACTGATAGCATTGCAGCTTTGTGTGTGTTATCACCCACTTATGCCCATTATAAGCCCCTCCATAGACTTACATTATGGCTGAATAGGATAAAAAATTTAACAAATAGATATCCTTTCGAAACTTGCTCAGATGATTATTTACATGGAGGCAATACTTTTTTGTATTGGAAGTTTTCTGAAAGAATTTGTATGTCCGTGTAGATGAGACTTGAATTTTTAAGGTGAGGTTTACTTTTTCGTGGAATTGCCCATATGTATATTTTGAAATTGAAATATCTAAAATCGTTAGCTTTAATGCATAGTTGTCTGCGTCATGTGTTGTTCTTTGAGAGAGAGAGAGAGAGAGAGAGAGAGAGAGAGAGAGAGAGAGAGAGAGAGAGAGAGAGAGAGAGAGAGAGGAGTTTTTGACTAACAATGTTAGTCAACAGAATGATTAGCCCTTGGAGTTACCATGGTGACAGAGGGAGTGATAATCAGTCAAAATTAAAAAAAAAAAAAAAAACATTTCCAGATGTATTTTATAGTTCTTACTTCTGTTACAATTTTTTTTTTTTTTGCAAACAACTTTTTGCATTAGATTGACTGGACTATACCACTCACTCTTTCCAGCTACAAGATTTCCTGTATCTATTAGTGGTAACACACACACACACACACACACACACACACACACACACACACACACACACACACACACACACACACACACACACACTTGGCAGTCACAAACTCTACTGACTGACATACTGACTGTACTTCTTGTGCATGGGGTCTAGCAGTCACCAATAGCCAGCAGAGGGCAGTATTTCCCCTGGTGCTCTTGGGTTCTTTTTTTACTGTGTGTAAAGCACTAAGAGACATCTGTGTTGGCACTGCCACTGTACAAAAAGAATTGAATGTGTGTGTGTGTGTGTGTGTGTGTGTGTGTGTGTGTGTGTGTGTGTGTGTGTGTGTGTGTGTGTGCCACAGAGTAGCTAGTGATCAATTGTGTAGTGTAGTGTAATGTGTGTGGCTGTAATGTTGTGACGGCTACATACTGCAGATCTTTTTTTTTTGTTTTTCTTCCTTGCTCTGTCTGTCTCCCTATTCAGGTTATTGCTGACGTGGGCCAAGGCCTTCTGCTCCTACTCAGGTGGCCTGGTGTGTGTGTGTGTGTGTGTGTGTGTGCGTGCGCGCGCGTGTGTGTGTGTGAGTGTGTGTGTGTGTGTGCGTGCGTGCGTGCGTGCACACACACACACACACACAACACACGCGCGCGCACGCACACACACACACACACACAACTGTACAAGTACATATATGCAGGTAATAATGTTTCCTACTTCCGTTAGCCCTCTTCTAAGTTAAAGATTTATGGCAACAGATAACACATACTGTTTTCTGATTGGCTGTCAGGGTGTCCGGTATTTGTAGATAACAGGACACCTGAGGCATTGTTGGGTTAAAAAGGTTTCACCAGCGTTCTATATCAATGTTCTTTAGAATGCAGCCTTGCGGATCTTCCTTCATATGAAAATAGTTCCCCAACCGAAGAGGGTAACTTCTTTCTAATCGGAGCCACATGTTGCTTGTGCTGTACGTTTAAACACTTGCTTACCAAGCAAGTGTGTGTGTGTGTGTGAGTGGTTGTGTGTGTGTGTGGTACCATCTATACGTTTTATTTGCAGCCGGGTGATTAGCGGGATACGGCTGCGCCGTCGGGCTGTTCTTCGCCTTCTTCGCGTCGTCCATTATTTTTCTGATATCGGGACACCTCGGCGGCCGTTATCCCTTAGATATCTACAGTCTAAAGTCCAATGCAGAACCTGAGCTACCACTGCATGGGGTGTCATAATAACTCACTTTCACTTTCATTTGATTTGACTGTTACATCAGATTTCCTGGATCTTTTTCCAGCACTTCATGACCTCAGACTGGGGTAGTGTGTGTGTGTGTGTGTGTGTGTGTGTGTGTGTGTAAAGTAGAGAGAGGGGGGGGGGATGTAAAGTGATTTTGAATAGTGTAAGTGAGTGTGTGTGTGTGTGTGTAAAAGAGAGAAAGAGAGTTTTTAAGTGATTTTGAATATGCACATGTGTGTGTGTGTGTGTGAGAGAGAGAGAGAGAGAGAGAGAGAGAGAGAGAGAGTCTGTGATGCAGCTTAACCAATTTCCCCATTGGTCTGCAAAAGATGCAAATCAGCAATTATCACCACTGTGTAGTAACTTACTTTCACTTTCATTTCTCACCACTGTGTAGTAACTTACTTTCACTTTCATTTCTCACCACTGTGTAGTAACTTACTTTCACTTTCATTTCTCTGAGCCTCATTAAAGCTGCTGTTCCTTTATTTGACTGTTGCATCAGATTTCCTGGATCTTTGTCCAGGACGTCATGACCTCAGACTCACACCAGATTTGCCTTTATGAACATTATCAACTCACTTGTTAGGCTCAGGGCCGTCGCAACAGGACAGGCAATCCAGGCAATTGCCTGGGGCCCCAGGCTGAAAGGGGCCCTTCAGAATGACTGCTTAATCATTTTAGTAGTTTAGTTGGTGTAGTTTTTTTTTTCAATCAAATATGAAAGTTAGACAATTGCAAGTTCAACACAAATAATTATATTAAGGAAAGTTGCTTGAATAATGCGGTTTATGTGAATTTAGGGGAGGTGAAGGGCCCCCATGCCCTGTTTGCTTGGGGCCCCCTAAGTACCTTGAAACGCCCCTGGTTAGGCTATAAGGTAGGTGGGTCATTCAGTTTCAAATGGACCAATGGCTCTGACTTAACTCCCTCAGAATTGAATCGGCTGATTCTGAGATATTATGTCCCCACATCTCTCAGGTGTGCAAAATTATTAGTCACAGTATCTCAAATATTTCTATGAAAACCGTGCCTTTGAATGCACCCTTTTGGGGCCAAAAACAGGAGTAACTGGAAAATATTTTTTTTTCAGCTTTAATAATTTCTTTGAGGTGTCCAGAACAACATAATAAAACATACTAAAGTCCTAAGAAATCCTAGTTGAGGAAATATGTTAAATTCTTGTCAATCCGAGACCAGAATAGGTCTGAATAGGGCTTTTTTTCCCCTTTAGTCCTATCAGAATAAAACTTTCTACTATGAAATCTCCCATGTACCAATCACCAAGTACCATTTTTTGTATTACAAGTTTTTCTGACAAATAAGTTTAATATGCAAATGAGCTATACACTAATCATATTAGCCCCAAATACACCCATATACCTGGATAGTGAAGAGATGAAGAGGATGGGACCTGTCTCAATTCAGTTTATATGACAGACACCCTGTGAGCTTTTAGAAAAGGTGTAGCATAAGGGGTAAATTAGTTTCTCTTAATGCCTCAGGTCCAAATGTATTGGCTATACACCAATGGTATATGGTGAAAATAATTTCCCCTTTGTGCTTCAGGCCAAAATGTACTAGTTGTGTACATTGTCCTTCAAAATCCACCCGAATGCCATTCATTTCAATGGGATATTTACTTTCCTTCACTATTTTTCACTAGGATTCCTTAGAGCTTTTTGTATGTTGTTCTGGACATCTCATAGAAATGAATCAAGCGGAAAAATACTACAATGTAACTGATAAGAATGGATCTTATTTCCATACACTCAACCCTAATCCAGATTAACCATTGGTCTGAAGAGGACGTAAAGTTTCAATGCAAATCACCAATTATCATTCCCACTGCAGATATTCAGCGTGCACACACACACACACACACACACACACTCTCTCTCTCTCTCTCACACACACACACACACACAGGTATATAAACTGGCCTTTGGAGCCATTTGAGACAAAAGCATGATGTTAGGTGACTGGCTTTGGTTTGGGACGGTGGTTACATTACTGGAAGGTGAGTGTGTGTGTGTGTGTCATTATTAATTGTGTAGGAGAGTAAGAGTGTGTATCTGTGTGTGTGTGTGTATGTGTGTGTGTGTGTGTTTGAATATGTGTGTGTGTATAGTATTTAATATGGAAAACAATTCATGACATTTGTTACATACCTGTATTAGAGTTAACAAAGTCTGTTAAAACATGGAGCTGCCAATCCCTTCCCCCATCTCTCTCTCTCTCTCTCTCTCTCTCTCTCTCTCTCTCTCTCTCTCTCTCACAGGATCCTGGGGCCAGCTAAATGGTGAGTACCAACACATTAGCACCACACACTGTCATTTTACTTTATACAAAGTCGTTGTGAAAGAGTCTGGTCTATGTTTGATGTTATGGATATGAAATGAAATCAGAAGGCATCAGTTTAGCACTTTTTTAAAGTCAAGTCAAAAATCCAACGTACATAAATCCCTCACTTTGTGCAGGAATGATCATAAGCACCCTCTATGCACAGATCTGTGTTTACGTACACTTGATATATGACTCCTCTGGCTTCTTTACACACAGATCTGTGTTTCAGTACGCTTGATACATGACCCCTCTGGCTTCTTTATGCACTGTTCTGTGTTTAAGTATGCTTGATACATAACCTCTTTGGCTTATTTACGCACAGATCTGTGTTTAAGTACGCTTGATATATGACTCCTCTGGCTTCTTTATGCACTGTTCTGTGATTAAGTACACTTGATATATGACTCCTCTGGCTTCTTTACACACAGATCTGTGGTTAAGTACGCTTGATATATGACTCCTCTGGCTTCTTTATGCACTGTTCTGTGCTTAAGTGCACTTGATACATGACCCCTCTGGCTTCTTTATGCACTGTTCTGTGATTAAGTACGTTTGATATATGACCCCTCTGGCTTCTGCTTACACACTGATCTGTGATTAAGTACACTTGATAACCCCTCTGGCTTCTTTACACACAGATCTGTGTTTAAGTACGTTTGATACATGACCCCTCTGGCTTCTTTATGCACTGTTCTGTGTTTAAGTACGCTTGATATATAACCTCTTTGGCTTCTTTACGCACAGATCTGTGTTTAAGTATGCTTGATATATGACTGCTCTGGCTTCTGCTCCTGCACTGATCTGTGATTAAGTACGCTTGATATATGACTCCTCTGGCTTCTGATTATGCATGCAAAATACTATGAGGTGCAGTTCTGATATAAGATATTATCTGGGCTGTCGTATAAAATTAGCTACCAGACGGGATTTGGCCTCCGGGCCTCGAGCTTGATGGGTGTGCTGTAAAAGAATCTGAAGTTTTCAAACTAAATCATAAGGATCCTTGCAAGTCTTACAAAGGTAACAGTCTTGTTTTAGTTTTTTCATTTTTGTATGGCACAGGACAATTTTCCTTAAGGACATAGGTTATTCCATCAAGCTAGCTAATTTGGATAAGCCGCAGTAGTTTTTGAAAGAGTACCCTAACCTGACAATACTATAACGTATAATGTAGTCTGGCCATGATAGATAGATCCTTGGGGCAGAATCCTCCAAACTGCCTCTGCATGCAATCGGATATGGCCACAACCATAGAAAAGTGTTGCAAGCTATGACCAATCAGAGCAACAAATTAGCTTTAAACTACCCTAAGCCTGGCCAACAGAGCATTGTGATTGGCTAAAAAACGACCTCCTGTCCACATACAGCATTGTGATTGGCTAAAAAACGACCTCCTGTCCACATACAGCATTGTGATTGGCTAAAAAACACCAATAATGCCTGAGTATGTACTCGCTGAGGTACATAGGGTTCTACCCATAGTATTAGCAGAACTAGAATGATGGGTCTAGTTCTACTATATTTCTATGGTTCTACTGCTTGTTATTTGAAGCTAGGGGAATCCAACTAGGTATTAGTGATCATCATTTTAAAACATACAAAGACTCCAACTAGCCAAACACTTTGTTGATAGTATAATGATAGTACCACCATTTAAAATGAAGCATTAAAAACTTGGTAATTGTATAGATAGCTACTTACCACCTAGGTACCTTTGTATGATGTTTTTTTTTTTTTTTATGATGCGAGCAGATTAAGAGGCCACCATCGGCCCAGTAAACATAATGAATGGAGTTCTTACAAGCCTGGTAGATGTTGTAAGAATGATCACATTGGTGTCATATGTTCAAAATGAGTAGAAACTACCATTTAACCCTTTGCTGACTCAGAAATGGTTACATTTTCTTATTTCTAAGGTTTCTACTCATTTTGAATACATAATCAAAATTATAGGTTGGCTCAATCAAGTAAACATTGGTTATTGATGCTACACTAGGTCTGCATATTTATCAATAGGACTACTTTCATTTAGAGAGTGGCCTAATTTTGATTCTGTCGATTCTGTCAGATTTTCAATCTCTCCCTCTTCCATTCCCCAGTGTGTGGCAGACCTCCACTCAATACCAGGATAGTTGGAGGCCAAAGTGCTTCAGCAGGAAATTGGCCCTGGCAGGCCAGTCTACAGAGATCAGGCAGACATTTCTGTGGAGGGTCCCTCATCAATCAGGAGAGGATCCTGACAGCAGCTCATTGCTTCAGAAGGTAGGAACTTCAAATGCCTTTGGAATCAGGCCCAAGCACTGTTGTCTTTCGGCTGTCCTCGTTTCAGTCCTGATGTCTGGACCATTCCAGTTGTCGCTGTTTTAAATTGAGTGCTTGATAACCTTAACTCCCTCAGCCTTTGGTTTGTCATAGTATGACATGAGCTCAATAGTGCTTTGCTTGTTGTGCTTGCAGCTCTTATCCCTTTGGCCTGACGGTTGTCTTGGGTTTGGAAAACCTGGAAGGCAGCAACCTAAACAGTGTGAGTCGTTCTGTGAGCCAGATCCTCAGGCATCCCAGTTACGACAGCAGCACCCATGACAACGACATTGCTCTGCTTAGACTCAGCGCTCCAGTCAGTTTCACAGACTACATCAGTCCTGTGTGCCTCGCTGCTGGTGGCAGTGAATTTCACACCAGCACCGACAGCTGGATTACTGGCTTTGGAACCATAGCTTCTGGAGGTACAAAAAATTAAGCCTCGTCAGAAAGGGAACAATTATGAGCATTTTGAAAACAGATCCATACAGAATTGAACTTGGTGTGTACAAAGTGCTGAAATCCTTCCATTTATCCATGTCTTTCCCAGTGTCCCTTCCATCTCCGGGAACTCTACAGGAAGTGAATGTGCCTGTCGTGGGAAACAGACAGTGTGACTTTTTGTATGGAGTCCAAGATATTTATATCACAGAAAACATGATATGTGCTGGCCTAGCCACTGGTGGTAAAGACTCTTGCCAGGTAAAAACAAAACATTGCTCTCTCAATGGACATGGGTTTTACATTTTGGAGGGTAAAATCAAGTATTTAGCGATTTCATAGAGAACATTGAGGTATGATAGCATTTAAACAAACACTACAGCTCAACTGATATCTCCTAGCATGTGAAAAATATAGACGGTATTCATAACTATGTGAAACATGTAACAAAATCAATTCCAGGGAGACTCCGGAGGACCAATGGTGAGCCAGCAGGACTCTGTGTGGGTCCAGTCTGGTGTTGTCAGCTTTGGAATCGGTTGTGCTGAACCCAATTTCCCTGGCGTATATGCCAGAGTTTCCCAGTATGAGAGTTGGATCAACTCCCACGTCAGCACCAATGACCAACCAGGCTTCGTCCAGTTCAAATCCAGCGGGATTGATGAGCCTTCTCCAACCATCCAACCTACGAATGCACCTTCAGGCACAAACCTAACAGCAGGTATACCATTGACATGAGGTTCATCCTCCATCCTACGCCATGATGCTTTCTGTATTCGTCAATTCCCCTTCTCAGAAACGCCTTACCAAACTAAAGCTGCTCTCCTTCTAACAAAAAAAGCTAACATCCATGAGATGAATTGGGCAGCAGCATCTTTTGAGATTTGCGTGTTAATGCACAGTGTTTTGGTGATATATACCAGTGTTTCCCACAGATTAGGTGGCAATTTGTGGTGGTCCACTGTGCCGATGAGGGTGGTGACCAGGGGGGAAGGGGCGTTGCCCGAAGGGGGCACAAATCTGCCAGTAAGTTGGCAACAGCATTATTTTATAAACTGAACAAATAAAAAGTTGGTAAAGTTAAAAGGCTACAATCACAGTGCAATTAAGTGCTATCATATATTTTTGGAATCAAGTAGCCTATTATTTCAGCAATTAGCCTAACAGAGTAATGGGATAAAACTTAATTTTTAGGTTTTAAACAGCAATAACATGACCAATCATTTTGCTATTATTCTTCATCAAAATATGTTTTTATCCCAACTATGTAAATTAGAAACCTTTTCTCCAAGGCTATTGGCTTCTAAAGTCATCTGACATTGTACCAATGAGGCTACTTGCCTGTCATAACTTGCTGTGAAACAGGTCACATGAATTAAATTCAACTCGACGAATAAATGCTATTTGCCACTCGTTTGGTTTACAAAAAGTGTACATAGGACTGTAGGCCTATCTTCTGCACCAAATCAATACGGAATACATACGCAGGATGAGGAGACGGGCAGGGAGAGAGCTGTGTCTGTGTGCGCAGTGGATGGCCCACTTGGTGCGTGTGCTTTCCAATTCTAGTATTGTTAATCATTATATGGCACAAGCAAGAAATTATTGCAAATACCGTAAGTAGCGCTTGTGTTTACATTTATATAGATTGTAAATCAGCTAACATTGACTGCTAACTTTGAGGCTTCGGTGAACTGCTATTAACGTGCAGATTTTTGCTGTAAAGATGAGCATTGACAGTTACGGTAAGCAACGTCCACAGGTTACACATATTCTCTTGATTAAACATTAAAACACACCTCCAGATGTTCCACCCACGACCATGACATGTATTCCAGTTGTCGGTCAATTAGCCTCTTCCCTTAAACTAATAATGTTTGCGTATCAAAAGGTAATATTGCCGATGGAGCAGTATATGTAACTTTCAGATGCCGCTATTTAGCCTCATCACGCAGTGATAATGATGCGACCGGCCTTATTTACTTTGTAGGTCTATGCGTAAAAAAAAAAAAAAACTCCGGGGGACATAGGCAAGGCGGGGGGCAGCACTTGGCAAGCTCTTTTAGCTTGTGGGAAGCACTGTGGGAAACCCTGCGTGTCTGCGTGAACGAGAAGAGAGGGCACTATGAATCAATGGGACGATAGAACGATACGCAATACGATTTATTATTATTATTATTATTATTATTATTATTATTATTATTATTTGTGGGTTGTGTTTTGTTTTTTGATCGTGAGTCTTATTATGTGGCGATAGGATTCCATTCTGTGGAATGTATGGGAAACACTGTATACTGTATACTGACAATGTCACACTCTTCCATTCCCCAGTGTGTGGCAGACCTCCACTCAACACCAGGATAGTTGGAGGTCAGGACGCTCCAGCAGGAACTTGGCCCTGGCAGGCCAGTCTTCAGAGTTTGGGTTTCCATTTCTGTGGAGGCTCCCTCATCAACAAGGAGTGGATCCTGACAGCAGCACAATGCTTTGCAATGTGAGAATTTCAAATGGCTTCAATTAGGACCATTCCTGAAGCACTTGTGCTAACCTTAAAGCCACCACTTGCAACACCGTTGCTACACAGCCAGCTGTCATGGCGCCTCACTGTTGTGTGCCGAAATGCACATCCTCAAAGAGGAAAAAATCATACCGTGGGCAGACTTTCCACCGTTTCCCAAAAGAGCAGGCACTTCGTTTAACTTCTGTACACCTCAAGCGTCAAATTACGTTAAATTACGTCAAAATGGCCGCCAGGTGAATAACGCGAATTCCTAAAGCACTTGTTTTAACCTTAAAGCCACCACATGCAACATTTAGGTAAAATTTCGACATTTCCTATTCATTACACCTTTATGTAAATTGCCTAGAACTCACTAGAATTGATAAATGACATGGCTTCAATTAGGATCATTCCTAAAGTACTTTTCAGTAGTAAGCTTACAATGATGATTTTATAACTGCTGTGATTCTTTGGCTGTCATAGTCTCAGATTCATCCCTGGCCTGATGGTTGTCTTGGTTGCTTTGGTTGTTGTTTTCAGGTCTCATCCCTTTGGCGTGACGGTTGTCTTGGGTCTGGAGAACCTGGAGGGTAGCAACCCCAACAGTGTGACACGTTCTGTGAGCCAGGTCATCAGTCATCCCAGTTACGACGGCAGCACCCATGACAACGACATTGCTCTGCTTCGACTCAGCGCTCCAGTCAGTTTCACAGACTATGTGAGACCTGTGTGCCTAGCAGCCAGTGGCAGTGAATTCCACAATGGCACCAACAGCTGGATGACTGGTTGGGGAGATATACGTCTTAACGGTAAATTCTATATAAAAATGTAGGGACTTGTTAGAGCTACAGAACTGCATGCAGGGATGGACCATGCAGGACAACATAGGTTGCATTGTCAGAACAGGCAGAAACCAGGAAACAGGAATGGCTTGCTTATGATTGCTTATGATTTCAAACAATCTGCTTAGAGCTGCTCAGCCCGTTTTTAACAACATTTCGGGGTTAGAGAACCCTGGCAGTAATGCATTCCTGCTATTAACCCTCATGAGGACATTATATTTTGTGATACTCCTGGACACGGTTTAACAGGGTGAAGTTCCCATACTTTATTGTAGACACACAGAACAAGAACGAGTTGCTGTTTTAGCCCCAACTCACGCTTTTAGAACTTCCACTAACACACAATACAATAGAACTTCCATTAACACACAATACAGTTATTACAATTATATATATATACTGTATATATATATATATATATATATATATATATATATATATATATATATATATACACACATGCCTAATTGCAATAATACAGCAATATAATTTCTTATCCAGGGCTGGTTCATCTTTCTTGAGTTTGCAAAGAATCGTGGCCGTATGAAGTAATCATGCACTCAAGTGCCATCTGGTGGTTGATTGGGAACATTAGTGTTACCCCCGAATTTCACGAGTCCACGTTCCACCTATGATTCATGTGATTCACGTGTTGAATCACCTATTGTTACTGTATTGGAGCAGGCCAAATTATTTTGTGCTAGTTGGAGGATATTCAACCACTGAGTAAGCATCGGTCAGAATGCAGGCCAGATGTCGTCATAAACTTCTTTATTTTTCCACAAGTTTGCGTGACTTATTAATCATGGTATTAAATGTGTGTGTGGTTTCTGCAACAAGCAGAAAGGCTAACATCAGTAACATAACATGTACATATATGCAAGTACACTAAATCACACAAATATAGCTACAATATAACTTAATATAGCTATTAACACAACCTACCATTTAACATGCAGCACATGCTGTAGCTAACTAACATTACAGCTAACTAACATTACATGTGTGCAGTAGAGCTAAACCAAATAAACACACAGCTAGCTCGAGAGCATTAGCACAATAGCAAACATAGATACAATCATAGCATAGCCCTAGCACTAGCATAATAGCAAGCAGATCAATTTAATGATAGCTTAGAACTAGCAGTAGCTTAATTCCCCTGCTAATAACAGTTGCATTCCATATAGCACATGTTTCTAATTCAAACAACTGCAATAAACATCACCTATTGACAGTGATCAACTCACATACAATTCCCAGTCCCAAACTTACTTTCAAGGACGCACACGAACACAGAAATACAGCACACAAACAATTCAACAGGAGCAGCAATCTGCCATGTGGTCCACACCAGCAACTAGAATCTTCCAAATGGTTATTTTCCACCTGGCCTCTAGGGGTGCTGGGGTGCGTCTCCCAAAAGCATAGTTGCTAACTAAGATAGCTTGTTAGTTAGTTTGGAATATGTTTCTGGAGTGCGTTTCCCAAAAAACTAACGAACGTACAGTGTACAGACCAAAAGTTTGGACACACTTTCCCATTAAATTATTTACTTTATTTTCATGACTGTTGCCTTCAGTGACAATCTACGAAATAAACAAACTTATGAATGAACACGTGGCATTATGTACTTAATAAAAAAAAGTGTGAGATGACTGAAAACATGTTTTATATTCTTGTTTCATCGAAGTATCCTTTTTTCGTTTTGATAACTGCTTTGTCTTCTATTTATTTTTTGGATGAGCTTCAAGATGTAGTCACCTGAAATGGTTTTCCAACTGTCTTGAATAGTTATTCATTCCCAGAGATGCTAAGAACTTGTCGGCTCTTTTGCCTTCACTCTGCTGTCCAGCTCACCCCACACCATCTTGACCGGGAGTGCGTTTCCCAAAAAACTAACGAACGTAGCATTTAACGAAGATCTTACTATATTAGTTCAAGCTAGCGACTGAACTTATTCCCGCGTGTCCCAAAACGAGATAACTAAGTAAGTACCTCCATAGTAAGAAGTTGGTTAGTAGGGAAGACGTTAGTCCAAACTATGTCCTTTGCAGATGTTTTAGGAAGTGTCCGGAGAGTTCGTAGGCATTCGTTGCGATTAGGATCATGGGATATCGCCAATGTTACCAATGTAAAACTACGGTGTTGTCATTTACAATTGTGGATAATGTTCACTGTCTGTCCTATTTGCATAGAGTTTTAGAAAAGGAGCAATTTCAATGAGTTTGTGTTGGAATATGTTCAGAAATAAAGCATGGGCTTCGGGGAGGACGTGCTATTTGCCAATAATGCCAATGCAAGCTTCATAGTTATTTTAGAAAGTTATAAGCATGGGCTGATAAGCATGGGCTATTTGGCCATAATAGTAGTATTTAATGAGCAACTACACACCATTAGTATTAATAAATTCTAAAAACGTATATTTATATGTATGATTTCAACAATTCTTGATGGCAGTGATTTCAATTAGTCAGTGGCATACCTTGCTAAAGCTGTCACGTAGAGATTGACACATTACTTGTTTTGTCAGTTCAAGTTCGAATCCAGCCGGGAATGCTGCGGCTTGATTTTAAATTAGGAATCGTAATGTAATGATTTAATTGCATCAAAGTTGTAATTTGAAGTTTCTGCCAGTCAAGAAGACCAGTTGTTTTCACAACATGCATTTTACAACGTGTATCCTCTCGTCAGTTAAACTCATTTGTAAGAGTCAAACTGAGGTCAATCAAACTGTGATAATTAATTCACGCTGTAGGTGGGAGTAATGCATCAAGTGGTGTCGCGTCAGCAGTATTTCACCCCAAAACAGCCAAAGAAGACATCACGTGGCCATATAACTAAGCTTCTTTGGCTTTAACTTGCACCTTGGAGTGTCAGCTTGAACTAACAAGTTTTACTAACAAGAAACTATGCTTAGTCTGGACTATGCTTTTGGGGGACACCAGTGATGAACTAACTATGCTTTGACTAACGACGTTATCACCATAGTTAGTTATATTGTCAACAAAGGAAGCTCGTTAGTCTGGCCGATGGCTTTGGGGAACAGAAACATATTCCAAACTAACTAACAAGCTACCTTAGTTAGCAACTATGCTTTTGGGGGACGGACCCCGGGTTCAGGTCCAAAAGTTTGTCATAATCTCACACTTTTTTTGTTAAGCACATAATTTCATATGTGTTTATTCATAATTTTGATGCCTTTAGTGAGAATCTACAATATAAATTGTGCTGGAAATAAATTAATCGCATTGAATGAGGGGGTGTGTCCAAACTTTTGGTCTGTACTGTAGCATTTAACGAAGATCTTACTATGTTATTTCAAGCTAGCGACTGAACTTATTCCTGCGTGTCCCAAAACGAGATAACTAAGTTAGTACCTCCATAGTAAGAAATTGGTTAGTAGGGAATACATTAGTCCAAACTATGTCCTTTGCAGATGTTTTCGGAAGTGTCCGGAGAGTTCGTAGGCATTCGTTGCGATTAGGATCATGGGATATCGCCAATGTTACCAAATATAAAACTACGGTGTTGCCATTTACAGTTGTGGATAATGTTCACTGTCTTTCCTATTTGCATCGAGTTTTAGAAAAGGAGCAATTTCAATGAGTTTGTGTTGGAATATGTTCAGAAATAAAGCATGGGCTTCGGGGAGGACGTGCTATTTGCCAATAATGCCAATGCAAGCTTCACAGTTATTTTAGAAAGTTAAGCATGGGCTATTTGGCCATAATAATAGTATTTAATGAGCAACTACACACCATTATTATTAATAAATTCTAAAAACGTATATTTATATGTATGATTTGAACAATTCTTGATGTGGGCTATTTCAAGTAGTCAGTGGCATGGAGGTTGGCACATTTCTTGTTTTGTCAGTTCAAGTTCGAATCCAGCCGGGAATGCTGTAATGACGGCTTGATTTTAAATTAGGAATCGTAATGTAATGATATAATTGCATCAAAGTTGTAATTTGAAGTTTCTGCCAGTCAAGAAGACCAATTGTTTTGACAACATGCATTTTACAACGTGTATCCTCTCGTCAGTTAAACTCATTTGTATGAGTTAAACTGAGGTCAATCAAACTGTGATAATTAATTCACGCTGTAGGTGGGAGTAATGCATCAAGTGGTGTCGTGTCAGCTGTATTTCACCCCAAAACAGCCAAAGAAGACATCACATGGCCATATAACTAAGCTTCTTTGGCGTTAACTTGCACCTTGGAGTGTCAGCTTGAACTAACAAGTTTTACTAACAAGATACTATGCTTAGTCTGGACTATGCTTTTGGGGGACACCAGTGATGAACTAACTATGCTTTGACTAACGACGTTATCACCATAGTTAGTTATATTGTCAGCAAAGGAAGCTCGTTAGTCTGGCCGATGGCTTTGGGGAACAGAAACATATTCCAAACTAACTAACAAGCTACCTTAGTTAGCAACTATGCTTTTGGGGGACGGACCCCTGTTCCCCAAAGCCATCGGCTTAGTTATATGGCCACGTGATGACGTCTTTGGCTGTTTTGGGGTGAAATGACGCGACACCACTTGATGCATTACTCCCACCTACAGCATGAATTAATTATCACAGTTTGATTGACCTCAGTTTGACTCATACAAATGAGTTTAACTGACGAGAGGATACACGTTGTAAAATGTATGTTGTCAAAACAATAATTGGTCTTCTTGACTGGCAGAAACTTCAAATTACAACTTTGATGCAATTAAATCATTACATTACGATTCCTAATTTAAAATCAAGCCGTCATTACAGTATTCCCGGCTGGATTCGAACCTGAACTGACAAAACAACTAATGTGCCAACCGCTACATGACAGCCTTAGCAAGGTATGCCACTGACTACTTGAAAAACCCCATATCAAGAATTGTTCAAAACAAAATATACGTTTTTAGAATTTATTAATAATAATGGTGTGTAGTTGCTCATTAAATACTACTATTATGGCCAAATAGCCCATGCTTAACTTTCTAAAATAACTGTGAAGCTTGCATTGGCAAATAGCACGTCCTCCCCGAAGCCCATGCTTTATTTCTGAACATATACCAACACAAACTCATTGAAATTGCTCCTTTTCTAAAACTCGATGCAAATAGGAAAGACAGTGAACATTATCCACAACTGTAAATGACAACACCGTAGTTTTACATTTTGGTAACATTGGCGATATCCCATGATCCTAATCGCAACGAATGCCTACGAACTCTCCGGACACTTCCGAAAACATCTGCAAAGGACATAGTTTGGACTAACGTCTTCCCTACTAACCAACTTCTTACTATGGAGGTACTTACTTAGTTATCTCGTTTTGGGACACGCGGGAATAAGTTCAGTGGCTAGCTTGAACTAACATAGTAAGATCTTAGTTAAATGCTACGTTCGTTAGTTTTTTGGGAAACGCACTCCAGTATAGCAAAGTCTCTGATCTTCACAACAGTTACCCCACTGTAGCATCACTGCTCACAGCAGCTTGTGAAAGGTATTCTGTATCTTTAGCATCAAAGCAAGTATAAAAAGCATTTAACTCATCAGGGAGGGATTTGCTCACCTTCTGAAATATAGCCTACTTGAGTGCGAGACTCACGATAACAAAAATGCAAGTCATGTACAGAAATATGAACACTGCAGAGGTGCTGTGTGATTGTCTGACTGGTTGCAAATAGAGAATTTATACTGTTACTTTATCATATTGACTTTAGTCAGGCTACTGTAGATTACAATGTATTTCTTGACTGATTGCAATTGTCTCTCTCCTAGTGCCCATTCCATATCCTGCAACTCTACAGGAAGTAGAGTTTTCTGTGTTGGGGAACAGGCAATGTGGCTGTTGGTATGATCCATCTATCTTCAAAATTAATATCACAGAAAACATGATCTGCGCTGGTGTGCTTGCTGGAGGAAAAGGCCCCTGTTCGGTAAAAAGCATTGTAAATCGGATGAACTGTGAATGAATCTAATTACTATATTATATATGATATATTGAGTCCAATGTAATGATATCATAGGTAGGGGAGAGCTGATGTGAGATAGGAGATAATGTGAGACAACCCTATTTCTCTGCAATGGAGTAAAATTGTAGTCATATGACCATTATGTTAGCTAGCTGGCGGCAGTTAGCCTGGGAGTTCCCATGCTCCTTTGCGTGCTTATTTCATTTCACTCTGCAGAGCAGCATGGTGACCATGGCTGTTTTTCTCGCTTACTTTCAGTATCCAATCACAGAACAAAAAGGGATTTGTACGGCCCTCGATTGCATTTTACGTCACGTGGTGGCTCTGGTATTGGCTCTGAGCTATGTACAGATGCTATGATAGACATTCGTAACGCCCAATAAACGGCTCGGAACAATCGTACACGATGCTTCCGCTACGAGAGATGCAATAGGTAGGTCTCCAGACTAAATATCACTCGTGATAGTTTGGCACTCGCCAGGCTAGGCGGCAGTATGCCTCTGACTTCCATGCCGGGGGTTTGTTGTAGTTGACAGGGTGGCGGGTTTGAGACCTGAGTGCAATATACTAAATCAATGCAAATTGATTCAGATTCAAAATTTTATATCAAATATGTTCCTTAACTTCCAACGTAAAAAATACTGTATGACGCTAGTTGAGAATAGAGTTCTTTTCTAGAATAGAACATTCTTACATTGGCGAGGGAGTGGGACAGGTGGCAGAATAGGTAAGAAGGCTGTCCGATGAGGCATGATGTTAATTTTGGAATCAGTGGTTGTCAATGTACCTGTCAGGACTGTAATTGTTACAACATGTGATGTTATGGTAGACATAAAATGGGAAAATGAAGTGCAATGACTGGGATGTACACTGGCAGAACCTTGTCTATAAATTGGAAACCTGTAATGAAATCAATTCCAGGGAGACTCCGGAGGTCCAATGGTGAGCAGGCAAGACTCTGTGTGGGTCCAATCTGGTATTGTCAGCTTTGGTGGACGCCCTTGTGCTGGGCCTAATTTGCCCGGAGTGCAAACCCGTGTGTCCCCTTATGAGAGCTGGATCAAGTCCCATATCAGCACTGATGACCACCCAGGCTTCGTCCAGTTCCGGTCCCGTGGGGTTGATGCTGATGACAGTTTCTCCTGTTCTCAGAGTGAGTCATAGTATTCTGTTCATTCAATTTCAACAACACAAAACATATTTTTCCTGTCATTGCCCACTTTGGAATCGGGAGAATTTTCAAGCCACGTCTGTCCATCAGTGTTTGTGAAGCATTTTTCTGTACTAGCTACACTAAAGATGGAAATGAAGATATGATTGTGTGGTGCAAATTTCCAGAATTGCTTACAAAGAACGATTGGCGCCACACGAATTTGAAACAATATATGAATGCAACCACAAATGGCAGTTTATGGTAAATTCTGATTGAGATGATGTGTGGCGGAAAGAAGTAGTTCTGCAAACTGGCTTGTCTTAGCCATCAAAACGAACATATTATTAGCCAAACCTCATAGCGCAAAAGTGGAAACAGCGGTATAAGCAGGATGTATACTGTATACAGTATAATTCACTTATCAAAGTTATAAAGCTACTGTGCTCGGCTCTCGCCTCATAGCCTTAGAACTTTGAACATTATTTTTCTATCTGCACACCGTGTGTTTCATTACGTACAGGCATTGGGTGAATGCTAAACAAAATCATAAATGTGAACCTACCTTGTTGTGTGATGGCATCTTTCCAAAATTATGGTAGTGTGGTAAAATGAGCCATCAGGTCAGGGGCAAATCAAATTAAATTGCTGTGTGCCTATAGTGAAATATATTTATAATCTGTAGTTAAATGGATGAAGTGTAGTTGTGCTTTACACAGACATCTCCAACTAACACTTTTAATTCTCTAATCTATAGAATATTATTGCATTCTTTGTTTATATACAGCAGGTAGTGCTTCTGCACCCTCTCCATCTCCAATAACTCAATCTCCAGCTATGGACACCAGTAACTCCATCACAAGTGAGCTCTCTCTCTCTTTCTCTCTCTCTCTTTCAGCTGGAGTTGAGTCAGAGTCACACAAAGTTGTGTCAGAGTCAGCTGGAGTTGAGTCAGAGTCACACAAAGTTGTGTCAGAGTCAGCTGGAGTTGAGTGCTCGGCTCTCGCCTCATAGCCTTAGAACTTTGAACATTATTTTTCTATCTGCACACCGTGTATTTCATTACGTACAGGCATTGGGTGAATGCTAAACAAAATCATAAATGTGAACCTACCTTGTTGTGTGATGGCATCTTTCCAAAATTATGGTAGTGTGGTAAAATGAGCCATCAGGTCAGGGGCAAATCAAATTAAATTGCTGTGTGCCTATAGTGAAATATATTTATAATCTGTAGTTAAATGGATGAAGTGTAGTTGTGCTTTACACAGACATCTCCAACTAACACTTTTAATTCTCTAATCTATAGAATATTATTGCATTCTTTGTTTATATACAGCAGGTAGTGCTTCTGCACCCTCTCCATCTCCAATAACTCAATCTCCAGCTATGGACACCAGTAACTCCATCACAAGTGAGCTCTCTCTCTCTTTCTCTCTCTCTCTTTCAGCTGGAGTTGAGTCAGAGTCACACAAAGTTGTGTCAGAGTCAGCTGGAGTTGAGTCAGAGTCACACAAAGTTGTGTCAGAGTCAGCTGGAGTTGAGTGCTCGGCTCTCGCCTCATAGCCTTAGAACTTTGAACATTATTTTTCTATCTGCACACCGTGTATTTCATTACGTACAGGCATTGGGTGAATGCTAAACAAAATCATAAATGTGAACCTACCTTGTGTGATGGCATCTTTCCAAAATTATGGTAGTGTGGTAAAATGAGCCATCAGGTCAGGGGCAAATCAAATTAAATTGCTGTGTGCCTATAGTGAAATATATTTATAATCTGTAGTTAAATGGATGAAGTGTAGTTGTGCTTTACACAGACATCTCCAACTAACACTTTTAATTCTCTAATCTATAGAATATTATTGCATTCTTTGTTTATATACAGCAGGTAGTGCTTCTGCACCCTCTCCATCTCCAATAACTCAATCTCCAGCTATGGACACCAGTAACTCCATCACAAGTGAGCTCTCTCTCTCTTTCAGCTGGAGTTGAGTCAGAGTCACACAAAGTTGTGTCAGAGTCAGCTGGAGTTGAGTCAGAGTCACACAAAGTTGTGTCAGAGTCAGCTGGAGTTGAGTCAGAGTCACACAAAGTTGAGTCAGAGTCAGATGAAATTCAGTCAGAGTTAAAGATGAGTCATCCTTATACAAAACTGTGTCAGAGAAAAAAGTGTCAGAAAGAAGGTTGCCATTTGGACTTGCAATGCCGCCCATAATGCACTTCTGCATCCTATCTCTTGTTTGAAGAAAAAAAAACATGATGGAGCTTGGAGCAATATCAGCTAATTTTAAATGAATTTTGTGTATTAACTTTTGAGAAAAGCTCTACCTACCTACGTCATCAAGAGTTACATTCAACCATTCTTGCTAGGTTTTCTCAAAATCCCAAGTTAATACACACAATTAATTAGCTGATATTGCTCCAAGCTCTGGCATATTTTTTTCTTCAAACAAGAGATAGGATGCAGAAGTGCCGGCGGCATTGCAACGTGACTCAAGTCCAGCTGTCTTCGACACAACTCCAGCTGATTCTGACTCGAGGCCAGTTTACTCTGACTCAACTGTCTGAGGATGACACAGCTTTATCTAAGTCTGACAGCTGACACTCAATTCTGACTCAACTCCAGCTGACCCTGTCACAACTTCAGCTGACTCTGTCACAACTCCAGCTTACTCTGACTCAACTGTCTGAGGATGACACAGTTTTATCTGAGTCTGACAGCTGACACTCAATTCTGACTCAACTCTAGCTGACTCTGTCACAAGTCCAGCTCACTCTGACTCAACTGTCTGAGGATGACACAGTTTTGTCTCTGACAGCTAACACCTGAGTCTCACAGCTGAGGATGTCCTTAAATGAACACCGTAGGACTACTTCAATTCAGAGAGTGACCCAATGTTAATCGATTCTTTGGCTCTCGGCCCTATTTCCATTCCCCAGTGTGTGGCAGACCTCCACTCAACACCAGGATAGTTGGAGGTCAGGACGCTCCAGCAGGAACTTGGCCCTGGCAGGCTAGTCTTCAGAGTTTGGGTTTCCATTTCTGTGGAGGTACCCTCATCAACCAGGAGTGGATCCTGACAGCAGCTCAATGCTTTGCAATGTGAGAATTTCAAATGGCTTCAATTACAGTAATTTCCCGCATATAAGCAGCAGGACAGTGTTTTATGCAGGAGCGGTTTCTGGCATAGGCGATATGGGCGGTCGCCCAGGGCGGCATCGTTGGGGGGGTGGCATCGCGGACCCGAAGGTTTTTTTTTTTTTTTTGCGCACACGAGCGCCGAAAAATGCAATCGCGGGTGAAGCGGTTTTGCTTCATTGTCTTTGGGAAGCTTTGGTATGGGTATATCTGTGCCTACAATGGAGGTATTTGGTATCAAATTAAAGTAGACAACCAGGCGCATGCATTGGTACCACTTGTAATGTACTTCCTTGAAAATAAGGGGGTTCAATTTCAGTGTAAATATCACTGGCATTTTGACAAGGGAAAAATCTTTATCTGGTGTTATAAACTCTGGTGTTATAGGCTTAGTTATCTGCTGGAGTTCCATTCAATAACCAAGAGCTCAAAAAATAAAACTAAACAAAAAAAAATCACTACACATTATGGTATAATTTGAACAGAAGAGTTGTCTATCACCCATCTGCAGAAAGTGAGCACCCCAAATCCCTAAAGGTTTGCCTGCTTTCAGACTTCAATTCTGAAGTCTCACACACAAGAAAGGGCAGGGGTTTGGGGTTCAGATCTTTCCCCTTGCTGTAGCAGCTAGACATTTAGAGAGTAACTAATAGCGATTGTAACAGATTGCTGTTAGACAGATCTTGAGAATGAATGTATTTGTCCCCTCGGGGCTTTCCGTAGGTCTGTGAATATATTCCTGCGCTCTCATGAATTCGCTCTCTGGCTCCACCTTAAGAGTAAAGCATATCTGAAGTTCATACCTCTGAGTCTGTGTTCTCAATAATTATTAGTTATTAAGATAAGTGCCAAAGCTCGGTTACATTGGTGGCAGCGGTGTTTATTTTAAGTTTTTGTAGTTTCGATTTACTTCTGTTTACCGTTTATTTTCTTAGCGTAGTTGTGTGTGTAGTGCAGTCGAACATTAGCGGCTAGCCTTACGTGAAAGTTGCTGTGCTAAAGCAAAGTGTATTGAGGCAGTATTTGACGCTGGATGTTCAACATGTGGTGTAAAGAAGAAGACGAGGATTCCGCGGTCTTCAATGTTCGGCGAGAGAGAGATCACCAAACAGCTCGTGTGAAGATAGATCTACCACCTGCATTCTCTGGAGAGGACGATAAGCAGAGTTTTTTATGCTGGGCTCGTCAGTTTGAAGTGGCAGTCCGCGCTCTGGTTGAAGGGGACAGTGAGAAATCTTATCGATATGAACTGGTGAGAATTTTGCCTACCCGTTTGAGCAAGGCTGCATTCCTATTATGGGATAGCCTGCCTGCCACTGTACAAGCTGATTATGGTTTAGTAAAAGACAGACTGAAAGAAGCCTTTGGGCGCAAGCAGTTTTTAGACCGCTTCAGAGCCAACCTCTCAGCCCGCCCGCGAGCCTCCCACGAGAGTCTTGTAGTGTATGCTGCAGAAATAAGCAGGCTTGTTACAGAGGCTTTTCCTGACTATGGCAAAAATGCTACTGGCGAAGAGAAATTTCGTCGTTTCCTCGCTGGCCTTGATCCTGAGCTACGACTGAAGTGCCATGAACAGGGGGCTACTGACATAGAAGAGGCTCTGATAGTTGCTGAACGATGTGAGAATGCGAGAGAAGTGGTAAAACAGGATTACGCATCTAAAAGTGTCTTAACTGGCTGTGCTGCCGGGTCAGGGGGACAGATAGCATCTGTTCAGAAAGTGACTGATTATGGGGGCCTGTACAAGGCAGTGCATAGCCTAACAGAGGAACTGAGGGATATGCGGGTGGAGATGAAAATGATGTCAGAGGAAAATCGGAGGCTGCGTTCGAGGACAGGCGCAGGTGGATGGCATGGCCCTCCATCACCAGGGAGGGGCTCATGCTACTGCACCTGTGGTGGTCATGGGTGCCGGTCTCTGGCATCCTGGGAGCAGCAGCGAGGCCGTTCACCGGAGAGGAGATTTCCATCACCTGGCGCGGACCGGAGGCCATTCACGGCTTCCCGTGGTCAGAGTCCCGGACCTGCCTGGTCATCTGGCAAGCGCAGCCCCAGTCCTGGTCGACACGCACACTATGAGGAGGAAACTCCGAGGAGACGTGGTGTGCGTTTCATCTCCCCGCACAGTGACCATCAGCCCGGCCAGCAGGGAAACGGGGTGTAGCTGATGTTCAGGGCCAAACACCAGCTGCGTTTCCTACAGGCCCGCTAAACAACGCTCTCAACAGTGACTGGGTAATAAAAGACTCTGTAAATAGCACTGAATGTGAAATGCCTGTGTCTTATGTTAAAGGGGTAATTGAAGGCACTGTCGTTCCTGTGCTGCTGGACTCTGGTTCAAGTGTATCTCTCATTAGTGCTGAGTTTCGCATGTCAGTCCCTGCACTCCGTAACCGCCCCTTGAAAAAAGACTATGTTAGTGCTCGTGCAGTGAATGGACAAATGCTGGACACGTTAGGCACCATTTCAGTGGTTTTGTGGTTAGGCACAGAATCATGGCAACACACCTTTCATGTGATAAGAGAAACCACTCAGGCAGTGCTCTTAGGTTGGGACTTTATGCTGAAAAACCATGCCCTCTTAGACATTGCCCATGCTAGGCTGCACTTGTGGGGCATCACCATCCCACTCCTAAAAGGGAGAGACCTCACCCCTGTATGCTGTAATGTAGCCATCGCCAACACAATGACTCTACCCCCACTCAGTGAAATTATTGTGCCTGTTAGTGTCCACCCTCCCAGCTCACCTGGGGCCTATTCCACTGACTTTGTTGGGTATTTAGAACCAAATATCCCTGATAGTTCAAATTTCATAGTGGCTCACACAGTTACTTCAGTTAAACAGGGTGCATCATGTGCTCGGATCCTGAACCCCACTAAAACTGATGTTGTTTTACGTCAGGGCACCCATTTAGGGGAATTTTACTCTCTTAGGGATACTGATGTAGATCCATTATCACAAAATGTTGCTACAGTGACAGCTGACACTACCCCTCAGTCTTTCTCGTTAGCTCCCCCTGTGTCACTGGAGGACTCCCCTGTTTCACCATCACAGAAGGCAGCACTGTCTGTTCTGCTTCAGCAGTATAGCGATGTTTTCTCTGATAGCAATAGGAACACAGGCAGATGCACATTAGTTAAACACCGCATACACACAGGGAATCATCCTCCAATTAAACAACGCGCATACCGAACCACACCGGAAAAGAGGGCTGAAATTGAGAAACAGGTGGCTGAGCTGCTCGCCGATGGCGTTATTGAGGAGAGCTGCAGCCCCTGGTCTAGTCCAGTCGTCTTAGTCAAGAAAAAGAATGGTCAATGGAGATTTTGCATTGACTACAGACGTCTGAACAGTGTGACCGTAAAAGACTGCCATCCTCTGCCACGAGTAGATGATACGCTGGACGCCCTAGCTGGTGCTGTGTGGTTCAGCACATTAGACTTTTCAAAGGGGTTCTGGCAGGTTGAGGTGGCGGAAGAAGACCGTGACAAGACCGCATTCATTACGGGGCGGGGCCTTTACCAGTGGCGGGCAATGCCTATGGGGTTGTCGAACTCGCCCGCCACCTATCAGAGGATGATGGAGCTTGTCCTTAGGGGTCTGCCATGGAACATTTGCATGGTATATTTAGATGATGTTCTTTTATATAGTAACACGTTTGAACAACATCTCTCCAACCTTGAGGAAGTGTTCACTAGGATCAGAGCCGCTGGACTAAAGTTGAACCCATCAAAATGTCACCTCGCCCGTAACCATGTGGTGTTTTTGGGCCACGTTGTCTCCCAGTATGGTCTCCAACCCGATCCAAAGAACACAGAGAAGGTCAGGAAATGGCCCACCCCACAGTCCACGTCTGAGGTCAGAGCCTTTGTGGGCTTGTGCTCCTATTACAGGCGCTTTGTTCACAATTTTGCCAAACACGCTGCCCCTCTTAATCACCTCATGGGAAAGAATGTGGCTTTTGAATGGACAACTGACTGTGAAGTGTCATTTCAGTATTTGAAATCTGTGCTGTCTTCTGCCCCAATCGTAGCCCTGCCAGATTTTGATGTACCCTTTAAAGTATTCACTGATGCCTCTAAGGAGGCCGTTGGTGCTGTCCTAGCTCAAGTGAAAGATGGGGTGGAGCACGTAGTGGCTTATGCCAGTCAGACCCTAAATCAGACACAGCGTCGCTGGTCCACTTTTGATCGCGAATTATGGGCAGTAGTATGGGCTGTTAGAGAGTTCCGGCACTACATTGGGCTTGCCTCTTTCACCATTATCACAGACCATCGCCCTCTACTGGGCCTCCGACGCATGACACTCGACAACGATCCAACTGGCAGGCGCAGCAGATGGATATTGGAGTTAGATCCTCTCAACTGGGATATTGTGTACAAGGACGGGCTGCGCCATATGAACGCGGATGCGCTGTCCCGCCGTCCAGAAAGAGACTGTTTAATTGACGGTGGTGCATGTCCTTCTGACAATATGGTAGGGGTTAACGCTGTACACTCAGACATTGCTACGCCAGTTCCACAGCAGCCTGGGGCTGAGGCCATGCAGCCAGGGGCCTTGGCCACAACAGGGTCCAGCCCTGTTGAAGCACTGCAATTGACCCTGGGATATGGGGTAGATTGTATCAAAACACGTCAAGACGCTGATGCAGACATTCAGGTGGTTCGTGGCTGGCTAGACCGCGCACAGAGGCCAACTAGATCACAATTAAAGGGGGCTTCTCACAGTTTACGGAAGCTGTGGACAGAGTTTCACCGCCTGACCATACAAGATGGACTGCTGTGTCGTTCTGTCAACTCCTCACTGACGGGCGACAGGCTCAATCAAATTGTGATTCCATCCTCTATTGTCCCTGACCTCCTGAGACAGCTACATGGTAGCCCAGCCTCGGCCCACTTTGCAGCAGAGCGTGTGTGGGAACAGGCACGCCAGATTGGCTATTGGCCATCCATGTTCAGAGACATTAAGAACTGGTGTGAGCAGTGTAAAGCATGTCAGACACGCCGGTCTCCAGTACCGTCTCACCGAGCACAGATGGGCAGCTCCTGTGCAAACCGCCCCTTTGAGAGAGTAGCGGCAGACATAGTTGAGTTGCCACTAACTGGCAAGGGTAACAGGTATGTTCTTGTAGTTGAAGACTATTTTACTAAGTTTGTTAACCTATACCCTTTGCCTAATCAGACAGCACAAACGGTGGCTCAGTGTCTCTTCGAGGACTTTGTGTTGGTGCATGGAGTGCCAGAGCGCTTACATAGTGATCAGGGGCGCCAGTTCGAAGCTGATATTATACAGAGCCTTTGCCAACTACTTAAAATCACAAAGACACGCACCACCCCGTACAGTCCGAAGTCCGACGGAATGGTGGAGCGCTTTAACAGGACTCTGATTGATCAGCTGGCTAAGACTCTGCTGGACTGTGGGGGTGAATGGGATGAGTATGTGAAACAAGTAGCCTTTGCATACAATACATCTGTTCACGCCAGCACAAATTTCACCCCATACTTTCTTGTTCATGGACGTGAAGCGAGAATCCCTGCAGATGTGCTGATACCTACCCGTGCTATGGAGACACAGACATCTGGATCCTACACTGAATTTGCCTCATCTTTGCAGGGCAAACTGGAAACCGCCTTCCGTAAAGCACGCATGCATGGGGCTGAGGCACATGACAGGCAAAGGTTTTACCATGACGAGAGAGCACGGCACAAACCTTACAAAGTGGGTGCTATGGTGTGGCTTAACAACCCGGTGGAGAGTCGCATGAAGCTTGCCCCGCACTGGAAGGGGCCTTATCAAGTCTTGCAGGTCATGGACTCCGGTGATGTGCCGGGTCTTACTTATCGCATTGCCAACCCCTTTGACTGTGATGAACGGCAGCAGGTGGTGCACTATGATAGACTGAGGCCTTATACGCTTCCAGTTCAACTGCCATCACGGTCACAGGTACCTCCCTTGTCTCCTGTCTCTTCTTCCCAGGGGACTGTGTTACAGGACGCTGATCAGGATGGACTGTCTGATTTGACTGACCTGGGGCCTTGTTCAGCTGGGGACACTGTCCCGCCTACCCCTGTCCGCAGCAGGCAGGGAAGAGTGCTGAGAGCACCAGAGCATTTGAGTGATTTTCTTCTTTATTGAATGTGCTGTCATGCATATGTGGTTCACTGACTGTATGAAAAAAAACACACAACACAAATGAATGTGAAAAAAAAAAAAGAGGAAAAATGTCAATTTTTTTTGTTTTCTCTCTTTCATTGGGCTTTGTGTTAGTAATTGCCCTTGTGCTGGTATGTATTTGTTGACTGGTCTGTTTCGGTTTTTTTCGACCTGCTCGGTTGCTGTGTGTATGTTATGTGTGTTTGCACATGTTTGCCTTGTAAACGGGGACGTTTATTCTCGTTGGGGGGGACGTATGTAACAGATTGCTGTTAGACAGATCTTGAGAATGAATGTATTTGTCCCCTCGGGGCTTTCCGTAGGTCTGTGAATATATTCCTGCGCTCTCATGAATTCGCTCTCTGGCTCCACCTTAAGAGTAAAGCATATCTGAAGTTCATACCTCTGAGTCTGTGTTCTCAATAATTATTAGTTATTAAGATAAGTGCCAAAGCTCGGTTACACGATCATAAGTACCTAGGTACCATAAGAGTTTCGCAAAAAATAGAAAAAATGGAAATTAGCAGCAATATCTTTGGTTTGTTATTTTTATTCTCTTGTTCAAGGCCATGATAGTATGATGAGGCGTGCTGCATCATTTTTATGTCATTTATATATTATTATTATTATTATTATTATTATTATTTTTCTTTTTTTTTTGGGGGGGGGGGGGGGGGGCAGATAAGATGTTCGCCCAGGGCACCAAAGTGGGTAGGACCGCCCCTGGTTTTATGCAAGCTAAAAAAAACAAAACCATATTAACACCATATTAAAGGGACACCAGGCAACGTTTTACTGTTAATTTACCAGCCTCGAAGTCACTTTGATGATTAAATGGTTCATTACGGGGTGACCGATGGCTCTCTCGTCAGACTCAAGCATTTGTTTCGCGGTAATCCCACTTGCAGTTTGGCAGAGTGTCGGGTCCACGAAATAGAAACAAATTACATTTATTACCGGCTTGTCAGACAACGTAACACACAAAAAATATCATCTCTGGTTTGTACTCTTTGATTTGCAAACAGATTTACATCGATTGTTGAGAATGTGCAACGCAGTTGTATTTTTTTTAGAATATTTCGCCGACTGTAGGTGGAGCTCTGGAGATTGAAAACCGTAGTCCTGCCTGGTGTCCCTTTAACTGCCCCCCTATTTTAACCTCATAGCGGAAGAAATTAAGCAAAATTAATGTATAAGCCGCGGCTAATAGTCGGGAAATTACGGTAAGACCATTCCTAAAGTACTTGTAGGTTTTCAGTAGTAAGCTTACAATGATAATTTTATAACTGCTGTGATCCTTTGGCTGTCATAGTCTCAGATTCATCCCTGGCCTGATGGTTGTCTTGGTTGCTTTGGTTGTTGTATTTTCAGCGCTCATCCTTTAGGCGTGAAGGTTGTCTTGGGTCTGGAGAACCTGGACGGTAGCAACCCCAACAGTGTGAGACGTTCTGTGAGCCAGGTCATCAGGCATCCTGATTTCAGCACCGAAACACTTGACAACGACATTGCTCTGCTTCGACTCAGCTCTCCAGTCACTTTCACTAACTATGTAAGACCTGTGTGTCTGGCAGCCAGTGGGAGTGATTTCCACAGCGGCACCAACAGCTGGATCACTGGTTGGGGAGAAATACGTTCTAATGGTAAATTCTATATAAATATGTAGGCAATTAATCAATCAAAAAATGGTCTGGACAATAACACCTTTAACTTATTAGACTTCGGTTGCATAGCTCTCCAATTGCCTCTGTAGCTGAGGTCGGTTCAACCGCTCACAGGTCTTGAACCCGTCACCTTGTCAACCACAACTAACCCATAGCATGGGAGTCCAATGCTCTAATCACTGAACTGAAAAGTCCAGGCTTCCAGCTCAGTGGGTAGAAGCATTCTGAAGGCTAGATGTGTGAGGATTTACCACATGCTGGCACCACCTAGCCCCATGCTACTTGGCATCCGTTACACATAGGCCCTATTGGTTTTCCACGTGACTTGGGGCCACCCCCTAGCAGATTCTGAGTGAACCGGCGCTGTGTACACAGGGGTGACTTTCTGACTTTGACTGCAGCAAGAAGCAACCTAAGGAAACAGATGAATGTAAATGTGACTGATAGATTGTACAAACAGATACACAATTTGTACTGCTTCTTTAGGACATTGAGTTTACTCAGGTTATTGTAAAAAGCAATTTGTCTCTTTTCTTCTAGTATCCCTTCCTTTTCCGGGGACTCTGCAGGAAGTAGAGGTTCCTGTAATGGGGAATAATCAGTGTGGATGTGGGTATGATGACATCAATATGGACATCACAGACAACATGATCTGCGCTGGTCTGCCTGCTGGAGGGAAAGGCGCCTGTGGGGTAAAAAATAAAAAAATCGATCTTTTAATGAATCTAATTACTATAGAATATTGAGTCCAAAGTAATGATATGTACTGTATGTATCATAGGTATCATCACTAGCCTGACAAGCCGACTATCACATGATTGTATTGTCTGGCGACTATGACTGATAGACCCCTGGGTAAAACAGCTAAAACTAACTAGCAACTAACAAGTGATTCAAACAACACTAAGCCTGCCCAATAACTCATTATCCAAATATGTTGTTGTGATTGGCTGAACACCACAATGTCTGAATACAATAAGCATAAACAGCTCAGACACAATTGAGGTCTGACCAGCCATCTCGGTAGGTCATACAAATTTGTACAGAGGAACAGAGATTTGTATTGAAATCTGTGTTGAAATCCATTCCAGGGAGATGGTGGAGGTCCAATGGTGAGCCAACAGGACTCTGTGTGGGTCCAGTCTGGTATTTCCAGCTTTGGTGGACGTCCTTGTGCTGCACCTAATTTTCCCGTAGTGCTGACCAGAGTGTCCAGATATGAGAAATGGATCAAGTCCCATATCAGCACTAATGACCAACCAGGTTTCGTCCAGTTCAAATCCAGAGGGACCGATGCTGATGACAGCTTCTCCTGTTCTCAGAGTGAGTCAAGTGACCCAAAACCAGGTAGGTGTCTGTCCAACCAATTAATGAATTCACTTAGGTGTGCGATGGGCAGAATTTTGTTCATTTCCAGCGTCATATTGTTGAATCAAGTGCGCCAAAACCTGTTTCAAGTAGGTGTCTATTCACTCAATTAACAAATTGACTTAGGTGTCCAAAGGGCAGAATATTGTTCATTTTCAATGTCATATTGTTGCTTAGTGCGTTATTATTTAATCAGCGCTTGTGACCCAAAACCAGGTCCAACCAATTAATGAATTGACTGGGCATACACTAGAGATGTCCCGATCCAGGATTTTGCACTTCCGATCCGATACCGATATTTATTTGTACTTCCGATCCGATACCGATATCTCCCGATACCGATACAGATACCGGCCTAGCTGAGCATGTATTAAAGTTTGAAGTCATTTAACCAACTTACTTTGTTGTCAGACTCACGTTGAAAAGGGTTTTACTCTTGATAATAACTAGCCAGCTGAATTAGGTACATTTGAATAATACACATTAGTTGGTAACGAGAAACTGACCTCTTTATTCACCTATTTATTCAATAAATCAACACAAAATAAACAAAATGATAATAGGGTTTCCTCAGGTTTGACCACCACAAATTTAAGACTTTTTAAAGACCTTTTAAGACCACTTCAAAGAAAATTAAGACCTGAACGGCCCAAAATCGCAATCGGTACTGGAGGGTTTCAAACTTACAGAACTTACAGAAACACAGTGGGCTGACCCAACATTACCTAGAGTTTAACATGGAAAGCCATACAGCTGATTAAACCACATCAATATTGATGTAATCTAGAGTAAGGTCAGGTCTTATTAATAGAAGGTTTGTTAACTAGACTTTTCTTTTAAAGACAGAAACAAACAAAAAGTAAAGTTTAGCTAACTACACCAACACAGACCTCCTGGGGGTCACAGACCCCACTTTTGAATATTTAGGGCCCGAGCACCGAGGTGCACGAGCTCGGAACGGGCTTGTAGCACCGACCGGTGCGAAGCCCTATTGCTTTTGTAAGGATTTTTTTCTTTTTATTATTATTATTATTATTATTTTTCTTCCCCCTGGAACCGGCCATTTTTGACCCCTTTCCCGTGCATGAAAACTCACGAAATTTTGCACACACCTTGGAAGTCTGGAACACTGGAGGTTTACAGAGGTATAGACCCGGGTGTGGCCCAGGGACTCCGTAGCGCCCCCTAAAGTAAAAAAATACCTTGGGCTCTATGGGGCGGTCTCATGATGAACTTTAACATACTCCTCGGACACCGTTTGTCAGATTCCTGTGAAATTTGGTAGATATGATACCAAGACATTGCTCATGTCAAATTGCGAAGGGATTTTTCATACCTTTTACGAATTCAAGATGGCGGATGCATGAAATAAGAGAAAAAATGAAAAATAGGAAATGTGGCATAACATCACACTTGATTGATAAAATCGCCTGAAACTCATACCGTTTATAGATCTTATGATTACCACGATATCCATTCACTTACTGGGCGTGGTTATTACAGCGCCACCATCTGGCAAGGTGGAACCACTACAAAAATTGACATTTAGCTCCATGGTTCACATATACTTTGAGCTACATGCACGAAATTTGGTAGGTGTGTGGGACTCCCCAAGACGAACAATTTTTGTATTACATTGCATTAGCCACGCCCAACAGGAAGTGAGGTAATAAGGAGTGTAAAAATTTGGACACACAATGAACTTTAACGTACTTCGTCGGGCAGGGTATGTCAGATTGAAGTGAAATTTGGTGTACATGACCTCTAGATGCTGATGATGCCAAATTGCGAACGGATTTTTGATATCTCGTACTATGTTGAAATAACAATTTTATGAAATTGTATGATTTTAATAGCTCATCACGAAACAGGAAGTGTGTCATAAAATTACACAGCAATAACCGATTGGTCTGAAACTTCACAGGTTCATAGATGGTATGACTGTGATGATATCTAGACACCCCGGGGGCGTGGCTGTTATAGCGCCACCACCTGGCCAAGCAGGAAATGTGCTAGAAATTGATACTGCTTTACCCGATTAATCTGAAACTTCACTGGCTTATAGATAGTATGACTGTGATGACATCTAGACACCCCGTGGGCGTGGCTGTTATAGCGCCACCACCTGGCCAAGCAGGAAAAGTGCCAGAAATTGACTATACTTTACCCGATTGATCTGAAACTTCACATGTTCATAGATCGTGTGCCTGTGATGATATCTAGACACCCCGTGGGCGTGCCTGTTATAGCACCACCACCTGGTCAAGCAGGAAAGGTGCTAAAAGTGCTAGTGGTCAAAAATTATAACTTGGAAACGGTTTGACATAGCTTATCCAAACTTGGTTTATGGACTCCTGACCGTGTTCTGACCACGCATAACCATGAATCGAAACTCTGTAGCGCCCCTAGTGGTCAAATATTATAACTTGGAAACGGTTTGACGTAGCTTATCCAAACTTAGTATATGGACTCTTGACCGTGTACTGACCACACAGAATCATGAATCGAAACTGTCTAGCGCCCTCTAGTGGTCAAATATGATAACTTGGGAACGATTTGACATAGCTTATTCAAACTTGGTATATGGACTCCTGAACGTGTTCTGACCACGCAAAACCATGAATCGAAACTCTCTAATGCCCCCTTGTGGTCGAACATTATAACTTGGAAACGGTTTGACCTATCATAGCCAAAGTTGGTACTCAGACTGTGGACCACCTTCTGAACATGCAGTATGACTTATGTGAATCTCTGTAGCGCCCCTACTAAGAGAAAGAGTTTAAAAGGCAGACTGAGTGAGTGTGTGACAGTGAGTGTCTGCGCGTGTAAAAAATGAGGGTGAGACAAAGATAGCACACCTGTTCCGAGTGAATGTGCATTCACTGTGTA
>JAODXP020000008.1:19819500-19832657 GCA_027497455.2 Sardinella longiceps | reverse complement strand
ATCAGCCAAAGTCTTTCTTGACGAATTAGGTGAACTACTGTCATCTGTGTGTATGGAGTTCGACTGTATTGTCATTTCAGGGGATTTTAACCTTCACATTGATGATCCCGAAAACACATATGCCATGGAACTTCTTACTCTGATCGATAATTTTAATTTAACACAACATGTAAAGGGTCCAACACACAGTCATGGTCACACTCTCGACCTTGTTATTACAAAAGGTCTGTCTGTCTCTGCAACTGTCATGGACTTGGCATTATCTGATCATTTTGGTGTTTTCTTTGATGTCTGTATGCCTCCCCCTAATCCAAGTAGACCAGTGACCATAGCAAAGAGAACCATAAGCAATGACACTGGTGCTCTTTTCCAGCAAGCACTATCACAGGCTCAGAGTCATTCATCTGACTCAGCCAATGAGCCTGTGAGTACTTTTAACCTCCAAATGACTCAAATTATGGATGCTATTGCTCCATTGAAATGTAAAAAAATTACAGACAGACAGATTTCTCCTTGGAAACTGAATCCAACTGTCAAGCTCTTAAAGAGAGAATGCAGGATAGCGGAAAGAAAATGGCGAAAATCTAAACTCCACATTGATTACCAGATTCTTAAAGAAAAGCTCCGCCTACATAACTCGGAAATTGCCATGGCCAGAGAGTGCTACTTTTCCACCATTATAAATAAGAATCTGAATAATACCCGTGCATTGTTTTCTACTGTGGAGAAGTTAACAAATCCGCCATTGCAAATAGCACCTGAGCTTCTCTCAGCTGACGGATGCAATAAATTTGCATCTTTCTTCCAAAACAAAATTGAGAAAATTCGCAGTAACATATCATCCCAACTGAAAATGACCCAGGAACTGGACCTCTCACCTACAATAGGGAAGACGGTGATGTCAGAGTTCAGTAGCATTGACCTTGCAACTCTAGAAAAAACAGTTTTTAGCATCAGTTCTTCCACCTCTGAACTAGATGTTTTACCCACCCATTTTTTTAAAACTGTCTTTTATCTCATAGCTGCAGAGGTACTCAACATTGTAAACACATCGCTACAGACTGGTACATTTCCCCAGCCTCTAAAAACAGCAGTTGTAAAGCCATTACTGAAGAAAAGGAATTTGGATGCATCTATGTTAAACAATTACAGGCCAATATCCAACCTAGCTTTTATTGGGAAAGTAATTGAAAAAACTGTTTTTAATCAATTAACTGTCTTTCTGAATTCTAACAACTGCTTCGACAACTTTCAGTCAGGCTTCCGGTCCAACTACAGTACCGAAACTGCCTTAATCAAAGTGGTGAATGATATCCGGCTTAACAGTGATACAGGGAAATCCTCCGTCTTGGTACTACTGGATCTTAGCGCAGCTTTTGATACTGTAGACCATGACATACTGCTGCACAGGCTAGAATACTGGGTAGGTTTCTCAGGCACAGTAATTGCATGGTTAAAATCTTACCTGCAAAATAGGCGTTTTTATGTATCCATTGGCAGCTACTCCTCAGAGACCATGCCCCTGACCTGTGGTGTTCCCCAGGGGTCTATCCTGGGACCACTATTATTCAACTTATACATGCTGCCCCTAGGACACATCCTCAAGAACAATGCCATCAGCTATCACAGCTATGCTGATGATACCCAGGTATATCTAGCCTTGTCACCATCTGACTATGGTCCCCTGGACTCTCTTCTTAGGTGTCTAGACCAAATAAATAACTGGATGACACAGAACTTCCTGCAATTGAACACTGACAAGACAGAGGTGATAATTTTTGGGAAAAAAGAGGAAAGGCTTAGAATTGCCGCCCATCTTAAAGCTAAAGGTCTTCAACCAAGAGACACTGTGAAGAACCTGGGTGTTGTCCTTGATAGCGACCTAAGCTTTAGTAGCCATATGAAAACAGTCTCAAAATCGGCTTTTTACCACCTGAAAAACATAACAAAATTAAGAAACCTCATGTCTGAGCAGGATTTAGAAAAACTTATCCACGCTTTTATCACCAGCAGAGTAGACTACTGTAATGGCCTTTTTACCGGACTGCCCAAGAAAACCATCAGAGAGTTACAGCTAATACAGAATGCAGCAGCAAGGGTGCTTAAAAGGGCCAAAAGGACTGAACATATTACCCCAATCTTGAAGTCCCTACATTGGCTCCCAATTAATCAGAGAATTGATTTTAAAGCACTTTTACTTGTTTTTAAATCACTGAATGGGTCTGGACCGCAGTACCTCGCCGACATGTTCCATCAGTATACACAGCCTAGGTCCCTCAGATCACAAAATCAACATCTTTTGACAAAACCCTCTGTGCGGACCAGGTCAGGCGAGGCTGCTTTTAGTTTTTATGCAGTCCAACTATGGAACAACCTCCCTCAACATATTAAGACTGCCCCCTCCATACCCATTTTTAAATCGCTGCTTAAAACCAAGCTGTTTTCAGATGCCTTCTGCAGCTTTTAACTTTATTTTAATTTTTAGTTTTCTATTTTAATTTCCTATTTTAATTTTTCATTTCAACTTTCCTTTTAATCTTTTTATTCACTGTTTTACCTATTTATTCATCTATTTATTTGTTTTTTACTTATCTATTTTATTTTATTTCATTTTATTTCAAACGTATTTATTCTTCTATTTATTTCTTGTTTTAACCATGATTCCATACATGGTTTTTATTCTACTATTTTCTTTTTATCTTTAATCTTTATTTATTCATTTTATTAACCTATTTTATTTATTTATTTCTCCTTATTTTTATCTTACACTGCCAAGTCCATGACAATACAAGTTGCTTACCTGCGTACCTACAGTATGTCACCCTTGTTTTGTGTTTTAATTTGAACGATTTCTGACCTGACTGTTGGCTGCTATTGTTTGTTTTAATTGCTTTTGCCTTTGCTTTTTGCTTTTATCTGCTCTTTTGGCATGGTTTCTGTTTTATTTTTGTTTGTTTTTTGTTTTTTCTGTGAAGCACATTGAGTTGCCACTGTGTATGAAATGCGCTATATAAATAAACTGCCTTGCCTTGCCTTGCCTTGCCTTGTCATTGGTCAAATAAAATATAGTGTGTTCAGTTTTTGAAGTGTTAAAACTTCTCTCCTTTAGTTAGGAGTCTGCTGCCAACCCTCAGCTCTCAAAATGGCCACCTTTTGTCATCACTTGGGATGAGATTAAAAATGTACATGTAATTTCCCTTCCTCTAAAACACTTAGCAGTGGACTCATGGGTCTAATGTTTTTTTCTGAAAAAAACAAAAAAAACCCATTTGAATCTGCTTTAAAAGTACTGGGCTGCACACATCCATATATCTCACCAACGCCCACCTTTTCTTGTCTCTTTCTTGTCTGCCTTTACAGCAGCCATGTTTGCCAAGACCAAATCTACGACTGTGCACTAACCATAAACAATTCTTTTTAGTCCTCTCCTGAATGAACTGTTTATGGGCAGATGGCAGCCTAGCATTCTCATCCATCAGCTGAGTGGTTCCATGGCTTGTCGCACATATATCGTGCCTTTGCTGCCATCCCCACTTTTGTGCTTCGACTTATTTGTGCTTAGGACCTTTTCCAATAGCAGCTTCTCTCTTTCTCTCTCTCTCTCTCTCTCTCTCTCTCTCTCTCTCTCTCTCTCTCTCTCTCTCTCTCTATGGTGATGCCAGCCTCTCATGGTGGTATTCTGGGAAGAGTCCAGTTGAAGACTGCTTAACAGAGCCAACTTACACTGGCATGTATTTCTTCAATGTTGAGGGAGCTAAGAAGAGAGACATTTTCTTTTGCATTTGTACAGTGAAGTTGGGTGTTTACTAGCCAAATGGCTGCACTTAAGACAACTCAACAACTCAGTGTAAAATGTCTCAACTTGTATTTGGTTTGGTCCGCATCTGAGCAAAATAGAGTGTAATTAATGAGTGCATTTTACCCCCTTACTGAAAATATCTGAGATAAGAGTTGTACTGCTGTAATGTTTTTGTTTTTTTATTGTTACTTTCTTGGAACTGTCTTGCTCAGCTGCTTTTATTCTATGTGAACAATTGTTGCCTAAAGGCATTATGGTCTTTATCACCACATATTTTCCATATTTTTAGCCCTCCTCAGCTCAAGCATTTCTTCTGTGTGTGTGTGTGTGTGTGTGTGTGTGTGTGTGTGTGTGTGTGTGTGTGTGTGTGTGTGTGTGTGTGTGTGTGTGTGTGTGTGTGTGTGTGTGTGTGTGTGTGTGTGTGTTTGTGCATGTGTGTATTTTCAGGTGGGCCCAGGTGTTGTGTTTCTGCTCTTTGACCACAGTTTCCTGGGCCATGGGGTCATCATGCACTGTGTGACCCCAGTGGAGCCTCTTCTCCAGTGTGTGTCTCACACCATCTTTTACCAGAGCAGCATCCCCCCTCTGGTCCCCAAATTCATCCTAAGGGCAGAGTGCATCCAGGTAAGACATGACTGAATGAGAAGGAGAGAGAGAGAGAGAGAGAGAGAGAGAGAGAGAGAGAGAGAGAGAGAGAGAGTTGCTTATATGATCTGCATCCATGCAGAATTCTTTGTATTAGCCAACATAGAGCATAAACTAGCTAGCTAGAGATTAATGGCAAGCCACAAAGATGCAAATCTGAACAGCCAACTTCAGCTGCCAGCTTCAACCTCAATGACACACAAAATGGAGGCATAAAAATGATAGTTTGATGTCACTCAAGCATAGCCCTGTTGCATGAGCCTGATGACTGGTTCAGAAAGCGAGTGAAACGAAATATTTTGGAACAATAAGACAGAACGTGACCACAAATACAAACACAAAGTTTACATTGAGTCAGTGGTACCATTTATCTTACTTTCGATTTCTAAGGATTTTGGTGCCATTAACTCAATGTAAAGAGCTCCTTAGTATTTGGCGTTTGGTCTATTTTGTTCAGTCCACTCGCTATCTAATGCAGTTAGCAGGCTTGTGCAACAGGGCTTTTCTGTGCTTGACTGATGCCAAACTATCATTTTTACACCTCTCCCCATTGGGAATGTGTCATGCTGGTTATCTGTAAGCACTTTTAAAGGAAAATGCACACATGTTTCTCTGTGTTATATGTTAGGGTCATCCATATCTGACATGTACACACCACCCAAGCCATATGAGGAGCCCTGTCCTATGACATCCCCTCATTTATAGTGTCAAATAAGGCACTCTTGGGTACTGCACACACATATTCAGAGGCACACATAGACTGCAGAGTAACAAATGATAGCTGAAAAGGAGGTTGAGGAGAATCCACAGTCACGCGCTGCCTTGAGACTTTCCCCAGAGGTCTTGGGCTGAAACCTCATCTTGTTTTGACAAAACCCCCTCTGGTCAGAACATCCATTATCCAACGCCCCATAGGGCCACGTGTGCAATCGCTTTCTTTCAAAAACAACTTGCCGTGCCAGCACAAACCGAGCCCGAATCACACACGCACTAACAGGTTTTACTCCCTGGGACTGGAGGTTACAGGTTTTCCTTGAGATACGGTTCAGTAAAGGCAGCCTCTTTTGTATGGGAAATAAAAGAAATACTGTAGCGGAATAGAATGTTGAATTTAGTGTATATGTGAAAAAGACCTTGCCAATGTGTAAAAAATGTTGAAGCGGGAAAGCTCATCCTTTGTGCTGTGCCTTGCAGTTTGAGCGAGACGTGATGATCTGGAACAATAAGAAGTACATCTCCAAGCCCATGCTGGTGAAAGAGGACTCAGCCATTCAAAAGCACCGCCGCTGGTTCAGTCAGTTCTACAGTGACAACAGCCCCAGGCTACGCTACCAGCACGACACACTGGACTTCTGAACACGCTCTAGAGGTATCTGTCTTACCGTCTGTCTGTCTGTCACTCTGTCTGTCTGTCTTACCGTCTGTCTGTCTGACTATTCCATTTGTCCATCCATATGGAAATAATGATCATTATCCTTGAGGAAAAACACTGACTTTGAGCATGCACTGTACACTGAAGAAAATAAATACAAGTGCTAGCTCTGTCCCTCCAGAGACAGAAGATATTGAAAGGGGCTGTGAGGGAAAAGCGCAAATTAAATTTCCACCGGCCTTCAAAGTTGAGTTTCTCATAAAACCTTGCGGATGACTCTATAAATTGTACAACCCTGAACTGGGTATACACACTCCCACACACAGGCGGGCAGGCAGAGCCGGTGGCCAAGACAAAGACGAGGCTGACAAAAGGTAGATAGCAGAGAAAGAGATGAATGTCTCACTAAAGAAGAGAAAATGAACTGAAATGAAAGGGGACTGATGATGAGATTGAAAAAGAGTGAAATCCTCTTTTTATCTACAGAGAACATAAAGGCTCAGAGTGGGAGAGATAGCTTTTCTAAACCTACATTTATTCCGTCTCACCTAACACCAAACCCATTAAAACTAATGGCTAATTATCCGTGGATCTTGTGAATAGGTGCGTTGGGAATTACACAGGAGTCAGGAGTAATGAAGCTAACACACTCATATTCACGGCTGCCATAATTAAAGCTTAATTGCAAACCCAAGCTCCACCACTGAGACGTCTCCAAAGTAAAGTTACTGATGTGTTTTTTTTCTCCTCCCCTTGCTTTCGTAGGTGTGACATCGAGCAGTTTTGTGGATCTTTGCAACCCACTGGATCCAGATGCTGTTTTGATGGATTTTTTTTAGAAAACAAGACTTTTGATGACTGAAGATTTACAAAAAAAAGTACTCTGAAGAGGATGGCCAGACATCTGTAGATGGAGATGAGGTAGGAAGGGGTGCTGACTAGGAGTGTGACGATATACCAATTATAGAATGACCTAATTAATCTGAAATTATACAGTTGTTTTCCTATACTCATATTTACAAGTATCTAGCCAAAAAAATTAAATGGTACCAAAATAAACACATCTGTTGTGTTCAAGAATAAACACATCCCTTAAGGCAGTCTGCATTGCAGTGATACAACAAAAATAAGGAAGTTGTACAATTTTTTTTTTTTTTTTTTTAAAGTTGCACTCCTAGTACTAAGCATCTCTCAATATTTGATTCCAAGTGCAAACTTCCCTCTGGACAATGGGGATAAGGGAGGGTGGTTGAGGAGACTTTTAGGACCTTGTAGTCCTTGTTGAAGTGCCTGAGAGGCCTAAGAATCTGTGGACTGTGGGAGTATGTTGGCCTGTTTAAATCAAGGACATGTCAAAGTCAGGCTCCCTTGAAGCACTGCAGTACATGTTCAAACGCAAAAAGCCATCCCAAAGAAGCAGATGTCATGACTCAGCCTGAGATTATCAAGAACAGCATCAATGCCAGCAGAAGACATCTGAATGCCAAGATTACCTCAACCTTCTTGCAAAGTCTGAAGGACTCATTGCACAAATCTGACACTGACCTCACAAGCTGTTTGAGCAAAAAGTGTGTGAGAAAGACAGAGAGAAAATTGTTGTTGAACTTGTCACTTGTCATTGCTGTTGCTGTAGCGACGGAATTGTAGCTCACGTCAGCTATGCATGTCTTGTTTATTTGTTTGAGTTTGTTGAAGCCGAAGAGGATAACAACTCACATGCGCTTTGATCTGAGCAGACTCACCGCACTGTTGTCATTGCGCTGTGCAGTGACCCGCATGAACTGACTCGATTTCATCCCAGGCCCATGATGCCACATCACTCTGTGAACTGTTAGAGGCTCAGGCGTGAAATGGGCTCAGATAAGCCTTAAAACACTCTTGGACTTGTATGATACCCCGTAGACCTCCTACGCTCCCAGACGACTCCAGGTGTGTTTGTCCTGTGTAGTCCTGCGTTGTGTTTGATGTCCAGCCCCCGAGGGGTATGGCATGGCACTTATCTGGAGTAAGTGAGGCAGCTGATAGCGGATTGCATTAGCCACGCTGAAACCTGATAGCGTCAGGCTAGTCCGGCACCATCGCTGCACCTGAATTGAATTTTAGGTTAAAGATTAAAACAGGCTAGACTCTTTGAGGCATTTTTAAGGCCATTTGCTGGTCAAGAACACAGCTTCTGGGAGAAAGGAGAGAACTGACATGCATCATCTTTGATCCAGATAGATTTAGATACTTAATATGTCAATTAGATTATACATGAATACAGTTTATGTCTTGTCTGCTTTGTCCTTAATCATGCTTTAGTTTTGAGTACTGTAAGTAGCCAAAATGTCAACATGTTAATCTTTGGCAATATAAAGGTTTTCAGTCATTACATATAATAAGAGTTAGTAATAATGCAATAGTGACAGCAAATTTAGAGGATTATAATCATTTCTGGTTTTGTAACCCCAAAATTGAAACAATAATACTCAACTAAAAGATCATTTTGTGGGCACAGTAGATGGCCAAAAAAAAATTATAAACAGCATGTGCTGAACACTCACAGAATTCATTAAGCCAATGAAATTAATTGACTTAAATGAATGTTACTTATGAAACCGTTACTGAATTAATAATGCAAATCTGCTATGGTTTATGGAATAGTAGTAAATGACAGAGCTTTGCATAACGCTTCTTATCTCTGGTATTAATTCTTCTGTATTTCTGAGACTACTAAGGCCTCCAAATCTCTTCTAGCTTCTTCTAAGACCTGGATCACCTGTCATTTGTCTTCAGCTTGCACGCTGACTGCATTCAAATCCTCTGCATTTGGAGCAGCCTGGGCTAATGGGCTAGCATAACTCACTTGGCTGCACAGGCCGCGTGCCAATGAATATAATCAAGTGGGTTGAAGAAAGGGGGAGGAGGGTGGAAGTCACTAAGTCTGCCCAGCATTTGTAGCAAGCCCCAAACTGCACTTTCATTTCAGGATGACATACAGTACACTGGTTAGGATTATTACGAAAGACCGTCTACTGTTTGGATTTTTTTTGGAGAAATAAAATGGTGCTCTGTCATTGTAATTGTACGTATGTCCTTGAAATGACTTCAGTTATGTCATACGTTGAAATTTGGATGTTATGAATCTTGATGTTGGTGAATGAGTTTTATGTGTACTGACCTGCTGGTAAGGCCTACATACAGGAGATAGCCATGACGTTTGTCAAAACTCAGTAAGCATGTAGTAGGTTTGTTTGAGCCTGTTAAATATCCTTGCGTCCAACACATTGTCATTGTCCATTTGAAGTTTGCCCTAAAAAAAGTTTTTTTTTTTTTTACATTAAATTGATTATGAAAACTCCATTGTAGTCGACTAGCAAAAAAGCCATAACAAAAGCAGTTTAGTTGCCTAGAGGTTTTTATTGTGCTTTTGGCAGAATAGTTTTTTTTGTTTTTGTTTTTTTCTTCAAATGAAATCTGTGCAATACTGTGTTTCTTATTTGGAAGGCTGGGTGATGTAAAAAAAAAATATATATATGTTTTTTGCAAATACAGTACATATGTATAAAATGAATTTATGATGTATGTGTCTACATGTGTCTCTACCGAGGCTATGAGAGCACACATCCCACACACAACACGACTGCTCTGATTCTCCCTAACAGGAACCATGTTGTAGAGGGTAATTGTGCTCGATGGTGCAATGGAAAGAGCATGTTCAACACAAGGCTGCATCATTTATATCACCCTCCTAGCAATATGGAACATCTCTCAGAATTATTTTTCTAAAGAGTAAGCCCAGAAATAACTGCAATGATGTTATCATTAACTAAATCGCCTCACAATTTATGCTTTGCTGAAGGTTGAATAAATTATGTATTGTACATTTCTCAATAAAATGTCCTTTGTATGCTGATGTGTGTTGTTAGCATTTGTAATTATGCTAGTGCTAAAAAGGCTCACATAGTGCTGTTTCTAGCAACCACTATTGCTGTTGTCGGTAGCAAGTGGCAGTGTGATTATAATGTTAGTGTGAACTGCCAGCTCCTCTCTGTTGTGAACCTAAGGGCTTATCACACCTTATCACTGTGAGTTGCACGGAGCCAGGAGGAGGCTTTTAATGATCGAGGCCCCTCCTTCCGCCTGATAAGCCAAAGAGAGCGCAAGCACCCCCGCCAGCTTGCCTGCTTCATTAAGTTTGGGACACGTTTTAATTAAAACATGCGCTTCACCCGAGTGCTGGTGCAAAGTGTCCAGAATATTTCCCTGCAGGAAGGCCTGTGGTTTGTCGGAAATCTCCCGAGGAGGTGAGATTTTTATTTATTTAAATTTTTTTTTGGAGGCTGTGAGTTTTTAACCGGACACAGGAAATGAGCAACAGCAGTGACCTTGACGCAAGTGAATGGGAGCGCAGTGAGCCAGAGAGAGGGACTGCTGGTGCCTCTGGAGCCTATTTGCCAGCCTCTGAAGCCTGTCAGACAAGTCACCCACCACTGCCTAAGAGGCAACCGGACCTTGAACCACAACCACCAAAGTCGTCCTTCATAGGAAGTCTGTCTGACCTGGATTGCCAGCCCAAAGAGGACACCTCTGATCAGGGAAGCATGAGGCAAGAAGCTATCCCTGGTCCGGAGTGTCCTCTTTCACTAAGCAAACTGGGACGCCCAGACTCAAGCTCAGAATCACTGCAGTGCTTAGTCATGGCTAGCCTACTTGCAGGGCCCCACATCTTGACAGACGAGGCCAATTCAGAAGACTCAGCAATTAAGCTGACAGATGAGGTCCAGCAGGGTCCTACACATTTGGTCTCTGGCATGTCTGGCCATGAGGATTGGACTGACGGTTTTGGTGATGACAGTGCCAAGATGGATGAGTGTCCCGTCTGTAATGAGCTGTACAGATCTGTGGGCACGCACCGGGTAGCCTTGCTCAACTGTGACCATACATTGTGCGAGGACTGCCTCTCGAAGATTGTTCACCGTGCAGCTGACCCTAGCCGAGTCCAGTGCCCCCTGTGTCGTCAGCGGACTCCACTTCTACGTTGGGAGATTCGCCGTATGCAGGAGGAAACCGTCTCGTGCGGCGCTGTCACAGTGACTGGCGGGAACCTTAGTGACCCCTTCATAGAGTCAGTGCCATCAGCAACAATGACATCATCTCCAGGCTACGGGTTTTGCGCAGCTCTGGAGCGTCAGTTGCGGGCACGCGTCGAGTCAGAGGTGGTGTGCGGATGCTTCCGGCGCCCCCGCTGCCTGACGAGGGCCTTGAGGAGGGCACAGAACCGTCACCACTACTGCTACATGGCACTGCTCCTGCTGCTGGGCGCCACTGAGCTCTGCCTTCTCCTGCTGGTCTTCCTCCCAGTTGTCATACTTGTGCTTCTCTTTACACTGGTCGGCAGATAGAGCCCAGACTCGGCCCAGGTCACATTCAGTTAGCCTTTTCAAACCAAAAGTACGTAGCGGTACAATAGATAAAAACAAAAGGGGCAGAAAGAAATCCAAAATTATACATTCTTGTAGGTAATTAGGACAGTCAATGACACTTAAAGGTATTATCCGGAGTGAATCAACACGTAGCCCTGCTGTTTTATAGTGCTAAACCTTATTGATAGCCACCTCAATGATCGAATTTCGTGCAACGTAAACATAGTTTGCGAAACGGCAGCTAACACTAACAGAATAGGGCATGTCAAAACGAAACCTAATCGATTTGGTTTCCTTTTGACATGCCCCATTCTGTTACCGTTAGCTTCCGTTTCGCTATCTCAGACTGGGTTGCATGAAATTCAGTCATTGAAGTGGCTATCAATGGCGCTTGGCACTATAAAACAGCAGGGCTACATGTTGATTCACTCAGGTTAATGCCTTTAAGGTTACAGTACCATTGTTATAGTGTACTTACACCATGAAGTACAGTGTAAAAAAGTACTCCTTATTTCACATGATGGATTTTGTTACAAACCTACTCTTAGTACGTTTGTGAAAGATAAATGCTTCCTGCAATAACCAGCTAACATGCATTTTATAGGTGTACAAAATCCCATGTATGTACTATGTGGTATTACAGTTTGGTAAACAGTTTGTGACACTGTACTTCAAAGTGTAGATACAAGGTGTAGATTTTTTGTTGTTGTTTTGCTAACGCATATGACTGGATGTACAAAATACATTACATATCGGTGGAATTCCCAAATAGCACCAAAGTGGTTGAGACTGAGAATAAATATTATGTAGTTGCTCATGTGTCTTCATTTGTATTAATGTATGGTCATCTCTTTTACATGTGTGCATGTCATGGGTCTAATACTGTCAGATCAAATCAAATTAGAAACATTTGGGTATGGCTGAGCGGGCCAACAGCCCATCAAATAGACCACAATATTTTGTCTCAGACAGCAAAACATTTGAGCAGCTTTGGCAGCTGCTTTTATTATGCCACTGATGCATTCTCCTCTTGGTGCAACATTTTGCAGATCCTCAGATCTCTGCCTGCTTTTCTTCTTTTTTCCCTCTCTCTCTTTCTCTCTCTCTCTCCCTCTGCTGTGGCCTAGTTCGAGGCAGAGTTGTTGCAGCTTTATAAATATCCCGAGCAACCTTAAGAAATTATCCAGTTATTTCTGTGTGGATGACGTGGGCAAGGGCTGAAAAAAAAAAAAAAAAACATTTGGAGCCACTGCCCTCTGAGTCAGTTGGCCTTGTTTGAGCACTGTGCTGTTTTTTTCCCCCTCCCAGCTTGGCCCCATGAAACCAACGTCCTCAGGTCCCGGGCTGAATCTCACCCCTACAACAACTAAAAATATCCATATTTATTTATTTATTGTGCAAATGATAATCTCACTTTCTGCCGACTAATAATGAACAGGGAGTTTGCTGCAGGACTGTAGCATTTCATGTGAATCACTGACTGTGTCAGTGCAGATGACGGAGATACTGAAGGGATATAAGGACCAGGCCATCAATAATGCATGTCCACTTCATACACAACATGAGAGACACATCAGCCCACACACATCCATGGGAAAGTCTTTCATCCATGCCTTTATTACTTATGTTGCATTGCTACTTCCCCTCCCCCTCAGTAGGACCCATACTGAGTCAGACATGCACTAAACTGGCAAATAGTGGCCAAAAGTGTGGTCTTGTGACAGTGTAGCACAGATGGGTGTCCTCTTGAAATTCTGCTTCCAACGCATGTGGTACAGAGTCTTAGTTAAACCCGCCTCTACTTAGCTTTTGGTACTATTCTATTCTCTCATACCAGTAGTTTTGTCATATACTGGACAGTAGAGTTCGATAGTCATTGCCCTTAGGGGGTTGGGCAGGCACTGTGTATTTATGACCCGTGTGTGTGTGTGTGTGT
>JAODXP020000008.1:19749500-19817000 GCA_027497455.2 Sardinella longiceps | reverse complement strand
GCTGTCAGCACCAAGGACAGCAGCTGAGCTCAGAGCGCCGCATCAGTTAATGTGATCACCTCTCTGCCAAGCATACACACACAGCCAGCGGACAGAGAAGCCGGCGATACACCGCCGGCCAGAGGCGCATCCCTGTGCGAGGACACTGACTTGAAATAGCATGTAACTTGCCTCAGCAACTAAAAAGGATATGCAGGAGGGAACAAACGACAGAGGCTATCGGGATGTTGAATGGAAGCGAAGATGCAGCCAGCGTGAGCATGGAAAGACAGTGGTTTGAAGTATAGAACCATGTACATTCCACCGCAAATGGAATAGCTTGATTTCTTAATAATTGTAACTTGCGTCTTTTTTTCTTCGTTTTTTTCCGGCGAGCATACTGGACGGCTTGCAATTGCGGTTTACCTAAGATAAACCGTGCCGTCTAAAGGCTATTCACATATACCCACCGACAGTAGTGGGCGAAGCAACCGGGGTACTCTCTGCGCGCTACTCGCTCACACAATGCGTCTGTTTCTGCTAGCCGTTTTCTTCTCGTGCTCCTGTGTACGGGGCGGCTGCGAACCAAAGATTGTGAACATCGGCGCCGTGCTCAGCCAGAAGCGGTATGAGCAGGTGTTCAAGGATGCGGTGACGCAAGCTAACCAGGTCTACGGCAGGGACAAATTCAAGCTGACTGCAATCTCTGTCACCCACAAACCCAATGCGATTCAAATGGCGCTTTCTGTTTGTGAAGACCTCATATCAAGTCAGGTGAGAATGTGACTTGTGCTGATTTCGATTCGCCCCAAGAATTTTATATCTATGTGTTCTTGTTAAGGCAAATTAGTCATTCTCCCCTAGCCAGGCATTGATAGTGACTCTGAAAAGTAATAGTCAATTAGTTGGTGCAATAGGCTTGTGGTATCCTAGATACCGTCCTGAAAGGATTGGAACAATGTCCTCACTCATGCGTGGTATAGCATTGACAAGAAAAGACCAATTTGGAGTGAAAACTACAGCAGTGGGTGAGATTCATAATAGGTTGTCATGAGTTGAATGCAACTGATGGGAAAAGAAGGGCAGTTGAGGTCGGTACCATTCCAGAAGCGCCAATAAAACACACACACGCGCATACACAAGTCTTCACCCCCCCCTCCCTCCCTCCCTCCTGTTAGAGGAGTATGGAGGGGTAGGGAGGGAAAGTATAACCTTATCTTTTTCATTTTAGGAAAAGGGTAATAAGACAAATGCATTTACCTCAAATTATTCTTTCGGAGGGAAGCTGTTCCGCGTTGTTAATGTTAATCACAATAAGTTGGTAGATGATAGTTCCCTGAGGAAAACCTTCCTGGCATTGTCTGTATTATGTCAAATTAAATAGCCCTCTGAACTGATACGTCTGAAGTGTAGTGTAGAGTAAGGCTAGGAAGATACAGTTCAGAGGTAGGGAATCAGGGAAAAATAGTCCCATGCTGAGCAGGACGCTTGAGGCGGCTTGCCACATGTCACCAAGCTATGTTTCTACCCGAGCAGCTGTTGACTCGATGGAGCGCGAGGAGCAAGCTAACTGTGAAGTGATTGACGCATTCGCAATTACAGCCGCAGTTGTTACCTCCACAGGCCGTGCCATACTATTGCGACGCCAAAAAAAAGAGGCCAACATGGCCGCATCTGCAGTGCTAGGTTTGCTAGGGGTAGGATTGAGTTAGGGAATACACGATAAGGTACATCTCAAATGCCAGGCAGGCAACAGAAGTCCCAGCATGATATTGTTCACCGCAATTCTGTTGGCAGTTTGTGTAACACAAAAAGACAAGTCATTTGAGCTAAGATTTAGGCTATACTTTTAACTGAGCTTAGCAGCATATTATATTTTAATTGGCCAGATGGTTTGCTTACAGTACACCATCTTCAAATGTTTCTGAGTCACTGTCTATTAGCCCACAGAAATGTGAGCACATGTGTTATAAGCACCTTTAGAAGGATCTGTGCAGACAAAAGCATTTCTTCATTAAAAGCCTGCCTCCAACAAATCAAATTAAGTGCTGTATTTTAAGTGTTCCTTACAGCAGTGATCTCATTTGGAAAGCGCTGAGAGAAGCATTTCTCTCTGGTTCTCTCTCCCTCCCTCTCTTTCTCTCCATTCATTCATCACATCACCTATTACTTTAAAGCAGAAGACCACGGTCTTTGGGTGGTGGATGGTAGTAGTCAGTCATGGTTTGGTCATATGTTCTGTGTGTGTGAGAGAGATAACGGTGTTGAGGCTCAAGAGTGGTGTGTGTGTGTGTGCGTGCGTGCGTGTGTGTGTGTGTGTGTGTGTGGGGCGCTATCTCTTGGCTCAGCGGTGGGTTTGCTGGGCTGTATGTGCTGGGATGGTCTCTTCATGGCAGATGGTGGATGCCCGTAAGCTCTCTCTGGATGAGGAACTGTGTTTGAGGCCCAACCATACGGCCAAGCTTGCTTACAGTGCCATCATGGCTTTGCACCATGCCAGTGAATTCCACCCCCACACAACCTTCCTGTGCATGTTTTTAAACTTTGGTCTATGACTAAGATTGATGGTCCCTGTCTCATTGGTAGAAAAGACTCTTCTTGGTATGAAAGACTTTTTGAAAGACATTTCCAAAATGTTCCTCCATTGGTGCATTATTTCTGTTTGTCTCTGAATCAAGAGGAAACTCAATGTAATTTTCAGCTATGTTCCCCCAGGGCTTGATCTTGTTTCTTGGCGTTAGCCAAATTGGCTCAGTTCACAAAGACTTAGGCAACAGCAACATATTTCTTTTCCCATAAAGCAACCTTAAATTTTCCACACATTTGCATATTTCTTTTTAATCTATGTAGAAGTGATTCTAATTTAGACCATTGTTAATTTGTATTTACCATAACCGAGTACCCAGGTATTACACGTCTGTGGATACATAAGGCAACAGCTTCAGAAATACAGTTAAAGAGTTGAAAGCTATCATTTCTGTCACTCTACGCTCAGCGGGTGGCCAGTATTGAGTGGTTTGTTACTGAAGCACTACCATTTGTCCGCGTCAGACCTGGCCCGAGGTGGCCCTGGCACCGTGCCGACACAGAGGCTCAAAAGAGGTCGTGTCGGAAAGTGTTTATGTCTGTCCGACCGTTGTCCGCAGGTGTACGCCATCCTGGTGAGTCATCCTCCACAGTCCAACGATCACCTCACCCCAACACCCGTCTCCTACACGGCTGGCTTCTACCGCATCCCTGTGGTGGGCCTAACCACCCGCATGTCTATCTACTCTGACAAGGTGAGTCACTTTGGAAAGGAGGAGACACGAGTGGGGGAGGGATATGATGGGGAAAGAAAGGAATGGGAAGAAGAAAAGAGAGAGAAAAAAATTGAGTTTAGAGAACTGGAAGGGAATGAGGAATTAAAGAAAAAAGTTAGCAAAAGTGCCAGAAGAATGAATAGAAGTATTACTCACTAGAAAAGCTGGATTGGGCAGAGGGAAAAAATGTTAATGTGGAGAAATGAAAGGAGAAAGAGGCTGAAGGACAGAAACAAATTAAAGAGAATAAGTGGGGGGCAATGGACAGATTCAAATTGAATGGACAAATTCAGAAGAAGTATGCTTGAGGGCTTTCAGCAGAAATTATCCCTCTCAGACATGATACTGTTCAAGGACATTTTCTTCTGTGAAATAGTAATGCTCTCCACTGGGTAGCAATCTGACGGTCATGTCTCCCTGGTACATGTTATTCTCTACTGTCTCTCAGAATTAAGTTACCAGATAATTCTCTTTTTCTCTCTTCCCACTGCCTCTTTCTCTTTCTTTCTGTCTCTCTCATTCCTTCTGTTTATCTCTGTCACTGCCTCTCTTATTCAGAGCATCCACCTGTCCTTCCTGCGAACCGTCCCTCCCTATTCCCATCAAGCCCATGTTTGGTTTGACATGATGCGTGAATTCCACTGGAATCACATCATCCTGATCGTCAGCGACGACCACGAGGGCAGAGCCGCCCAGAAACGACTAGAGACGCTACTCGAGGAACGTGAGACCAAGGTGAGACATACCTGCGAACAAGCTGAAGATAAGAGTACAGTATGTGGTGTTTGGGGCATAGGCGCCAGTGTGTGCGCGTGCATTAACGTAACTATCTCAAAGGTCTTCTCTGTTACGTAGTTATTTTCTTTTCTGTTGTGTGGCCACATCTTTCTTCTTCTTGTTCTCCTATTCTCTCTCTCTCTCATCGTTTTTGTAACTGTTGGCTAAACCTCTATTGCTAGAGGCATCAACAGCGTCTTAATGTGGTCCTAATCAGAGGAGAGTCTGTACATTTTTACCCATTTCACATTGCTTTCTGCCATAGTCAAATTCTCCTGTGTCTTTCCACTACGGGAGCAGAATGAAAGAGTTACTTAACCTGGGGCTCTGCAAACCATCAGTGACTCCTGAAACAGTTTCAAAAACATCTTAATCTCTCAGAACAAACCTCGCATGGCATTTAGAGTTAGACAAATGGGCTGCACACTGTGTCATGTCATTTTTCACAGCAGCATGTTAAGTGAGCTATTGAACAGTAACGGATGCAGTCAAATAATGTCTGTATCAAACAGCAGCTGCTGCTCACGTGGAGGAGTTGTCGTGAGCAGGGGATGTGTGTGAGAGAGGGGGATGGGTGGGTAGCAATGTTTTGTCCCATGGCTGAGCTGACAGTCATGACTTGAGGTTATCTGACATCATGTCAGCTTCCAGCTCCCCCATGATTAGGTTGAATAAGTTTAATCAAGACAGGGGCCTCAGTTAATTACAGTGTCCCGGACAGAGCCCCCCCCCCCCTTCCTCAAACCCCCCTCCAACTCGGATGGTTATTTATGTCATTAATAGGATGACGTGTTGGGTTTTTTCAAAGTCGATGCGCCTCTCCCCGGGGATGTTTTCAGATGGAGCGTGGCCTGGTTGAGATGTGAAGCAGAGATGAAGGGCCATCTCATGAAATATGAAGAGCCGCTTTCGGAGGCAGCACTCTCTGCCTAGATGCAAGATGCAGCTCATAGTCAGAGTACAAAGACAGCCATTTTTTGGTGCACTTTTTTTGTTTCTGGGGCATCTTAGCATTTGATCTCTTCTATGCAACAGGAAGAGGTATAGCACACAGTGTTTGGTTCACTCTGCAGCAATCACAAAATAATAAAAAATATATATATATATTTCAAATGCCAAGTGGGTTCAGGACAAAGGCAAAATAGATAAGATGAGAGAGATATGAGAGCTACGAAAATTTCTCTATTCTATTTTATTGTTCTTCACGCAAGAGCTTCCCAAATCATTTTTGACAGAGTGCTCTACATGTTGTGTAAGGCTTTGTGCCATTTTGCTCAGATGAGTCACCTCCTGTCAGTCAAGGAAGGTTTGCCCCCAGATCTTATCCACCTACCCTGCCACTGATAGACAGCCAGCACAACCTCAGATCACATGGATGATTCACATATTATGTAAGGGAATGGTCAAAACACTGCAAGTGTTTGTATAAACAGTGACCTTTCATATTTCCACAATGAGAGTTTCCGGCAAAAGCATCTTTCTACTCAACACTTGGTGAGACAGTTAGACAGTAGAGAGATGAATGCAGTGCCAGTGGTTCAATTATTGTGCAGTGCTTATACATGGTATACATTGGACCTCAGCTTTGCTGTAATCTGTAGGTCACTGAACGATTTTATTTCAAATGACAAAAAAGGACAATAAAGAATGCATATTAGCACAATATTTACTCCCAAGGGGCTGTGGCCAGTAATACTGAAGCTGAATGGAAGAACAGAAGCAGTCATACATTCTGTCCTATGCTCTAGTTTGACAGACTGTATTTTGCATTTGGCTCTTGTACAGATTGTGGAAGTCACATTCAGCGTTGGAATCTGCACAAACTGTGTTCTGTGTGGATGCACAGGAGTTCAGCATGACTTATTCAGGGCTGTTTAAGCCGTGTGTATATATGCGTGCACTCCTTTCCCCTGGGACTCCAGTCCCCTCTTAACCAAACGCTATTCATTTCTGTCTCCTGACTGCACTCTTTGCATCTCTTTAGATTATGAGGGAGTCCTAAAAGCGACTCATCCAGGCTGACAGCCAATGGGTTAGCTGCAGTGCATGGTCTTAATGTAGATTAAGATTATGTTTATATGAGATGTCAGGTTGAATAGCTGCTTGCACCTTCAGGAAATTGTTGGAAGACATAGCAAAACCTAAGAGCCTAAGGGAAAATTAAGTGCAGCTGGGTTAAGTAATTTTAATTAGTGAGGTCAGAAAAGGAAAGCTATCTATAATGCCCGCCAAAAATTAAACCCTTTTTGATATTAATCCCAAGCAAAATAACATTTAAAACGGTCATTGCAATGACCATTAAGGCAATTAATTGAATTGAATTAAATAGATTTATTTGATGAAATAGATTCTGAAGTTATCAGATTGTATTTGCTATTTTTAGTTTTCAAGGGAAAAAAAACAAGACCTTACTTGTCCGATGTTGTTTCAACTGAGGAGCACTCATGTTTCCTGACAGAGCACCTCCCCCTCCCCCACCTCCCTATAAAAAAATGTTTTGTGATCCAGAACAGGGCTGCATCAAATAGCCTCCAGCCGGAGTCAGGCTACGACAGCCATATGCATTGATATTTTTTTCAGTAAATGCAGTGACAAACAATGGGATGTACCACATGACAGGGTTGGAGGTGTCTTTGGGAGAAGGAGAGACAAGTTTAGATGTCCCCTGCATAAATTGGTCAGTGGGCAGCCTCTGAGATCTCCCTTAAGGCCATGACGTCAAACTGAAGCTGCCTCTGGATGGGACAAGATGGTGGCGCAGGAGGCATTCAGTGCTCTAGCCCCCTTGCACTCATGCTCCTCTAGTCATGGAGCCAGTGCTGCAGAAAGGCAGACGCAGCCAGAAACACACGCACACACACACACACACATACACACACAAATATAAAGACACAACCCTCGATAAACCTAGGCAAACACACAGTCATACACATACACAATTTTGGCAGTCTGCCGACTTGAGACAGGCCATTACTTTGTTGATTCATCTCGATGTATCCAGACCATGACGTGCACCATATTGATAAAGCTGCGGTTGAACCAAGGCCTCCTTAATCAATTTCCCTTTGATAGTTTATTACTGTCATCACGAATGACAAATGCGCTGCTCAAAAGCCTTTCACCTTGAGACACTTTTCGCTTCCATTTTGCGTTATCGGCACAGTACCATACTGCAGGGGACATTGTCACTTTCATAAAGATTCTGTGCCTGAGAGACCTCTCTACCCTGCCCCCCGAGAGGCAATTAACTTGATCAATACCAAACCCACTTAGCTGGAACGGCATCATAACTCAGTAGTGGCACCATCTCAAAGGGTATCTGCAGACCTGTGGCAGTCGTTGATGTCTTTTGCAAGCCCCAGTGTTAGGAATTCCAATTTGGCTCAGAACAATGGGAGATTTTGTTGGATGCTTTGCTGCTCTTCATTTCAACTGTTTATAATACTCTTCTGTGTCTGCATATTTTCTCTGTGCACATTACTCATCAGAATAAAAAAAGGAACTATGAAAACCTCGACCAACTGTCCTATGACAACAAGCGAGGACCTAAGGTATATTTGCATGGTCAATGCACGCCGCCCACCAACTTTGTAAAAGTAGCAACTAGAATCCAGCCCAAAGTCACTGGCCAACCCACAACTGCCCTTATCACTGCCCTAATCTTGGTAGCACGATTTTTCTTTTTTTTCTATTTCGTTGAGACATTTTTTTCCAACCCTTATGATTTTAATGAAGAATGGATTTGTTTTGAGCGATGATTATGATTTCGGTTTCAAAAGAAAAAAAATGGAAGCTACACGCTTTGGTCATTATCATTTTTTTTGTTCCTTTAATGAAGGAATGCATGTCCTCCAGTTCACCCAAGAGAACAAAAAAGTTTGCAAGCCTTATGGAGATCCGGTAGTGTTAGGATCCAGTATTTTCCCAGATACTACCGCCTTTCCCGTTTTTTTGTAGCACTTCCTGATTTTTTTTTAGTTTGGGGAAATGCAGTCCCCTCACTTTCTCCTGTCTCACCACCCCTTCACCTGGTTTTCCTTTCCGATTGCATCGGTCTTATTTTGATTCCCGGCCTCTAACTTGCACGTCCTTCTCTGGAGCCTTGACAACCTTGAGTTTGCATGCAAACAAGAAATAAATTGCAGATTTTTCTCTCTCCCCCCTTCAAGGCTTTTATTTCATTTTTTTTTTTTTCGTTTGGTTTTATTTTTGTTTTCCGTTGAACCGATTCCCTTGGAGCTCTGTCCCTTTTTTCTCTCCCCCCTTTTTTCCAAACCCTCCCTCCCCCTCCAAAAAAAAAAAAAAAAAACCAACAACAACAAGCAAATCAAGCAAAAGTGGTTCAGAGGTCTCGGTTCTAAGGTGGTGGGTAAGTAGATCCACTTGACTGATTCTGTGCCCCAATCACAGGCAGAGAAAGTCCTCCAATTCAACCAGGAGACTAACTTAACTGCTCTGCTGCTGGAGGCCAAAGAACTGGAGGCACGTGTCATCATCCTTTCAGCAAGGTGAGTACCCTGTGCTTTGTGAGGACATAAAACACTGCACTCACTTGGTGCTTTTATGAGGACCCAATAAATCACGTCCTCTTTCACACTTTACCTGACACCAGTGAAACAGACCACTCTTTCAAAGGTATACACACCCACACAATCATACTTATTTGATGACCGTCTCTATAAAACACATACTGTACATGTGTAGGCCAACATACATGCGCGCTGTACAGTATATGTCCACCGCGCATGTATAGTGAAGATTATAGAGTATGTCCATCATTGTGTCTGTCATGTGAGGACATATCAATGGTGAGGCAGAAATTCCAACAATCACTTTCCACATGGCTTTCCTGACACTTCCCTGCCTTGTTCTGCTTATAAATATATGCCTGTCTGCCTCCAGTGAAGAGGATGCTGCCGCAGTGTACAAGTCTGCACGCTTCCTGAACATGACTGGCTCTGGCTACGTGTGGCTGGTGGGAGAGCGAGAGATGTCCGGTAAAGCACTAAACGAAGCCCCAGACGGTACGTATGGCTATCTCTCCCGAAACAGTCCCCAGCGACATCAGAAAAAAAAAAAATCTGATGTCACTCGATTGTCAACACTTACAGACATCATGCTGGAGAGCATTTGTCCATAGGGTGTGAGTGGGCGTCTGTTGTATGTTAAGCGTTTAAACGTTTAAACACTGGATTTGTTTAAAGGTTTTAAACGAGCACCCATTTAAGACACTGTAAAAGCTCTGACAGAGTACGCCTGAAGGAGTGTTTTGTATGTTTGTATGTGTGTGTATGTGGGTGAGGTTTTCAAGGAACTGTTCTTTGAATCAGCATCCTTGCTGGTTAAAATGTCCTCCCATATGTTTTAGTTCCCTTCAAAACATATGCACGGGGAGTTCTGTCAGTCTGAGCTTTGAGTATATTCTGGATGTCTGTGAAATATTAATAGACTGGCTCTCATGAATTTATGAAGGGTCTTTGTCAGTCCCCTACTTTGAAGTTCAGTGGTAAGCTATAAATGTCCTTTCTCTGTCCTCGGATACTGTACTACACTGTCTGTGTGAAGTCCGCACGTTTGTGGTCACTGTCTCTTCCGAGCACTCAAGTCACTTCAAACAACCTTTGTTCTGAGTCGTATCACTGTCGCATCCTTGTTCAAGCACTTACGGTATCTAACAGTTCACTTTGCAGATTTTATTGGTACTTCTGTTATTTGATCGATTACTTTAATTATAAAAAAATATTGGTGTTTATATATATTGAGACACTACTGGGGCCATTTGCAATAAAAAACTCAGCTGAAGTTGGATTTGAATATGAAGTATATATCGCTTTGGATATATTTCATATAGATAAATGTGTACTGGTCTTTCACTGATTCACTGTGAGGTGTCGACCCTCCAGATATATCTGGTCCTGTGATTAAATCCAACCTCAAGGGTCTGTGGTAGCCATTCTGGACAAAAAAAATGTTGCCAACAAAACCTTCGTCTGATGATCTAGCGAGCTTTCAACTGGTTGTTTTTCCAATAGCCTATGAATTAGAAAAACAACCAATAAAAAGACTCACCAAATCACAAAATGGAGGTTGACCCTTTGTCCTGTAATGGTTGTACAAGACACCCTATGAGTTTTTTTCCTTCCACTCCCCCCATGTCATTGCAAACGGGTACCTGAAGGCCAACCTGCAGGAATTGTGGGTAATTGGCTTGTTTTCTGGTGTGGGCGTATGGCAGGTCTCATTGGCCTGCAGCTGATCAACGGGAAGAATGAGTCGGCGCACATCAACGATGCGGTCGCTGTAGTAGCGCAGTCCATCCAGGAGCTGTTCGAGAAGGAGAACATCACCGAGCCTCCGCGGGGCTGTGTGGGCAATACCAACATCTGGAAGACGGGGCCGCTCTTCAAAAGGTCAGGCCACGAACCATAGAGAAATGTCAGCTTCATTATGAGCACATATGAACCTGCCTGTCAAAGGCCTGCTGTGATGGAGTAATGCTATTTTTAAATCCTTTACACAGCATGGGATATGATGTACTGTACACCACATTACACATGTGCGTGTGTGTGTGTGTGTGTAATAGTGGGCCTGTTGTGTATCTGTGTGTGTGTGTGTGTGTGTGTGTGTGTGCGATAGTGGGCCTGTTGTGTATCTCTCTGTGTGTGTGTGTGTGTGTGTGTGTGTGTAATTGTGGGCCTGTTGTGTATTCTGTGTGTGTACCCTTTTGTTACTGGTGATTTATGGCTCAGTTTCTGGGCTGTGGCTGATAGGTGAAGGCTATTCATTAGTCTCACTCCGTTATGTCCTCTCTCTCTCTCTCACACACACACACACACACACACACACACACACACACTGTAGTACTGATAGACCCTTGGTAATTCTTTTCTGTCAGGGTGCTGATGTCATCAAAATACCCAGAAGGCCTCACAGGACGTGTGGAGTTTAATGATGATGGCGACAGGAAGTATGCTCACTACAGCATCCTCAACTACCAGAAGGGCAGGCTCATACAAGTCGGCATTTACAACGGAACACAGGTAAGGAGGGGCAGATATCCACTCTGTATTCATTTTTGTAATATTGATCACCTGATCACCTTAAAGCTTTTTACTCTGAAATCATGCAGAGCTATTACAGGTCATCATAAATGTCCTTAACACTAATGCCATATGGTGTAGATGAGATGTTGTTTGTTTCATGTTCTATGCTTTGGCATACAGTATGTAAGATAATATGGTTCTTCTGGGTCTTTAGGTGGTTTTGAACAAGCAGAGGAAGATCATATGGCCCGGGGGACAGACAGAAACACCAAGGGGTTTTCAAATGTCAACTCGACTAAAGGTAAGTAACTTTTTTAGTGCAGGTTCTTATCTGCATCTACAGTAGTTGTGATAATGCATATTACAACATAAATGTTTATCACATCTGAATACTTGTTTTCTGTAGGATGGGAATGGTAATGTCAACAATACATATTGACATATTCATATTACTGTACGTATTGAGCATAATCTTATGTAAAGTGTTGAAATATTCAAATACATACATAACAAAGAAATAGCACAGGCTAGTACCTTGGGAATGCTTGGCCAATTGTAGCAGTACGCTGGTCCTGCTCTTAGTGGTTCACATAATGTATTGTGTATGCAGCACAGTGCAGAGTGGATATCTGAAGGTCAAGTGACATTGGACTGCCGTTGTACAAAACAAGTACTGCCAGTCTCACTGCCTATTTTTCTCCCATCCCAATCCCACCCCCCCTTCCCCTGTCCGCCCCTCGCTCTCTCTCTCACTCTCTCTCTCTGAGCAGATAGTGACTATACATCAGGAGCCTTTTGTGTATGTGAAACCCACCAGCATAGAAGGAACATGCAATGAAGAGTATACACCTAATGGAGTCTTAATAAAAAAGGTGATCTGCACTGGGCCGAATGAGACCATCCCAGGTAACATCACAGGGACGTTTATACTATCACTGTGCTTTTACTACGCCCGCCATTCCAACTGGAGATGCATACATATATATGCAGTAGGTATTTATATATGTATGCATGCAGCAGAGTGTGCCATGTGTTGTGCATACGTGTGTGTGGCTATCGTGGGTGAGTGTGTGTGTGTGTGTGTGCGTGTGTGTATGTGGCCATGGTGGTGGAAGTGGTGCGCTTGTTGTGTGTGTACATGGGAGCATTTTTCATCAGGGGAGGTGGGGCTCTGGCCTTGTGGTTGTGTGTGTGTGTGTGTGTGTGTGTGAGCGAGAGAAAAGATAGAGAGAGAGAGAGAGACAGAGAGAGACAGAGAGATGGAAAGAGTGTAGTGTTGTGTGTGTGTGTGTGTGTGTGTGTGTGTGTGTGTGTGTGTGTGTGTGTGTGTGTGTGTGTGAGATGGGGTGGGGGCAGAGAGAGGAGAGGGAGAGAGATCTTGTTTGCTGTCCTGCAAACTGTGTGCTCATTTGCTTTGCCGTGTTTGCCATCTATCATAGGTTTGGATAGGTATGTATGCGTGTGTGTGTGTGTGTGTGTGTGTGTGTGTATGTGTGGGGACTGTGGATTTAATTATGTTAAGGTATTTGTAGAGTGTGTGTGTGTGTGTGTGTGTGTGTGTGTGTGTGTGTGTTTGTGAAAGACAAGGTAAGAGATTGTATGAACTGGATGTGGTTTGTACTATAATGATAGAGGCAAGATTTATTTCTCAATTTGCCCCCTGAGGCAGAATGTGAATTTGAGAAAAACAATTGCCTCTATTTATGAAGCGTGTGAGCCTGCTGAAATTTGCACGATTGTGTATGTGGTTGTGTTTAAAGGCTGTGTGTGTGTGTGTGTGTGTGTGTGTGTGTGTGTGTGTGTGTGTGTGTGTGTGTGTGTGTGTGTGTGTGTGTGTGTGTGTGTGTGTGTGTGTGTGTGTGTGTGTGTGTGAGAGAGAGAGAGAGAGAGAGAGAGAGAGAGAGAGAGAGAGAGAGATTGTGTGGGAAGGTGTGTGCGCATGTTCACCCAATCATTAAACCATTCCAGACTTAACCTTCAGTTGGATGTAAACTGCTATCCTTTTCTGGTTTGATTATAGGACGCCCAATTGTACCTCAGTGTTGCTATGGTTTCTGCATCGACCTCCTGATTAAGCTGGCAATGACCATGAACTTTACCTATGAGGTGCACCTAGTAGCAGATGGTAAATTTGGAACACAAGAGCGGGTGAGTCACCAGCTAGGACAGGATATGAAGGATTTAAACAATTTTGACAAGGCTGTTAAGCCATGAAAATTAAATTTTTGCGTGGTTGATATTGAGCAGATGATTAAAATTGTAGTTGACAATTATGGTAAACAAGCTGATGGACTTGACACGCCAATATCAACCAAGAGCTTTAATGAATTGTTGTAGAATAACATGCCAGCTGTTTGTCTCTGACTTTGAAACGCTACGCAAAATCAATAACCTTTTGTAGTGGCTGCTAACTGCCTGCTGTTTTGAAGTGCCGTCTTTGGGAGAGGACTCTCCCAGCACATAAGCATGACGCATGTATACCTTGCAAGCCCTGGAAAGGTAGTGAGTGCTCAGAGCTCCAGCCATGGGGGTGGAAAGGATATAAAAAGACAAAAAGATCCATCCATCCATCCTGGAGTGGCTTGGGGGTGAGATCCATGCGTGCGTGCGTGCGTTGACCCGCCAAGATCCTTTAGATCTTCTAAACAAGCAAGAGGGGTTGCATGTCGCTTTTCCTGAAACAATTCCAAAAGTAGAGAAACAATTCCAAAGGTATTGACTGAGGAAACTGAGGAAAGCGCATTCAGCTCATTTGTGCTTGTTTGAATCAAGAAAATTTAACAAAAAAAAGCTTCAGTGAAAAATTTTAAAAACTGAACTATGAAATATTAAATAATGTTGCTCTTGACAAGCATTATCGTACATGATAGCTAATATCTAGTATGCTGGTTACGAGTTTCAGAAAAGAAAAAAAAACATGAGAGTTAAAATTGACAGTCTTCAAATGGGGGATGTGTATCTCTCCATCAAAACAAAAGACCTTGGATCAGTCATGTGCTGGTTGATGGGTGACAATAAATTCTCCCTTTGTGCGTAGGTGAACAACAGCAACAAGAAAGAGTGGAATGGAATGATGGGTGAGCTCCTGGGAGGTCTGGCAGACATGATTGTTGCTCCGCTCACTATAAACAATGAACGAGCCCAATACATAGAGTTCTCCAAGCCATTTAAATACCAGGGCCTTACCATCCTTGTCAAAAAGGTATGCCACTTTCATGATCTCTCTGTGTGTGTCTTTGTGTACTGAACAAGGGATAGGACCCAAAAAACAACAAACAATTGAGGAATCAGTTGAATCTGGTTTGTTTAAATGGATGGACTTTTTTGTTGGATTAAAGGAATTATCTGGAGTGAATTAACACGTAGTCTTGCTGTTTTGCAGTGCTAAGCGCTATTCATAGCCACCTCAATGACGGAATTTCGTGCAGCATAGACCGAGTTGGCAAAACACTAACAGAATGGAGTAATCGATTTGGTTTTGTTTTGACATGTCCCATTTTGTTCTATAGCTCTTAGAACTGTAAAACAGCAGGGCTACGTGTTGATTCACTCCGGATAAATTCCTTTAAACCTTTTAATATTAAGAGAAAGTTAATAGAATAATCCATGCAAATGGGAAAAAATGATTTTGTCTATACACTGCAATGAGGTATGCCAACCGGTTTGATGAACAACTTCACATGGCCTGTAAATGGTTATTGATAATTGCTTGTGGGAGTGATAAAAGTCTGAATAGCGTTAGTCACTTGTTCTTTGATACAGTCCTCCTTACAGTAGGAGCAGTTTGGAGTTGACTCACTCCACTCCAGCCCTTGGGGCCTACTCCATCCATGTCCTATCCTCTCCATGTGTCCCCACAAGGGGGCGCTATGCATGAGAGAAGGCCTAACTTTGTGTGCTGTGTGTTGCAGGAAATCCCTCGAAGTACGCTGGACTCGTTCATGCAGCCCTTTCAGAGCACGCTGTGGCTGTTGGTGGGTCTATCGGTGCATGTGGTGGCGGTGATGCTTTACCTACTAGACCGGTTCAGGTACAAGGGGGAAATTATGTGTGGGTGGATGTGCACATGGGTCTATGTGTCTGATTGTGTGTGTGTGTGTGTGTGTGTGTGTGTGTGTGTGTGTGTGTGTGTGTAGGAGAGAGAGAGAGAGAGGGGAGAGTGCAAGAGAAAGGAAGAGTGGACCTGTGAGAGAGCAGGGTAGCTCTCAATGTACAGTACGGCTGTTGTGTGTGCGTTTATGTATGGGTCTAAATATGTTTATTTATGTATGTATGTCTGTATATGTGTTTAGGAGTGTATGGTATCCATGTTTGCAAGTGCATGTGTGTGTGTGTGTGTATGAGTGTGTGTGTGTGTGTGTGTGTGTGTGTGTGTGTATGAGTGTGTGTGTGTGTGTGTATGTGAGTGAGTGCTTAGGGGGGTGAAAAATGTCTTTGTTTTTGCTGAGCCTCAGGACCAGCGCTGGCCATGCATCATTGTCACTGTCGGCGTGGAAATGGGGGTGTTGGTTGACTGCGTTCAGTGAGGCCATTCACTTTTTTTCCTCTCTCCCTGGCACTTCTATGTGTCCCCTTTTTTATCTGTCTTTTTTATTCTCCCTCTCCCCCCCTCTTTCTATATTCTTATCTCTCTCGTCTGACCTCTGTCTCCTCGTCTGTGTCATTCTCCTCCTGCCTCTCTGCTTAAAGGGTCAAAGGTCGTGATGACAGGCGTCTGAAAAAAATCTCTTGCCTAGTTTGTTAGTCCATCATATTTTTTCTCTCTCTCTAGAGTCATTTTGCAAGGAAATGGTGCTCACAAAATGCCACCTGTGTTCTTTTAACTCCAATTCCCCTCCAGCCCATTTGGAAGGTTTAAAGTGAATAGTGAAGAGGAAGAAGAAGATGCCCTCACGTTATCATCAGCCATGTGGTTCTCATGGGGAGTACTACTGAACTCTGGGATTGGAGAAGGTAGCCAGCCAGGAACCAGAGATGGCACAAACGTCTGTTGCCTTATATATTTCTTTCTTCCTTTGCGCATCTTTTTGGGTTTTGCCATGAAGCATAACACCACCTCAAATATCATAATGCCTGAATCTCAATGTCTCTCCTAAGCCCTGAATCGCCAAAGGCTTAGAGTAACCAGCATGAATCAACTGCATGATTAGATGATTCATGCCATTCAAGAGTCATTGAGGGTTCAGGGCACAATGCTTCTTAAGGAGAACATTGGGATTCATCCAATATAGTTGATATAGCAAAATGTGTGACATTACCTTAAGATATTGTTTTTTGTTCTGTTGTCATTGAGGCTCACAGCGCAGTCATGGTGCGGAGATGACGCGCTGAGAAATAGAACAGACAAGCCCATATGTCATGCGAAACAGCTTAAATGTCCTTCTCAGCCGGGGGAACCTCTTCTAATGTGCTCCTGTGTGTGTTGGCTGAGGGTTTCGCCTGGGCATCCGTCCTTGCGCCCTCTCACTGTGCCCGTTCGTCTGTGCCTAGGTGCGCCACGCAGCTTCTCCGCGCGAATCCTGGGTATGGTGTGGGCAGGCTTCGCCATGATCATCGTAGCATCGTACACTGCCAACCTGGCTGCCTTCCTAGTGCTGGATCGGCCTGAGGAGCGCATCACCGGCATCAATGACCCAAGGGTGCGCACGCCCCGCTGCAGGGCCCATTATCCACTTTGTCATCTGCACCGTCAGCACCTCCACTAGTGTCTCCTCATTAGCACAGCCCGCCACAATAAGCCAAGCTGATCTTGACAAATGAGCAGCATGTGGTGCTCTGCGTAGCAACTCCTTATCACTGATGTGAGAGGGAAGCTGAAAAGATCATTGCTATAGATTCTCATAGTCCTACCTTCAGTCATATACCTTACTTATGTCAGGTTGTGAAGATTTAGTTAAAGGTATAATCCGGCGTGAATCAACACCTAGCCCTGCTGTTTTATACTGCTAAGCGCTACTGAAAGCTACCTCAATGATAAAATTTTGTGCATCGTAGACCGAGTTTGCGAAACGGCAGCTAACACTAACTGAATGAGGCATGTCAAAAACGAAACCTAATCGATTTGCTTTCGTTTTGAAATGCCCCATTCTGTTAACTTTAGCTGCCGTTTCGCTATCTCAGTCTGCCTTGCATGAAATCCAGTGATTGAGGTGGCTAACAATAGCGCTTGGCACTATAAAACAGTAAGACTACGTGTTGATTCACGCTGGCTTTCTCCTTTAAGCAAGGCGCTTAAATTTCATACTCTTTATATTATGCCAGTTTTATCATACATATAGACTTAACTCACTCATCATAATCAAATATTTTGACATTTTAAGTCACTAGGAGGTAGCCACTGTTGTGAATGTTAAATAATTGTTTTTACTGTCTTTTCCCCCTATTATTTCAAATAAACACCATCCAAAACAATACCGAACCGCAGCTGAGGAACCCGTCGGACAAGTTCATCTACGCCACAGTGAAGCAGAGCTCGGTGGACATCTACTTTCGGCGGCAGGTGGAGCTTAGCACCATGTACCGCCACATGGAGAAGCACAACTATGAGAGCGCCGCCGAAGCCATCCAGGCTGTGCGGGACAAGTGAGTCACCGCTGGGTCGACCGTGGCAGTCTGGCCGCACCGCCCGGCCCGGTCAGTCGGTCAGTCGAGGGGTCCTGGGCCTCGCTGGGATCGCAGGGCGCAGCGGCAGCACTTACTGCCAGCTAACCTGCGCTCCAGGCTCAAGACTCAGCCCAGGAGAGGCCTACCTATGTCTCACTCATACTAACCCCAAATTTAGCATGAAAGAAAATCTCAAAAGCTGGGTGGATGACCCCGACTTTTTGTCAGGGGTTTTCATTTTCCACAGTCCCAGCTGAATAAAAAGAGAAAGAAATAAAAGGAAATAGCAATTGGAATGGAATCCAATGTGTGACGACACACGGACAATGTGTCCTATCTCGTCCAGCGTTGGGTTTTCTCTCTAAATTCTTTTGATTGGAAATTCAAATTAAATTTAAACAAAAAAAAAAGCAAAAAGATCCTATTGAGACGGTGGAGGCGGACCCAAATTGGGTAGCACACACACATGCACATACACACAAACAACAACATCATCGGCGTGCCAACCCAAGGCGGCGGTGACAGGGTGGGGAGCGGGGGTAAGCCGCGAGGCCGTAAGTGTGTCTTCTTCTTCTATTTCCTTGTTACTCACTGTACTGTTGCATCGTAACTCCCCCTCCTCCTCCTCCTCCCTCCTCCCATGCCCTCCTATCCCCCCAACCCACCCCCAACCCACCCCCCTGCCCCACAGCAAGCTGCATGCTTTCATCTGGGACTCTGCGGTGCTGGAGTTTGAAGCCTCGCAGAAGTGCGACCTGGTGACCACGGGAGAGCTGTTTTTCCGTTCGGGCTTTGGCATAGGCATGCGCAAGGACAGCCCTTGGAAACAGAATGTGTCCCTGGCAATCCTCAGGTCTGTCCCAGCCGAAGCTGCAAAAAAGTACAACATCGCAAAAAAATCCCACTCTTTTATACCCCCTCTTTGGTTTCTCTCTTCTTTCTGTTGTTTTTCTTTCTTCCTCTTACCTTTCCCCCCCTTCCTCATCTTTCAATCTCTCACTCATCATCTCTCTGTTTTTTTTTTAAACTTCCCTCCCCCCTTCCTCCATCTCCTTCTCCCACCCCACTCTGTCTGCCTCTCAACGTTTTTTTGTGCATTGGTGTGTATGTGTGGCTAAGTGTCTCAGCCGTGTTTAGTCGTGTTGTGTGTTTTCGTGGCTTTGGTCGGAGTGAAAGGGCATCTCATGGCTGCTCGACCGTGTTGTTGTGGATCTTGAAAAGTAACTCTTGACTCTTCTTCCCTCACCTCCCCAACCCCCTACAGTTCCCATGAAAACGGCTTCATGGAAGACCTAGATAAAACCTGGGTGAGATACCAGGAGTGTGACTCTCGGAGCAATGCCCCAGCCACACTCACCTTTGAGAATATGGCAGGTATGGTCCTCCTCTCGCGAGACTAAAGACTAATCTAAAAGAGATTGGACAAAAACTGCAGTGGTAAGGTACTGTAGCCATTTTTTGTCCAATTCCTTTTCCCTTTTTTCCTGTTGTTTACTCTTTTTTTTTCAATTTTCTTATTTTATCGCCGTGGGTGTTGTTACAATTCCGTGACCTTCTTTCAGTCGTATTTTCATGTCAGTGCGAAAATATGCCAAAATTGCATGGCTTTGTAGCAGTCGCTGTTTTTTTTTATTGTGACCGTGGCAACTGTTAAAGACGCTCCGGTGCCCGGGTGGCACATACCAGCAGTTGTTTTCTCGGTGTGTGCTTGTGCGCCGTGCCCACGTCGGTGTGCCTTTGTGTGGTGTGTTGTTGTCTGACGGCATCACCTCCCTCTCTCCCAATCCAGGCGTATTCATGTTGGTGGCTGGTGGCATTGCGGCGGGGATCTTCCTCATCTTCATAGAGATCGCTTACAAGCGCCACAAAGACGCCCGCAGGAAGCAGATGCAGCTGGCCTTCGCGGCCGTCAATGTGTGGAGGAAGAACCTGCAGGTAGGGCGCTTACCCTCTCACCCTCCCCTCACCATCCCTGCCCCCCACACCTCTTCCCCCCTGGAGGAGGATCTTTCTCCCAAGACCTCTCTAACATGGGCCCTCTCTTCTACGCTTTCTTGCTGTCCCTTTTCCTGCGGGTCCGGGTATTTCTCGAGTCTCCAACCCTGTGCTCCAACCCCTTGCTGGCACGCCCAGTGTGGAGAATGTTTGACAAATCCACACGGGGCCATGGCCAGTCGTGCGGTCACGGCTGCTGTGTTCTGGTGACACACCAGACTGTGGCAGTTGTGAAGCCTGAGGCAGCCTCAGAGTTATTTAGGCTCCAGTTCCAGTCCAGACCAAAACTGGAGCCTTGTCTCTTGTCTGTCTCAACAGGACAAAGAACCCTCTGGAAGTCAAGTTGGGGGTGCAGCTGCAACACCATCTTTAGTACGTAAAAAAATAAAAGCTAATAAGCTAAGCGATAAGCTACACAATTCTGTTGCCATAATCACATAGGACAGTATTGTCCCAGGTGCTTAAGTCTAAAAAAGTGCTTAGTTCCATGCGTTTTAGCCTACACTAAGCAATTTTTGGACTTATACACCTGGGAGAATACCACCCATAGAGCTCAAATCGTTAAGAAAGGTGCAAATGTCTCATGAAATTGCATCTTCAAATTCATGGCTATTCATTTTTTTTTTTTTTAATTCTCATAATGAAAAACAGATTTTGCAAAACAGACTATACATGAAATATTAATGTAAAGTGTGAATAACCTAAACTAAACCAATTAGCTAAAATACTGACACGCTGTTTTCTTTTTTTAATCTTTAAATGATATGTCAAATAAACATCACTGTGGTTATTGGCTGGCAGACAGAGATAAAGCTTTTCCAAGGCACAGAATATATCACCATAACACCGCTAATATAAGTGGAGGCTTTTATCAGTGGCAATCCAGAGACTGCAGTTGCTCTTATCAGTCAGATTCTTTGGAGCGAAGTGAATACACCTCAGCCCCATATGTAATTACTGCTTTAGCTCATGTCCCGCTAGCGCCTCAGGTAGCCTGCCATCAGAGACAGGCTAAAAATAGAAAAACCAGACAGAGGAAGCGTTTCAAACACAGTGGCAACATTGTGAAAGCCTATCTATATTTCACAGAAAATCCATTAAAAACGCACACCGCTTCTGGCTCATCAAGCATGTAGAAAGAAAAAGAGCAGAAGAAAAGATGTTATAGCTTCCGCTGTATGTAGTGTATGTGCTCGGCCACTTCTGCTTTATATCCGCCGCCCCTGACTCCAATCTCTCCTGCGGGGCGGGAAGGAATAGAAGGTCTCTCCCCTTCTCTCCATCCCTGCACTATTTCTGGCCTCTCCCACTGCTGTTCTCTGAAGCAGCAGGAGAGAGGAGAGGGGGGTGCAGGGATGGTGGTTGAGGCAGGAGGTTGGAAGGGGATGTGTGTGTAGGCCTATGTGTGTGTGTGTGTGTGTGTGTGTGGTCGAAGGGAGGGGGGGCGTTGCAGCTGTGTGTCTGAGAGAAAATAAAGACAAGAAGTGTGGTCTTTGACATTGTGCTATCAGTGGGCGGGTGGGCGTGTGGTCGGGAAATCAACCAGCCGCATGCTGGGTCTTTTGTGCATGTCTGACAAAAGGGCTCCCCTGCCGCCACTGTTGAGTAGGCAGCGGGGCCCGTGGCAGGTAAGGCGAACACAGTCTCTTGGCTGTCTCTGGGCCGAGTGAGGTCTCCGCTGGAAAGCATCTGTCTGTCTGTCTGCTGCCTCCAGTCCAGCACATCTCTCTCTCTCTCTCTCTCTCTCTCTCTCTTTCTCTGTATTTTATCTGTGTAGACACACTATTAGTCAGTTAACAAATGCATGTAGCCTCTTAACCAAGAGGACAACTCCACACAAACTGCTGACCTGTGTGACACTACATGCTAATTCCTGGATCTCTTAGTATGTTGGAACAGGACTTAAGTGATGTAGTCATTGGTGAGGCCACAACTACAGATGCATCTAGTATTGGGATGCAGTGTATCTGCAGATCAGCAGTTTGCAAAGTCTCTGTGTCTCTGGGAATTCCCCAGTCAGTCTGAGTCTGACCCATCTCTTTGACTGCTTGCGTGTCAGTCGTCCATGTGTTTTACATGTATATACCTGTCAGTACACTTGTGCAAATGTTGGACTCACTTGCACTTGTGTACAATTGAACGTATTAGTAACTACACCTAATTCCAGAACTGGGCACACTTCTGAATGAGCTGCTTCTAACTTGTCTACCTGTCAGCACTACTGTACCTAGACCATGTCTGCTGCGCTTTACTGTGGAGAGGTCTGGGAATGCATGTGTGTTTTTTAGATGTTGTCGTCTCCTGTGTGGCTAGTGGCCTTGCTACTAACTAGCATCATGTCCTGAGCAGCAGTTATTCAGAAGTGTACTCCCTGATGGGTTGGGAGTGGGGACGTGGGAAATGAATCTGACAAGTATTGACATTTATTAATTGAAAGGGCCCAAAGAGATTAGATTGCTAGCAAGCCTTACACAGTGCCAACTTTCACATTTGAATACTAATGTAAATTGCAAAGAAGAAAATTTGTGGAACATTCAGACATTCTTGAAAAATTCTTTTGTTACAATCCACTGTGGATGCCTGTGAGAGACTATTCCAAGTACACAGCAGTGTTGGACCCTTGTGGGCTTCATCTTAACTAACATCATAGCTAAGGCACTTTAAGGACATTGTCCAAATTCTCTACATTTGCTAATTAGTTTCCTGTGGTTTCTTCTTCCTTTGAGTATTTAGAACTCTAGTATGTATTTAGCTGTATGGCTACATGTATGAGCTATTGGCTATGGCTCACTATATTGGCCTATGACTCATCTTTTAACCAAGATGAAGAAAGGAGGTAAGAAGAAGGTGGAAGGAGGGAAGAGAAGAAGGAAGCTAATTGAGAGGATTGGATGTAAAGATGAGAGTTCTAATGGATGTTACTTAGTGTACATGTGTCACATTGGGCAACTTCCAATTGATGTAGCATGTGTGACAGAGCCGGGACTGTGCTGAAGCAGCACTTCGCCATTGGTCAGGGTACATATCAATTAAATAAGCTAAATGAAATCAGAAAAAGATGTGAAAGTTAGTTTGAAAAGAGACAGGAAGATAAGCCTATTTGATTTACACTTAAAATGTTTTTCTTTATATATTTTTGCAGATATTCCTTTAATTTCTCTTTGTTTTCTCTCACCATAATTGTTTTTTCATGGGTTATAATTTATTTACATACCCATGAGAGCAGTAGAGTGGTATGTCTGCCCTACTACTGTCGTAGTCTCACAGATATAATTTGCTACCATCTAGACTGCGCTTTGCCCCCACTTCCTTGAGCCACACCTCATGGCATTCCCTCAATAAAAGAAATATTTGATCTTTAAGACAAGAATGCTGACCATATGACCTGACATAAGGGGATGTCCTGCTGGTCCAGTGCTGGCCTAGGTCAAAGGCTATATATATACAAAGTTGTTATTCACTTATATTCCTTTCTCCCCTTTTGCTGCATGTGCTACCCAGAAATTCACACCACACTGCTAGCTGGTTGTTATGTGAGATATCAGTAAATAAATAAATACACACTTTTCAGACATACATCCAGGTATTTAGCATTCCTAGTGTCATCCATAGGTAGCTTATTTTGTACTTTATTCTTCATATTAATTCTTCTTCTTCATATTAATCACATAAATCTATACCCAGCAGATGGTAATCTAATCCCTGTGTGTAGTGCAATGTTTCCAGTGTGTGAGGTGAATTTCCGTTATACCCCATCAGTGGTATAATGAATAAAGGGGGCTTATAGTCCTCCATTTTGATATTAATCTCTATTTGTCTTGCAGTTATTCATTCCTTTTGCTTGCCTTGCTTTAGCATTTATATTCCTGAGTATGGTTTAAGTGCTTGGCTTTTGATGTTGTGTTTTCTGCAGTAAGCTGAGTTTTTACTATTACTTTTATTTTCATCTTTTCGTTCCACCAGCTTTCGCTTCTGAATCTTAGAGTATAACGATCTTATAGTAAATAAGATGATTATTCATTTATTTTTCTTTCTCCTTCCTCAACGCAGCCCTCTTCCTCTGTAGAGACTCAGGATGTAAGGATACCTTAATATGACCTTTATTTCACACAAACACACTCAGTCTTGGTTTGTTTTCACGCGCATCATAAGGAGAGGTCTGAGAGTAGCCGTGGGGCTCTTTCACGCTTGAAGGGAGAGAGAGGTCCAAATAGACCTAAATCTCTTGGAGCATGTCTTTTTTTCCTTTGTTTTTTAATCACTGTTATACTTATACCGTTGTGAATGGAAAGTGCCATAGCTGCAGATGAATAGCTGGATCAGACAGTTAAAAATGAGGTCTTTCCACCAGCTTAAGTTTATTTTGCTTTGTTTTGTTTATTTTGTCTTTGTGCTGATGTAGGGCAAGGGTTGCTCACCAGGAATGTAGATGAGCAGTGGCCTTTGATAATGAAGATGCTGATAGTGATTGCTTTTGGTAGCCAAACACACATTCATCAATCAACAGATGCACCTCCCTGTTAAGTCAAGCCCCTCTCCGCCCCTCTCTAAGTACTCCTGGTACACTGGAGACAGCCAGCATCCCATTCATCATCGTATTAGATGGTCTCTGTCCATCTTTTGAATGGGGTCACCCCAGAGAAAGGCAGGAAGGGCGAGCACTAATGTATACCTTCAGAGACTGTTTGCAGTGTTCTCAGTGGTGGTTTGGGCCACATCTGAAGGTCACACGTGCACTTAATGCAATAGGCTACAGTAGAGGGGAAAGGACACACAGGGTGGGAGTGCTGGCCAAGGGGGTTGATGGGGGATGGGGTCAGAAGGATGTAGGCAGACTGACACTAGCTATGTGGCACAGCCCCAGACCATGAATAATTGTTGTGCGTATATCTATTTTAGGATAGAAAAAGTGGTAGAGCAGAGCCCGACCCCAAAAAGAAAGCCTCTTTTAGGTCCATCAGTACATCCCTGGCCTCCAGCATCAAGAGACGTAGGGCCTCCAAAGACACGGTAAGGAGAAGACAAAACGGCACCTTCCCCTTTCCTTCTCTCTATCACTCTACCTCTCTCTTTCTGTCTCTGTTTTCTCTTCATTTCTCTCTTTCTTTCTTTTTCTCTCTATTCGTCTTTCTCTTCCTGTCGCATCTCCACTGGGGCGTTGTCCTTCACGCATCACACATGGCGATTGTTGCCATGGCCACATGTCTGTCAGTCAGCCATCATTCTGCCATTCAGACACCATCTCTCAGGACACGCCCCCACGAGGAGCCTAGACAGGCAGGCAGGAGGGGTAGGACTCAGGGTTCAACAGGGTTGTAAGGACTCAGACTGGGGGAATCGGAGATACTTGAAGATTCGTGGAGCAGGATAGGGGATGAACACAAACTACAGTTGCAGTTGCTTTTATTTAACTCTCTCTATTTTTTCTATCTTTCTTTTTTGAGGAAGGGGCAGTCAAAGGGATGTTTGGGCTGCTGTTTACCCCAGCGCTGTTTTATTTTTTTATTTTTGTGATATTCATGTTGTGATTTGTTTGATTTGACTATTTTCGTTCTTGTGTTTTCTATTCTTTTGATTGTGGTTGTTTGTGTACCCTTGAATCTGCTTGATCCTGGTATATAACTAGTTTTATGTCATTTGAATCTTGCATTTAGTTTTGTGGTGCATTTGTTGTCTGGAAATGCATGCTTTGATGTTGTGGCATTTTGCCTGATTTCAATGTGTTGTCCCTGAAATTATCCAAAATGGAAGTCAACAAACTGGGTAAAACTAACCTCCTTGTTTCAACAGGAGACCATCATTTCCAGTATTCTGCATTTTTTATTCCATTATTTTGCATGTGAAATTAGGAATAATCTATTTCGAGGATCCAATATCCAGGATTGTTACAATTTATCTTAATCTCTTCTCAGATGTCTTAATATTAACTCTCCATGGTACCAGTCTCAAATCGGCTTACTCGGACCCAAATAGATTATACTGTATGTTTTACATGCTATACTTTGGTCTTATTATTTAGTACTAACTTGAAAGTTGCCAAAGAATGAAAGGACTCTAAGTCTAGGTTATGCAAGTGTATAGTCCTCATTTAAGTGAGGAAACGGCACATAATTTCACAGTTTTATCTCAAAAATAAGAACACTTCTGGAGGCCTTTGTTTCTTTGGCAACCATATATAATTGACCCAGTCGAATATGACATAACTTCCCTAATTATCAGTTGCCAGTACTAAAGCATGGTTGCTGCAAGAGAACACCACCAAGGGAGCACGTACTGTAGCAGTATGATTTCTTCTTCACTTCTACTCTTTCTTTTTCTCACTGGCTTTGGTTTTTGAAACTACAGAGGTTTCAAATTCCTATTTCTCTCTTGGGTTGTTTTAAAGTTGTGTGTGTAGACATCTTGTGTTGTTTCTTCCCCGATGTGACGCAGGTGTGTGACTCTCCAACTGCGGGCAGGAGTCAGTTGTATGAGTGTGGGAGATTTGTGGATGCAGGGTGGGAGGGAGGTAGAGGGACACAAAGCCCAAATCAGACCGCAGTGAAAGGAGGCGTCCAAACCAGGTGACAAATGGCAGGAGAAGCCAAGCGACAACAGCAACCAAACGACAGCAACAGCAACCAGCAACCAAAAAGCACTAACCCCCTCCCCCCTGTTGCAGCCATCCCTTTTTCCTGACCCATCGTTTCTTTTCTTTCTTTTGATATCAATGTTGTTCCTTTTGCTATATAAATGGATATCTATGGATCTGTTAAGTGTCAACGTCCCTATCCCCTCCCACTCACATGCCACACAGCTCCTCTCCTCCTCTGAAAGCATGCCAACTCTGTTTGATCTTTATGACTGTCCGTAGAAGTAGTTGATTGTGGTTGGTCATTAGTAAAAGTAGTCAAAGCGATGTGTGCTGGTGGTAGTAGTGGTAGTCTTAAGTGTTGTGTTCTCTGTTGAACCACTGATCCACTGTCTCTCGGCAGGGGACACTGTGGGCAATGATTGGGAATGCTAGCAGCGAACCTCCGCAGTGATAATGAGCACTTTTATTGACAGCGGTATTGAAAGCATTCGGATGATGATGCAACTCCACGGGGGCCTGCAAGACGAGTCATTTGGCGCCTGCCAGTATTGCTGACAAACGCGCCAGAGAAGTTGTTTCTCGGCAATAGAGGAATGGCGTTGACCGCTAGGCTCAGAATGTAGCAGTTGCATCATAAGTTTTATTTATTTGTTTATGTATTTATTTTTGGAACAAAAAAAGTTAAGGCAGTGTGAGCTTGTCCTTCAGGCAAAGCACTGCCCAGATGGAGCAGTCCATCCACGATTCTTATAACATATAACTAGAATAATTATGCAATGTGCAAAACAAAACAAAAATATTTCTGCTATTTATAGTGTATCTCGCTTCTAAAAAGAGAATTACTTAAAGAACGAAAATTAATTTCATTAGAAATTAAATTTTGGATTTTTGTGAAGGATGTAGGCGATTATGGAGGTCTGCTTTATGCAGATTATTGATAAATGGAAATGTAGATTGATTCTATGACAGATAAAATATTTCCAGCATAATAGATCATAACCTCAGTTATCAAATATATTAATACATATGATGTACTTATACTTTAATTATTTCCATAAACATGCTGGAAACATTTTGAGAAAAGACTATTACTGCAGTATAAAAAGTGCCAGAAAAAGCTACATGTTAAATTAACACCATGCAGTCTGGACTTTCTGATCAGCTTCACAAAAAACTGTTGTGATAAAGTGCTTACAGGTTTTGTACCACATTTACAATAGATAAGGAATAAGTCACTATCCAAAAAGGAATAAGTCATTATCCTGTGGAGGAAGTACCGGTATCCTTACTATTGTAACATGTGGTCAGTCACTGCCATAACTGGTATCCTAGTTTATGGCTCACTGCGTCAATTGAATTTCTCACAGCACTTTCTGAGATACCCACCCAGTGAACAGATTCTCTGCATGCGTCTGGGTGTTGAGGAGGAGACCTAGCACTGCAGAGATCCTCCACTGAAACATTATTGTAGCCCTTCAGAGTAGTTCACTCCAGGAACCGAAGAAGGACTCCGTTTGTAAAGATTAATTAATAAAATCTACATAAAAAACAATTATGCATACTGTATGACCAACTTTCTGCTGATTACTCATATATTTATAATGACCAAAACCCTTCAGGCTCAAATCTGCTTTACAATATGGACCTCACTTTTTCCTTCCTGGCTGTGATTCTACCGCCCCCCTTAGGTATTGTCATGCAACATGGACCAAATTAAAAGTCAGGTACACAGTATTCACCATATGGTTGTCAGACTAAATATTTCTGTATGCACATAATTACCAGATGCCTTGATGAATTGACATCAAATTGAAAAAAAAAACATGATTTTAAGGCTCAATATTTGTGCAGCTGTTTTGCAATTGGCATTACCTTTGGTGGGATTTGAAGGGCCCATTGATTAGTCTGCTGAACTTTATGGTTACCCTGCATCGCAAGTGATCTAACAGCACCCTCTCCTGTTGTTTTTTTTTTCCTCCTCTTTTCTGTGTTCCCCCCTGTTCGCAGCAGTACCCACCCACAGACATCACTGGGCAGCTCAACCTGTCCGACCCGTCTGTGAGCACGGTGGTGTAAGAAGCGAGAGTAAAAGACAGAGAGAGAGGAGAGGGAAGAGAAACACACTCCAAACCGGCAGAGAGAGAACGAGAGAGAGAGAGAGCGAGAGAGAGACAAGAAGAGGAAAGGGATGAGAGATGAGGGCCCACTCCCAACAACCTCCTTGTCGTCTCATGGATCAATCACAACTTGAACACTGACTCCCAGCCTCAACCCAGAAACCTGACGCCCCCCCACCCCCCGGCACAGTACAGCAGAGCCGAAGATTACCCCCCCCCCCCCCCCCATATCCAACCCCCCAGCAGGGAAGGAATGTCTCATCAGAGCACTGAAGCTGTCAGAAGCCACGCTTGACATTGCACTAGGCCTCTTAGTCTGACCAGATTAGAGCCTGATCAAAGCCACACACTCATTCCCTCACATTTACACGCACACACATGCATACACACACACACACACACACACACACACAGTTTAACACATTAACACACAGTGCACTTTCAGCCTCAGTTTAAGTCTGTAGATATTTTCCTCATTTTTTCCTTCTTAATATGTACAATCAATTTAATTAATAAGTTCTGTTAATATACATTTAATAATAGACTACACAGACTTACAGCACTGTACATATCAAACCCATCTTATAGGGATTGAGATATGTGACTCACTTAAAGCCATTATTCTTGTTTCTCCAAGTCAGTATTATCTGTATTATCTTAGGTGTAGTACTTACTTTATTTTTATTGACATTTCTGAAATTAATCTTCATTTTTAACATCTGAAACATATTTACATTTATTGAAAGCTAGACAACTTTTAATTTTGTACACATTTCATCATATACACAGTTGCTATCTAAATATGTAATCATTCAGTTATAGCAGATAGGATTGCATGTTAACACACCCATGGTGCCAAATTAAGTTTTGTGCATTCCTTATAAACAATACCTGATATCTGATCAACTAGTAACAGTACTTAATAACATTCTCTTCAGACCTAGTTTGAGTATCAGAATGACTTTTACAAACTCTTCCCTTTGCAAAGACACTTCATAGCTTATTGGGATGTTTTGCACTGCAGACTTGCACTGAATGCATGGTTCCACAGCTAGGACCAATGACTTTGACCCCATCGGAACTGAGCTAGCTTGCGAAGAGCAACAAAAAGGGGAATGTTTGGCAGGACATAGTGATGCGTGCTTGCATGGCGACAAACATCACTACACATCGCCCTCTTTTTATGTTACTGCCAGTTTAATGGTAGACTTCCAAGACTTCATATATTCATCTACGCACTCTCTCTCATATACGTCAAGTTACTGTGTGTAAGACAACCTCTCTCTCTGCCTGTGGTCTTCTGCACAGTATTTCTCAGCCTCACTTTCTTCTGGGGTGCATCAAAGGGCCGGGTTTAGCATCCAACCAGCTCTTGGTACTTTGTGTGAAACCCTCAACCTTTGTGGTCATTCCCAGTGGTGGTTTGACCTCAGGTTGGCTTTCACATGAATCCCACCAAGTGTCTCTATGTTTAGAGAGAGTAACTTCCAGGACCGTTGCTTTTTTTTTGGTATGTTTTTAGCTAAGTTTGCCGGTCCACTTTGGTTTGGTGTTGAAACAGGCCGTTTCCCGAAGACTGAGGAGGAGAAAGCTCCCTGCTGTGTCAGAACACACAGATTGAATACACACAGACAGCCCCCCCAAAAGATCCGCAATTTGCAACACAGCACTTTAATAACAATGGGAAGTCTTCTTCAATAACATCCCCTCATAATACTCTGGAAAAATGTACAGTCCTTCATGTGCATATACATTTTATGGAATAAGTTCAAAGTCTATTAACCTTCACAACATGAAAATTAGAAATCTGTAATATACACCTAACTGTACCATGTAAATGGTTTAGCTGTTATGTTACTGTTTATTACTTTAAAGCTTTTGCTGATTTTCATAATTTCAAAGACGTGTTGTCCAACCACTGAGGACAATCATTTGACTTTTTGTCATCACATCAATGAATTTGTGTTGGTATTTTTGTTGTTTTCTGGCCATTTTTTTCTCATACTGGCCAATGCATGAGTGTTTTAAGAAAGTTTTCTATGGTTTGTGGATATGTAATGAAGATGCACGTGATGAATTAATACGCAGTGTTAACACTACCCACCCTGCTATCCAAACACATGTATTCTGAATGCACTGTACATACTATTTAACTTGATCATGCTACTGAGGAAAATGTCAGTGTTAATGAGCTGGCACTATGTTTAGAAGCTACATGCATTCACAAAAGCTCATACATACCATGCAATACATGCTGGCAAAGGGATTGTTTATTTATGGAAAAAAAAAGCATAGATCAAGAAATTAATTTCTTTGTAGTTTGGATAAGACAGATCTTCTAATGGAACACATATGGTTTGTAACAATACAACTGTAAATAAAATCTATTTATATGTGCCAAATTAAAAATGAATTTACCTCACTCAGACATTGACAGGGTCTGGTCTTCTTTGGTACTTTTTCTTATTTGGTTGTTGTTGTTTTCCGTGTATATCTATTCCAAAAAAGAATGAATCGAGACTTAGGAAAGAATCATTGTCATTTATAGTGCTGCATCACAATCATCTGAGGTCAATTTAATAAATAATTGAGATTTATTTATTTATAATATTTTTACAATTGAGAAGTAGCCATGGTTTTAAAAAGTAAAGAACATATTGAGCATTTTTCAATAGGGAATTTCACGTTTGGTGCATTAATTCTCTGTGGTAAGAATGCTTTTGGAGAATAAATCTCTTGTGGACACCATTAAGTGTGAGTGAACAGACAGCCCAAAGCATTTACTACACCTTGACTTATAACGAGCCTGCAACATATCAATGCTTCATGTGGCCAGTCCCCACATCAGTCAAACAGTTGAAGTGCTTCTTAGAATTCTGTAATTGTTACAGGAAATTTATAAGGGTTTTCTTTGGTTCAGACTTTCTTGCCTTGACTATTGCAATGCCCTCCTTTCAGCCTGTGCTGTGATACCACTACAGCTGCTGTGTGCCTGGTCTTCAACCAGACAAAAAGACCATGAGTGTTTCTCAAAGTCGAGGAAGCATGCTTGGAAGGCTGCTTTTTCGAGCATTCCACGTCATTCTGTCGTCAAGTACTGTTCCAAAGCCTTCTCAATTCTAGTGAGGACAGAGGCCTTTGTTCATAGATTTTTCAAGGATGCACTGATGGATCCTCATTTTTGTAGTGTACGACTTCCAAGGCCAGTGTGCTACCAAGGAAGCATTCTCGACTTTGAGAAACACTTCACATCTCACTGCTGTTCGTGGAGCTCTTCCAATCAACCTTAGGGCCAACATTAAGCCATCTGCTAACCTCTAGTCACTCCGCTTAGTCACAACCTTCAGTCACTCTGCTCCTCCAAGGATCACTGCTTTGAACAGCCAACACCTTGCACAGGCCAATCCAGGCTTTTTCATCCATTGTTCCATATTGATGGAATAAACTTCCATAGACTACTAGAGCAACTGACACTCTCTCCACCTTTAAGAAATTCTTGAAGACCCAACTCTTCCAAGAGTAACTTAACTCTCTGGAATGCTGGAACTATGCACTGAAAAGATCACACTCTTGCACTCTCTAGCAAATCACACTCCTAATAAGGTATTTACTGATTGTGTTGTAGTTTGATTGTTAATTGTAGTTCACTTTCCATACCTACAATGCAACTGTTTTCTAAGATTGCTGGAATAGCATGACCATGTTAATGTAGCCTTCCACCAATCAGGTTTGGAGGGAGGAATAGCTGCCTGTCGATCACAGCTGTGAGCAAGCCACTGACAACGTGCTACAGCGAGAGAGGGGTTTGAAAGGCCGTTGAGGAGTAGAGACTGGGGGAGGGACCAGAAAGGTGTGTCGTTTTGCATTTTATAGTTGTGACAGATGCAAGCCAGCAAGGCTTGGGTGCTGTTTTGTATCAGCAACAAGAGGGCCATTAGCGTGTCATAAGTTATGCAAGTAGTCATGAGACTTTACTATTAGCTGATGAGGGGGAGGATGAGTCTGTGGAAATGGGTAAAAGAACTAAGAATCCCAGAGACTCTTCTGAGACTCAACTTACCTCTAGGACAGTGTTTCTCAAACTCTTTCTGTCATTCCCCACTTTGGAAGGCAGAGAATTTTCACGCCCCACCTGGAAGGCTCAATTTGCGCACAATACATGTATCTCTTTGAGGAATACTTTGGGATTTTTGTCAATGTTAGAATTTTTCAATGTTACTAATTCAAAGCCAAATTTCTCTCGAACCCTTCATTACAACAACTGTCATATGTGCATATCTGACGATAGCTGTGAAGTTGGGGGACATGGTGTGGCCATTTGTCAATTGCAAAGAGATGTCTAGTGCCCCACCTGCCCCACTTTAACCAAGTCATTTATAGAGTAGGCACTTCAAATGCTTTGATAAAGAGTAAATTACAGGTCTGCCTCTTATATTCAGGGAACAACTAATCTTTGGTCTTCAAATAATGACACAGACTGAATTCACATATTTTCATGGTAATCAACTCGCGGACCACTTGAGTTTGCTCGCGGACCACCAGTGGTCCCCGGACCACACTTTGAGAACCACTGCTCTAGGAGAAACAAAGAACATGACAGGGATACATAAACCCTCTTAATCTTCCAAAGAAGAAAGTAAAAAGGAAGAGTGCAGGGGGAGACAGTGACACGGACATGGATTCCACCTCCAGCTCCTCAGCAAACCCCCAGCACCACAACATTGACATGGGCTGAAGTCCAAGCGTGGATTTACACACTGCACAAGTGTGGATGATTTTTTCGACAGAATTTCTGGCTCAGCAGAGCGGCGAGACAGGATCATCCCCAGATGTGTCTACTTGCACTTACGGTGATAATGAGGGGCCTTCTGAAACAGGTAAATGAATTTCTTGAAGATTTAGTTACCCCAGATTCCCCTGGAGGAATAGACTCACCTCCATGAGTTTCTGCACACAGCATGTGTGCCATGCCTGAGTCCAGCTGAACCTTCCATACATGACAGAAAGCAGATGCAACGCCTTGCTACACAAAAACAAACAGGAGTTCCTCTCAACTTAACCGGCCGATTCAACATGTTGAATTGGCCGTAAACCAGTCAGCGGAGGTCACCCGATGTCTGCCGCGCTTCTTAAAACCTCTCAAATTTTGCACAAAGATGCTCAAAGACGGCCTGTTGCAATGTGCATTAACCTTTAGATCAACAGTTGTAGTCCCTGGAGGACGAGCTCCAGCGACAGGCCGGACTGTTGTTCTCTGTCCAGCAGAGCTGATTGGGATTCTCCTAGCTTCTCACACGATAGATCAAATAAAGCAAATCTGAGATATTCCAAGAGTGAGCGTTATAGGAGGTTGTATGCACCAAACAGTCAAGGGGGCTTGAGCAGGTTAACCGTGGCGCAGTTAGCATGCCCGGCTACCTGTAATAAGATTACTCATTTGAGGGGAGGGGTTGAAAGGGTGCTTTGGTTGAATCCCAAGCTTCCTGAAGCGAGACGTAGCATGATTGAGGCCTCAGCTCCAAGGGGAGGCAAACGAGTGGGGCCGAGGAGGCAGGGGCAGCCTTACCCCCCCTTCGTACATTTGTTTACCAACACCAAGCGGGTCTGGGCCACCCGACACAGGAGGCGATTATGAAAGTACGATATATTATAAAATTTGGGCTGTCCGAGCCCCTAAGAGTAGACCTAGAGCTCAGTGTGAATTTTTAGCCAACGATTCTCAAGACCAGATTATGAAAGCCAGACAGTGTGTGCTTCCTCTTAATCAGTTTGCAGAAGTAATGAATGGATGATTGCAAACATCTGGGAATTTTGCCATTATGAAGTGGGTAATGTCCACTATCTGTGGTTTTCAGGGTAAAGAAAAAACAGAAGCCCATTCAAATGTATGGATAAGAAGAAAATGGGCACATCAGGCCCTAGCTTGTGTGTGCCATGACATTGCCATTATGTAGCCTATAGAGACAGAGCATGTCTCTATAGCCTTCTGGAGACTCATAATGTGATTGAACAATGCAGAGTGGAATGAAATGACAATGAAAATGAGGTTATGCCCTACAGAATAATTGTAATATATCAAGTCATACATACAGCATGTTGACTGTTTCTAGTACTAACATGAGAAAATTCTGAGTGTATGACTAATCAATGTGATAATCCTATGACTGGATGATGTCATGTACTGATTTAAGTTGTTTTTTTTTTATCCATTGTTTTTATGATTCCAAAGTTTTAACATAAAATGAGATTACTATCATTGTAGCATAGGTTCTCAAAGGGCGGCCCGGGGGCCAATGGCGGCCCGCAGAATCATTTCCTGGTGGCCCGTGATGTCATATCATAATATCTGTAAAACTGTAGGCCTACATTGCTTTGAAAGAATTAATATCCATTTAGTGGTGTTTAATGGCATCTACAGGCATTGATTTTGATTTATTGCAATAGTAGCCTAAACTGTTGATATGCAACCTGGTCATTACAATGATTACAAATGGGATTTTTTTTTTCTTTTTATTTCTCCCCCTTTGGTGGCCCTCAGTTCAACGTTGGGTCCCTAAATTGGCGCTCGCGTATCAAAACTTTGAGAACCCCCGCATTATAGCCTACTCCTAAAGTGTAATTCCTTTGTGTGATCGAAATCTCAAGCTGAGCACAGCTGACATGAGTTGTTATCTGGATTAAAGGCCACTGCTGTGGGAACAATTGAGGAAGTATGTGCCTGTGTGCACGTTGTCATGTTATGCTCTTTAATTTTGTGTGTGAAGTAATGGTGAGAGGAGAGAATTCTGGGGGTGGTGAAAGATAACCATAGGAGTTAATCAGAATGAAAAGCGTTGTGTGAGTATAAAAGGCTTGTGGGAACCTAAGATGGGCTTTCTCTTTTTGGATCTTTGGGGAATTTTACTTGAATCCTCTCCTCTCTTCTCCTTAGTTTTTGTATTGTTGTCTTTTTAACCATTGGCAATAGCCTCGAGGTTGTATTTTTTCTTTTAACTTTTTAATTTTTTTTTACTTGTCGTTTTATAATTATCAAAGTGAAATTGTAGCATTGTCATCCTTTTGTAAATGTACAAATAAAACCAACTCTGTGGTAGGATCAAAAGGCACATTCACCTGGTTAGACCCTAAGTTTTTGTTTGCCTCCTGAGTGACCTTTGATCACTTGCTTTGCTAGGGGGATCTCCTGCCACGCATCAGAAACCTTTTTCAACAGGGAAAGGTAAGTTGGCTCTAATATCCTAGGTATTCACACAGGCAATGGGCAAGGTGCAGGAGCAGGGTGTCTCAATTCTAATAGGCCTACATGTAGCTCCAAGTACTTAAAGGAATGGTTCACCTTGTGTATGAAAATGGATTATTCACCCCCTTACCTGGAGTTACTTATGTGGGTAAAAGCATTTTGGTCTCAGTGCATGCATTTTCCTAGTCTGGGAACCCCAATTTTACCCTTTACTTAGCTTTAGCTTAGCATAGGTGCTGGAATGTAAAGTTGGCAGATAGCAATTCTTTGGCAACATTAAATTCCAACATCTATGCTAAGAACCGGCCCAAGATTATCTAGACCAGGTGTGGCCAAACTTTTTTGATACTGAAAAATCAGAACTACCAAGGGCCAATGTGAAATTAAATGCACCAGTTTTCAACCGCAGTTTCATTTGAAAGTGCAATTGCATTTTAGGTAAGAAATCCCACAGGGTTTAATGCTACACTGTAATAATATTGGCAAACACCACACCTGAAACTGTGATGCATGATGGATATAGGCTTCTGTAATGTGAGATTAATTTGATACTGGGCCATATTACATTTAAAAAAAAAAAAAAAAAAAATCATGGTGGGCCACATGAGCAAATGGCCCCCGGGCCTTAGTTTGGCCTCCCCGATCTAGATTAGTATTGCCATGTTCTGGATTTTCATTGATTGTCCCAGTTTTTGTGCATCTGTTCCGGAAAACTGACAAATCTTTCCAGGACACATGGTCCTGGATTTTTGTGAAAATGTTCTCCACATAGTTTCACTTATGAATAAACTTATAATTCTGCTGTTGCATCAGTGTTCCCTGCCACTATTTTAAGTTGTGCTGGGATGCTGTAGGCTCCCGCTTGCTTTTATTTGATTGTTTATTTGCGGACATCCTAAAACTCTGGGAGTCTCCTGCATTCAATGGAGCGTGAGACCGTGAGTCACAGGATAGCCTATGACTAGGCCTCACTGGTAACATTTATTAGTCATGCAAAATCGGAGTAGGCCTAAAAGGCCTCAAAGCCACAGCTCTGTAGACACTGAGTGTCTGTGACATAGACTCTGGCTGACATAGAAATCTGTGGTAGTAACTACAGTCCAGTCATGCACTCACATGTGAATTGCTCAGTCTCCATTCCCAAGACCAGTACACTCCCCTGCAAGGAGAAAATGCTTAAATACCTAGTTTGTACATTGACAGTGCCTCAATATTTAAACCATGTTGGTTAGTCCATCTGAAAGTGATGTGAATCTCAATGAGCTGGCATCAAAGATCAAATCTGAATGTATGACAACTCATGCTTCACCTCACCTTTCTCCAAGGTTATAGGGAGCGTGACTTGAGTAAATGTGTGGCTTAACAGCCTATGCCACCTAAAAACCTAGACCAAAAACATAGGCATAGTGTAATCCACATTAAGCATTTGAAATGCCACTGGTTAAAAATTACATTCATTTCCCTGTTAAACAGGTAGGCTAGGCCTAGCAGTGATGCCTGAGTGAAGAAAAAAGAAAGCTGATAGAGAAACAAGCCAAGCAGGTTGATTGAAACCGGTTTTCCAGAATCTGTCCTTAAATCTCCCGAGAAATGTTAAGCTACCCGCAGTAGAGAAATGGCTACAAGTTGTATGACAATGGTTCTTAAAATGACTTTTGCCATTTCCATGGCTATTTCTCCCTACAGGTTGACTTTCACCTCGATGTGAAGGGACAGAGATCAAGGCAGACTTGGAATCCATGAAAAATCACGGGTCAGTAATCAAATTATTTAACTGAATATGAAAAATGATTAATATTTATTCTCTGCCATAAATCTAGTCTGTATTTTGTTCAATTCATGCACAAAGGTTTGAGTAGTCTAAAGAACTGCCTTCACTTCCACAGAATTTGTAATTGCATATAGCCTACCCGAGGCTAGACGCAGACGCTATCCACAGTGTATGGACGCTTACAGATAGGAGTAAACCACAACAGTGTGACATCATAATTGACAGAAAAACAACACTGTGATAGACTGTAACTCAAACTCAAACTGCTCTCCTGCAAGCGCCATCAACATTTGGAGAATATGTAAGTAAGCTATCAATTCAAAAGTCAGTAAAAATCTGAATTTGTTTTAGGTCTACGGCGCATTATAACACAGTCCCACAGTTCTTCCAAGTACCCACTTCTTCTACCCACCCATTTCTTTTCTTTCACCTGCACACAGTTGAAGTTTTCCCTGTCTTCAGTGGACTTACGGAATGGACAGCAGTGTGCCTTTCCTGAGAAGCCCTATCCATCGTGCGGGTTCCTGGGTGAAAACTATTTGGCCTCTATGGACACGCAGGCATTCGGAAATATGGCCATGTGTGGAAGCGGGTTCAAACGTGCAGGATGCTTTTTGCAGCGCCCCAGATCTGTGCTCACGAAGACGGCTGGTTGTATTCGTGCTGATTTTCATGGCATTAATTGTCATGCTTTTGCTTCTACTTTGGAACTATAAGTGTACAATTGTTTGGCACACCTGTTCCCGCAATGACGACCCCTACGTGCCTTCATTTTGAAATACAAAGCTGGGAGAGGAACAATCAGGAGTAAAACAAATTGTTTTATTCCCTAGGCCTACACGAACACGTTTTGTCATAACCATTACGCACGCTATGCTATGCACTGATGATTCTTTCGCTTCATTCGAAATGTTTTAGTAAATAAACGTTTTGAGCAATGCAGCCACAAGGTGGAGCCATATCACTACCTAATCAGAAATCTGAGCCTGTAGCCTACTTCGAAGTCTCTGTTCAATTTCTCAACACTGTCTAACGTTATTTCTTATTATGGTTCAATGCAGTGGTTTTCTCTCAGTCCCCTGGATTTGATGCAGCCTAATTTTTATATGTGGCCAGTGAATGACTCTTGACACTCAACCAACCCCATAAAACCTCAAACCCCATCTTTGGAGGGAGTTGAAAGTGTTTAAGCTGGATTCACTTACCTGCAGCCAACACTTACATTCAGCTTGAATTGCCTTTAAATTAGTTTAAATAGCCTAATCGTGATGTTGACTGAAGAAAAAATATGATTTAATGTTTAATAAACAATTAAATGTTTAATAAATAATAAATGCATGCATTCAAAATGTATGTTTTGTTGCTCATTCAGTATTAGTCTGAATTTGCCATAATATGGTCATTATATAGCAAACAATAGTAGCCTGGAAATTCCCATGCTCCTTTAAACAATAGAGCTACTGTAGACTATTTGAGTCAGAAACCACAGTATTCCTTCAAGGCCCCTAAAAAGTTTGAGAGACTGGTATAGAGGGTTAGAGGGTGTGAAGATTGTTAGAGTTGGAGTATGTCATTCTTTCTTCTTCGTAACTGTAGAGGTGTGTGATTTGGGTCTCACAGAGATACCAATGATTTCATCTGCCTGCATTTGGGGAAAGACACAAATTTTCAACCTACCCTCAAGTTAAACAATTAATTCTTAGTCACTTTTGGATGCTAATCAGGATGCTAATGGTATAATCTGATTCATTGGCCTATGCAAGGCTGGAGCTAGAAACGCTGCTGTCAGACAAGAACAGCTGGAAATGGCAATTCATGGCAATGTTATGTCATAGTTAATGACAGTCCATGTCAGTCTTATGACGGTACCTTCAAATGTCCTAACATCAATCTTTTCAGGCTCCCCTCATTAAACATTTAGGTGCACAATGTATTGGCTTTAACACATGGGACCCTGTAGTCATACTGCCCCGTGCAGTCATGTAGCTTGGGTTAAGGAAACAGAGATGGGCACCACCTGATGTTCCACATGGAGCAGGGAGGATTTAATTTAACTTACATTGGCGGGGTGGTGCTACAGGACACTATGAACTTACACGCTGAGAGTCCAGAAAAAAAATCAAGGAAAGATGATGGCCAGCTAAGGATAAACTCAATGTGTATTATCGCAGTTAAGCAGGCAAATTTAAAAAATGTGTCGGGATACCTAGCTTGATGTACACACAAAGAAATTCTTAGAACATGAATGTTAGAAAATCCCTCAAGATAGACATAATATATACATAAAATATATGTGTTTTCAGGGGCATTAAAAATAAAAAAATAAAAAAAAGGCTGTCAATGAAATTAAACATTTTACATGTTTTCACTCCTTTGCAATTACAAGGGACAAGCAATCCTTTGCTTGTCCACATTTCTCTCCATTTCCACATTAGGCATCAGTTAGACCCATGTGTCGGAAATCAAACTAAAGTAATAGTGTGACAATCACACTATTCACACTAACCTCGCTTTCCCCTAAGCACATCCCTCCTGGACACGGGGACATATTGGTTGAAAAGGTCAAAGCATTTTCTGCTTCAGTTACAAGTGGACAACTTTGTCTAGACTTGCTTTAGCTGAGTTCATTATGGTGAGTTCCTGTGCCCAGGAGAGAACACTAGCACTCTGAGGTTCCCAGTGATGGTGGATGACTTCTAAACTGGGAGTACAAATGCATTAAATGTGTTTGGGTTTCATAAGACTTGATGGTTTCAGCTGGTTGAGCCAATAGCAAGCTAATTCTGGTGAGACCAGGTTGAACAGCTTGTCCAACCTGCCAAACATTTTATGGAAACAATTGTTAGGTGTCCAGTCTGTGCGTGTGGATGGGGCAGTGCGCTGGTAGTGGAGGGAGCACAATTGCATACTGTATGCCACTAATGTATTGAAGAAAAAATGGAATTCATATAAACCGCTCACAAAAAGTAAGGAAACTTGACTTTAGCCCATTATAACTCCCCTTTAATAATAGCAATCCCTAAAGTGCTTTACATCATTTTCTTCGTTAATTTGTCACCTTTACAATGAGGTATAGCTTGTAAGCATCGGACAATCATGGAATGCGCAACACAGCAAGACGTGTGAGTAGTGCCAACTAAAAATGTGCCAAAATGGCCTGTTATAGTGTTCCATTGGTATAGCCTTTGTTGCTTGGAGCATTGAAGATTGCACTCTCCTACAGAAATTAGGACAAGACCAAAAAAACATGTTGGCCATACAATTTACACTCAATGTCAGGGCCCTCAGTAACGTGTGGAAGATTAGAGCCATTGAACAGTTGAATGAATCTTGTAAGTCTCTGGCAGTGAAGCTACGGTTCCTTAGTGCAGCAAAAGTGAGGAGCCGTTCTTCTTGGGGTGTTGTCTTCTTGAGACTGGCATGTCTTGGTCTGTCTTTGGCTTCTGCAGTCTCATGGAACTTGGTCCTAAGTTTGGAAATGGTACCAGGACTGACACCAATGATGCCGCCACTACATGCTGGGACACCAGCCTCAGGTTGCCCTATTGAACAGGCCCTATCCTGAAGGAACCAATGTGGCATCTTTCCACCGGTGTTGCTGCTAGGAGAAACCACAAACCCAACAAGTTGCAGAACTCATGCTCAGGTGCTAATTTAGGCACACCAGTTACTTGCACTCGTCTGGCAGCACTTGAAGCCCAAAATCAGATGCAGCAGAACCCCACTACTGGCCATTTTGGCATTTGACATTTTTGGTTGGCACTACTCACACGTTTGGCTGTGTTGTGCATTCCATGATTGCCCGATGCTTACAAGCTATACCTCATTGTAAAGGGGACAAATCAGCGACGAAAATGATATAAAACACTTTAGGGGTTGGTATTATTAAAGGGGAGATATAATGGGCCAAAGTCAAGTTTCCTTACTTTTTGTGAGCGGTTTATATATTTATTTTAGCTCAAATCTAATTTGCATGTCTTTTTTACCTGTAAGTAAGGTGCATAGCCCTTGTTCTTATAAATTACAAAAAAAAATGAAAAAAAAAATGAAACCACTCCACATAACAGATACATGTGACAGGGTGAGCAGATCATGGGAATGGGATGATGGCCAGACTAAAAGCTAGAGCCATAAGACTGAGAGGGGAAGTGTTTTACTGTGACACAAGATGGCCGACCCATGTGGCTTCATTGGTGTAATGAATGGTTTGCAGGTGTGTTGGGGTGATTGGGGATTGTTGATTGGCACTCAATGTGTTAGTAAGGGGTTTTAAAGGGTGTGCACTCTCATAGCGAGAGAGAACGCTCAGGGGAAAGGGCCCCTTTTGGAGACAGTTCAAGGCTCTTTGGGCTGAACAAAGAAAAGGACTGGTTCCTAGAGGGTGTACAGTCTGAAACCCGCTTGCTGCTGCAGAACGGAGTTTGTTGGACCCAACGATCCTTGGTGTGGAAGATATTCACCCCTCATGAAGTTAAGTACTCTTCCTCTACTTTTGATTGCTGGTCATTTAGTCTACCCTCCTATTCTCCTATGCTGCCCTCCTGCTCCAGGACTTTGAACCATTGCCAAACACTGACTGTCTATTTCCCCCTCTCAACTGTTTTCTTGGCCTGCAACTTGCCCACCCCTGAGTAACACTAAATGTGTGCTGTGGCAATTTTGTGTGAAGGCCATTGTGTTTGCAGTTTGGAGTTACTATTCATGAAGTGCTATGTGGTGTCTTCCCTAATGACTGTTACCCTGTGAGTCCGGCAGAATGAACTGTGGGGAGTTATGGGTGTACTCTCCCTACCAGACGCTGCGTGCAGCAGAGAGCAGGATGGCGTGAGGGACCTAGGACTGAGCTCTGCGGCCTCCAACCATTTACCGAGCAAGACCGGGGGTGTAGCATGGATGTAGCGGAGGAGGACCCATCGAGACCCACACCATTAGGACCTGAGCTGACTGGACTATCAAATGGCAGATACCGAGGACTTTGATTAACATTTTGTATATTGAACTATTTAATTCTATCCTTGCAAAATAAGTCTTGTTATATTGAATCAGTTGCTATGCCTGTGAGCCTTATTGGTGGGTGTTGTCTGCTCCTTGGGGTAGCTGGTGTTAATGGAGGGTGGCCATGTTGGCGCCCCCCACCTGTGACATACACACGCTAGACAACTTAGGCTACTCTTTGAAAAACACAATCCTTCGAGACATTTGTAGGCTACTACTTTTATCAAACGTGGAAGCTAATTTTCCTTTTCTTGCAGTATCAGTGTCAAAAAGATTCCAAGAAATTATATAAGCACCAAAATTTAGTATATCTGAATGAGTAGCAACATAAAATAATTTTACTAGGGGAATATACATGATATCCAGTACATTTTCACATCTTAATCAATTTCCAGGTGTTTTCCATGACTGGAAAAGTCACCTCTAAGAGTTCAGGTTTTCCAGAATGTGTGAAACCCTGGAAATCCCTAAAAGCATGTGTGCACACACATACAAGTGCACAGACAATTTCTAAGGAGGAGTAGAGTGCTCCTTGAAATACGTCATCTAAAAACAACACTGCTGTCCAGTTATCTGGAAGAAAGGAATCTAGTTCCGGAAAGTTGGCAAGTGTGTTAATGCAGTCAGATGTGTATTCCAAAGACTCCAGTAGTGCTTTTATTATGAATAAAGTGTCCCTTCTAGCTTTATCAACATTTGAATGCCTTACTATTCAGAGATTCCCCCAATAAGCATTTATAACTATCCAATCCAAGGTTTAGGATCATATTACAAATTCAATGGGGAGTCATCACTCCTCAGCTTATGGTCCATTGTACTGGCTCATCCTTAGGCCGAAAGTATTTTGGCAATTGAGTGAGTTATCCATTCAGGGCTCACAAATTTTAACTCAAGCTGTGCATGCATGTACAAGCTCAGCCACACATTTTAAAATGAAAGATATGATAACTTTATCATAAATCCACACAAATAAATTAACAGTATGTCTATTCGCATGGTGCATTTATGTGTGTCTAATCAAGATTGAAACTCGAGACAGGTAGATAGATAGATAGATAGATAGATAGATAGATAGATCTATCTACTGAAGATTCAAGGCATTAATGAAACAATCTGTTTAAGTGCATTCAGACAGTCGCTGTACGGTGTAGCACTAATGACAGAATGTGACATGCAAATAAAGTACCGTTAGGCTACATCTTATCTCATAGTGTTATGCAAACACTCATTTGTTCAAAAGTGAGGGCGCATGTGGCATCAAGTCAGTCGACATTGGCACTTGTAATGTAAGATTAAGTTAGTTAGTAGATTAGTAGTTAGTTGGTAAGTTTATACATGCGTTTAAAACATTTCTTGGTTAGTTGGTGTTTGTGAGGCGGGATGTATCAAACGCCCCACTTTGACCTCTGCTTTCACTGAAACATTTTTCCCACCGCGGTACGGTAGTCCCGGAGCGCAATTCTCAACTGGACTGGCTTTCTTCGTTCGTGTTGGCACCTATTGCCTTTCTTGGTTCCGCAGATAACTGACAGAAAACATTCGATTTATGAGGAAACATCCGTCAAATACGTCATTTCAACTCCGGAGAAGTGATAACTGGTGGCCGGGTAGAGCTTATTGCATTGCCTTACGCGCTGCTTCGTTGTAACGCAACCCTATTTGCCTCGTGCATCTACAAGTTAAAACCACACAAACTCGGATCCGGACTGCTACTCTCCCCATTCATTTCACTACGAAGCGAATCCAATTACACACATGGGGAACTTACAAATATTCTTCCCGGTAGCACTCCTGCTGTTAGGAATTGTGTCAATTATTTTGCTCACCATTCCGACCAAAGAAATGTACGCACCTCCACCTGACATGGTAAGTTATTCTGCAACTCTTACAAACTCTTTCTCTTACCTTTCAAATTGCAACAAACGTGACTACTTAGTGGATGCGTGTTGTTGACATTAATCTTGACTCATCCAGTCAGTGAACTTGACACTGACATGCTAAAAATACATAAGGTAACCAATCTGGTGGGGTCCTCTGGTGGGAGACTGTTTTTTCTTTTTTTCATTTAGACCTCCTCGGCGTCTTCTGTTTTGTCGCCCATGCACACAAAATGTTTATTCAAATGACTTAATAAACTTCACCAGACCATCTCAATTAATCATGTGGGAAATATTGGCGACAGCTAATTTGACCAGGCTTAGCGGTCTGACCAAATGTCTTCAGAGACAGATCCATTAAGGCTGGGAAATGCAGCAATATTAATTCTGTACATTCATTATTTTAATGGCATACATAACAATGGCACACATTTTTGTTCTAAGTAGGCCTACAAAAGACGAGCACGGTTGATTAGTAGAGCCAGTAATCATTCTGTGTGTATGTTTGTGCATTCATACATGCCTGAATAATAAGTGTGTAAGTTGTAAGTACTTGTGTATTTAGCTCAGAAAGGTGTGTGTGTGTGTGTGTGTGTGTGTGTGTGTGTGTGTGTGTGTGTGTGTGTGTGTGTGTGTGAGAGAGAGAGAGAGAGTAAGTGAGTGAGATTTTTTTCAGGTGCCAGATCTATACATTGTACAAGTGTACACTGAACACTAACCCTTCATTTCATAAACAACAAATGGTGTAAATGTTTATAATTATGTGGTCATCATACAGACTTGTTTAACTAGTAGAGATCCTTGTTTTCTGTGAAGCCAGCTTGATGGCTTAAGTCAGCATGCTGCAACAAGCTACGGATAGGGCCATAATCACCACTGCTCCTGCACGGTGTGTTCACAGCTTGGGAACAGCATATTATGTAGCCATCATGCCACACCTTTGACATTGAATCTTTTAACTGTCATTTCACTCCTTAATAGGTAATTGCACATACAGAAATGTGTCAAGAGAAAGAGTTTAAAGAAAAGTGGTTGCAAGCAGAGCTGGCAGCTCGGTTGCTGTGGGGAGGAAGTGAAAAGTATGAGACTCTCAAGAGTGCACTCTGATGTTTGTAAGATAATCAGCAGAAGCATCACTCTTTGCCTTGTGGGTGGAGATGAATTGAGTTCTTGTCTGCCAAGTTGTATAGCCTCTATCACTTATAGTATTTGACCCAAGCAAACACACACACACACACACACACACACACACACACACACACACACACAGACACAGTAAAACAAAGGCATAGTATCTAACACCTCGTATGACTAGCTCACCTGCAGTGTAAAACAAATAGATAGGCCTTACAGTCAATCCAAAGAAAACAGACATATCCTGAGTGAAATTGCGCACTTGTCACATGCAAATCTTCCCTCCCTCTCTATAATCATCTTTTCTTCACCTCTATCTCTCTATCTTTCTTTTCTGTCTCCCCTGTCACAGTATGGCATAGTTCTGGATGCAGGGTCCTCCCACACAGCCATGCACATCTACAAGTGGCCAGCAGATAAGCAGAATGATACAGGAGTGGTCAGCCAGCACAGCGAGTGTCATGCGAATGGTGAGTTGTTAGTGTAAAGAGGAGACAATGACGATGTACAGTACTGTCATAGTCTAGTCTTGTTTTGTTTGCCTGTGTTTACTTTCTTGTTCCCTGGCATGTGTTTCTATGTCACTTCCTGTTGTTTGCTTCCTGGTCCTCCATGTGCTCCTTTGTTTATCCCTGCCTTGCGTTCCTAGCTCCGCCCCTCACCTGTATCCAGTCTCGTTCCCTCGTTATTAGTCTCGTTACTCCCTGCCTTGTTTCACCTGCTCCTTGTTCCCTTGTTTAGTCCTGTGCATTTAAACCCCTGTCTGAGTTCAGTCTTTGTCTGTCATTGTTTGTCTCAGCGTGTACATGTGCTCCTGTTTGCTGTTTATTAAAGCGTTTATCGTGAATTCTGCTCTCGTGTCGTGCACTTGGGTCTTGTTCCTGAGGAACTCCTGACAAGTAGAGCATCTTCCCCCAAGCAGTCAGACTGCTGAACAATAGGACATGATACAAGGCCTCTCAAACGGAATTGCAATTCACTCCTGCCATTTTCTTTTTCTGTTTATCTCTTGTGTGCACAGTACGTTGCCATATGTCATTTAAATACAACACCACTTGATCGATGGCGAAACAGCATTTTATCTATACATTGTACCAGTAGAAGTAGAATACTGGTATACAGTATACAGTATACCAGTATACCAGTATAATCTATCACAATAATGCACTATCTGTTTAGAGTTACTGTAGAGCCCAGAAGTTTGTTTTGGTGGCAGCACTGCCAAAGGAACTAGCCTGGACTAGCAAGGACACACACACACACACACCATAGTCATATCTCATAATTCTCAGAATAACACCAGTCTATTGTTTGCAAAGTTTTTTGGCACTCCTTGGCACTTGTATCTGATGACTTGTCCAAGTGACACCACCAACATTCACAGGTTTGTTTCATGTCATCAAAACACACTTCTGTCTCCAGAAGGTTACCAGAGTTTGGTAGACAGGTATTTACTGCATCATGGAATTGAATCTTAACTGATCTGCAAACCCCACTGGCATGCACCCCACCCAAGAGTTCTGTCTTCATGTTTGAGCTCTTCCTAGGTTTCCATCCCCCCTTACTGCTGTAGTTGATTTCATGATATCAGCAAAGACACTTTATCAATCTGATATCGTTATCAAAAGCCATCAGACCCACAATGAAGTTTGCAGACCTGACGATGTTACATTCACTAGTAATAAGACTGGAACATTTGCATTTGTAGTAGGCCTATACTCTATATGGACACTACACTACATGTATTGTGTTCTTATAATTTCATCAGAGGCTGAATAAGACAGAATTAAATATAAACAATAAGCTTACCCTCTTGCCTTGGATGGAGCCAATAGACAGTTAAGACACAGAACTTGTTGGAGAAATGAAGTTGTCTCCTAAGAGGATTTGAATTAAAGTAACAAAATGTAAATGAACTGATAAAGCAAGCACTCGACAGGTCAGTTAATCACCTCACAGGCGTTTTGGGCTGACACAACACCCTTCTGTGGTATGAGATTTGGGCTGACCCCCTTCACCCTTCTTCAGTTTGAGATATGGGCATATCTCACTGAGGAAAACTGTCAGCCTAAAATGTCTCAAAGGTGATTAAGCAAGTAAACTGAACTGTCAAATTCTTGCTTTATTCATTCATTTCCAAGTTTTGGATAAAAGTGTAAATTTAAGCGCCCAGTTGCAGCAACGCTAAAATGGCTACCACACATACCTTGCTTGGTTTCATGCAACTTAGAAGATGCTTTTATCCAAAGCAACTCAGAAAAAGAGGAATAACAACTAAGTTACAATACAATAGAAGTAAATAAAGTAGATAAGTAAATAAAGAGTAAATAAAGAAGAATAAAGTAAATTCCTTACCAGGAGTGTGATTTGCTAAAAGGAGTGCAAGAGTTGCAAGAGTGATTTGCTAAAAGGAGTGCAAGAGTAGTTGAAGGAACTAGGACAAGAGTTACTCTCAGAAGAGCTGGGTCTTCATGGTACATAGTGCAATCCCAATGATACATTTTTAAATGAATTGTAATCCTTACACTGTGTTGCTTTCATATGGGTGTGTTGGTGTGTGTGTTATTATTTGAGGCGGGGGAATCTCCAGCTACGCTGGGCATCCAGGAGCTGCTGGACGCAGTCTGGAAGACTGCCTCAACTTGGCTACAAAGGAAATCCCTAAAGAACGTCATAGGCTCACCCCAGTTTACCTTGGTGCTACAGCTGGGATGCGGCTCTTAAAGTAAGTGTGTGTGTGTGTGTGTGTGTGTGTGTGTGTGTGTGTGTGTGTGTGTGTGAGGGAAAGAGACAGAAGACAGAGACTGTGTATGTGTGAGGCTGTACATTAAAAGTATTTGTTCATGTTTGCTATAGGATATCTTGCCTGAATTGCTCCTAGTCCACAGTGTTTCCCATACTACTTGTAGATAAAATGAGGGTTTCCCTAAGCTGACAGAACAAGCTGAAACAGGCCAATGCCTTTTTTATAGCACACCAAGGATTTCCCTTAACACTGCCACACCCTCTCTCACTCTCTCTCTCACACACACTGCATTTTTTGCACAGTCACTCATTGTACACACAAATCAGCGCAAGAATGTACATTCACTTTGCGCTCATTAAAGATAATCTTTTACATATTAGTTTGACTGATCAAAGGTAAGTTTATTTTAGGGAAAGGTGACAAATAAAACACTCACACAGCTCTGATATTTTCCGCATCAATAATCAGTCAATTAATTTCTCTCTTTCCTCCTGCAGTATCTCCAACCCTCGTCAGTGTGCAAGTGTTTTGGAAGAGGTTGGTCAGAAGATCAAGAGCTATCCCTTTAACTTCAAGGGGGCCACAATTCTTAGTGGGCCGGAGGAGGGGGCATATGGCTGGGTAACTGTGAACTACCTGCTTGAAAATTTCATTAAGGTACGCTACTAAACAATGAACAACTACAGAGATAGCTGTTAAAATGGAATATACAGTACTGTCCATTCATTCATGTGTTACCTTTCTGGAATAGTTCTTACACCTTTATTTTAGCACGAAAGAAATCACATTAAAATCTTTTTTTACTGGCAGGCATAAAAAGCTAACACCAATAAGCATAATACAATCATAAATAAAAATAAAAAAAAATAAAAACAGATGGATTTAGTTAAGATAAGGCTTGAAAGCACAGTGAAAGGAAAGGTTGCTAAAAGTTGCTAAAAGTTCAAAGAATAATACAGAGAATTGAAGAGAAAAGGGCAAAGATGCAAAAAGTTGAATAGATAATCCAGAGATTATACCACTCTATGGAACACTGTAATCCTACAGGCAATCCTAAATGATAATTTGTCAGAGAACATCATGAAGTATATTAATTTCACTCACGTCAGATGATTCGTAGCTGCAAACACACTACTCCATCTGAATTTGATCCGTAAGAGATTTGTTTCAGAAGGCTGGACTTCATCAAAAAAATCTTGCATATAATTGGACAAACCATTTGTCTGTCATCTTACTTCAACCACTTACATCGAAACCTACCAGTTGCATCCCATGATCCAACACGATTTCTAATTTTTCATCTGTTCCATACAAACATAAACGCCATTATCTGTGGCATAATTGCCACAATAATTTATTTCATAAATAGCTGTTAGAAGTGTTTTGTAAGTTTGCAAGAGATGAGCTATGTCAAAAATCCCCTGAAATGTCAAAAGTCTCCTGGTTGGTCCATCCAATGACTGTATGGGTCCGTCCGTTCAGTATCAGTCTTGAAATCCCTTTCAATGGACACAATCTCAGATGCCTGCATCTGACGAGTGATGCAGGCGCTGCATCTGACGTGTGTGAGGTTAGAAATATATAGGCCTACCTTCTTGACCAGAAACTGCTCACATTCACAAGGTGACAAAAGAGCAGATAGATAGCAGGCCTATGAAGGAAGCTGGCCAATTATTTGCCACACCTTAAAGAAGACCTAGTGAAGATAAATATGTCTCTTCATCTTTTCGATGTTTTACTAAATGGAAATCAACTGTAGGGACCTTTACGCTAATTACAGTTTCTCAAACCAAATTTGTTTTTGCAGTATGGATTTGTTGGTCAGTGGCTGAGCCCGGGAAAGCCAACAGTTGGGGCACTGGACTTTGGAGGAGCTTCCACCCAGATCACCTTTGAGACCCAGGACCATGTGGAGAACCCAGAGGACCAGATGACCCTGCGACTCTACGGCAAAAACTACTCGCTCTACACACACAGCTTCCTCTGCTATGGCCGTGACCAAATGCTGCTTAAGCTCCTGGCCCAAATTCTGAAGGTGCGATGATGAGTCAATACAATTTACTCTTACACTACTGTTGACATTGATTTCATCTATTTGTATTGTTTTAATATACATTTATTGACACAGATTGATGACACAATTCTTTTATATTACAATATATATGGAAAAAACTTTCATGACTCAGTTTTGACCAAAATGTCACTTGCACCCTTTACAGTACATTCTCAGCTCTTGATATATTCATTATGAAGGGGTATGCCATGATTATATTGATGAATCTCTCTCAAAAGCTTGTTCATATCTTGTCACCTCATATTAAAGGCATTAACAAACCATATAATTATATGATGCACCATCATACTTTTCTGGTGGACTGACTCTGAGATTCTAGCTGATGCTTTTCCTCTTTTCTTCCTTGTGCTTTGACCCTCCCAGTCTCAGGACTATGGCAGTTCTGTGCCTCACCCCTGCTATCCAAAGGGCTATGAGGTTAGCATGACCCTGAGGAAGGTGTTTGACTCCCCCTGCACAGAGGCTCTCAAGCCCACTCCCTACAATCCAGAGGACATGGTGACTCTGAAGGGCACTGGCCATTATGACCACTGTCTGGGCAACATGTCAGAGATCTTTGACTTCCAGAGATGCTCGTTTTCCAAGTGCTCCTTCAATCAAGTCTTCCAGCCGGACGTCAAAGGCAGCTTCATGGTGAGGACCAGAGGAAAGGTCAAAATTAGGCTTTAATAAATGGTAGTGGTCAATGCGGCATTTGTGATATTTTCTATTAAGATAAAATGTTTTCCTATAATATATACCCAAAGGTAGACCATAAATAGGTCTAATACCTTTCTCTTCCTTTTTCTCTATTCATCTGATTAAAACCCTTTCAGGCGTTTTCTGCTTTCTTCTACACTCACTCATTCTTGCAACACGCCACTAAGATAGCTGTGAACTCGCCTGCTAAACTGGAGGAGGCCACCAGGGAACTCTGTAATATGACCTTTGACGAGGTAATGTGTCTGTGTGTGTGTTTGTGTGTGTGTGTGTGGTGAGTTACATGAGTGTGTAATATACAGTAGTGTGTATGGAGTCAAATAAGCACGTCTATGCACACATACTGTCTGAAAATGCTGCATGAACTTTATCTATATACATTATTTCAGAACAGTTGTGCACTACTCATTCAGATTTTGAAACAATAACACACGTGCCCTCACACAACAAAAAGTTTGTTTTCTTTCACTTCTCATTCACTTTCACTTTGTTCATTTGTCTTTTCCAAGATGCTAAAGATAGCTCCAGATCAAAAAACACGCCTACAAGATTACTGTGCTGCCTCTGTGTTCCTCAAAGTGATCCTACTGAGAAGCTATGGCTTTCAAAACAACAGTTTCCCTCAAATCATCTTCCAAAAAAAGGTGTGTTTGTGTGCTTGTGTAACGGATGCCAACTAGCCTGGGCTATCTAGCAGCAGTATGTGTCTTCACAACTCTATCCTTCAAGAACGCTTCTAACCGCTGAGTTGGAAGCCTGGGCATTTCAGCTCAGTGGTTAGAATGTTCAACTCCCATGTCGTGGGTTTGTTGTAGTTGATGGGGTGGCAGGTTTGAGACCCAAGTGCAGTGCGGACCGACCCCCGGCTACACTTGTGTATTTGTTTGAAAACCTTCAGTAGACCTACATTAATGAAAACATTTTGAGTTCTGTTACTATCTACGGATTCGTTTAATACACTTGCATTACTGGTTATTTTATATGCTTGCGTAAATTGATTAATTAGGATTCTTGATCTCTCTCAGGCAGGAGACACCTCTGTAGGCTGGGCGCTGGGCTATATGCTAAGTCTGAGCAACCTGGTGCCCGCTGAGAGCCTCTCGCTGAGGAAAGCCCTCCACCCTGGAGCATGGGTCAGCTTAATCATCCTCCTCACACTCCTCCTCCTCATTGCCCTGATGCTGTTATACACCGGAGCACGGGAAGACCAGAAATGAGTTGGGCATCACCGCTAAAGACCAGTCAAGGAGGAGCAGAATGACATCTGGTCTTTAGACTAGACCCCATCCCAATGTTACATTCCAAGACTATTTATATGCAAAACTTGTTGAGGCAGCTGACCTGTGCTGGTGGCGTAGTCTGAAAAGCACATCTGTTTGGAGTGCTGCAGGATATGTGAATCCTTCTTGGTGCTCTTCGGTGAGGGATATCAGATTAGTTAAAAAAAAAATCAGATCGGAGGCACTCAAGTAGGATGTATTTCAAATTGTTTATTTGGCTATTTACCCATGCCTTTGCTGACCATGACTGAGTGAAATAGCAGAGTAAGACCAAGCAGAGGTCCACATCAACCAATCTGGTGAGACTTTATATTAGCACACACATATTAGACATACATGTACAGTACAGACCAAAAGTTTGGACACACTTTCCCATTAAATTATTTACTTTATTTTCATAACTGTTGCCTTCAGTGACAATCTACAAAATAAATAAAGTTATCAATGAACACATGGCATTATGTACTTAATAAAAAAAAGTGTGAGATAACTGAAAACGTTTTATATTCTTGTTTCATCGAAGTATCCATTTTTTGTTTTGATAACTGCTTTGTCCTCTTTTTATTTTTTGGATGAGCTTCAAGAGGTAATCACCTGAAATGGTTTTCCAACTATCTTGAAGAGTTATTCATTCCCAGAGATGCTAAGAACTTGTCGGCTCTTTTGCCTTCACTCTGCGGTCCAGCTCACCCCAAACCATCTTGATCGGGTTCAGGTCCAAAAGTTTGTCATAATCTCACACTTTTTTTGTTAAGCACATAATTTCATATGTGTTCATTCATAATTTTGATGCCTTTAGTGAGAATCTACAATATAAATTGTCCTGGACATAAATTAATCACATTGAATGAGGGTGTGTGTCCAAACTTTTGGTCTGTACTGTATCTAGACAAGCATGCATTTGCTTGCTTATAAGCATGCAAATTGATATTTAATTAAAGCGCTAGCCATTGGTTAGTCACTTATCAATACCTTCTGGATGACTTTATTCTACCAATAATAGCCCATTAACTAAGAATCTCTCCAACAAGACTCCTAATTGCTATTTATTCACAGCAAGTTCACAGCAAGTTATTTGTTAGGTGAGATGCATTATATGGTCTTAATACGCTTTGGTTAGTGTGGGGCTTATAAGGCCGTAGTCTAACAGGAACAATTCCAATAAGTCCTAACTTCCTAAAGTCCTACTTCTATTTGATTGAGAATGAGAATAACTAAGGGATTGATAAGTGACTTGAAATAACTAACAAATGGCTAGTATGTCATTCATTAGCCTGTTGATAAGAAGGTGAATATGTGCTAATACAAAGAATTACCACAAATTCTGTACAATTGCAAACTAAGCTAAGAATATGTATGCGTGCAAAGACTTACATGTACAGTATGTGCCATTTGCTCCGAAACATTGGTGGCTGAGGTATGGAGGGGGTGTGAAGGTAAAAAAAAGACAATAACCCACTGAATGTACTATTTTAAGCATATGTCTTTGGGTTTGCAAAATATGACTCACACCCTGATGAGACAATTAATTCATATGAAATTTACTTAAATGTACATACACTTTGCGTTTATGAACTATGCATCACTTTAACATGTGTAATGTGTAATACAGCTTAAAGGAGCAGTATGTAAGAAATGTATTCAAAATAATCATAAAATGGCCCTTGATGTCACCAGACATGAAGGAATCATATTCATTTTATACTGTACACTGATATCACTGACAGTTGTAGTCCAACCAGAATATTTGCATTTGATAAGCTGAGTCGCAACTCACGACTGCATTTCTGTGTTTTTATCATTGTCACAAGGCCTATGCATGCAGTATATTGTAAAATGCATTGTGATAAATTGAGGGAAAAAAAACAAGGATATATGTTTTGGAGATGCTTTTGAAAGAAATTCTACATACTGCTTCTTTAAGGCATTTCTGGGAATATTTTTGAAACTATAGATGTGTCTTAAGTCATTCAGGTGCATACTGTATATAGGCCTACATGATGTTGTAGGGAATAACACATTGTAGGAGGAAGTGCACATTCACTGTTCAAGCCTATTTCATTGTAAACAGAGACGGAGCCACTGTGGCAGCCTTAGCCTGATATTGTGATAAAACATTGCAAACTTGTCTAAAAGTCCATGTTTTGCGGGGATTGGGATAAACCCCATTTTCCATTACAAGATCTTGTGTCTCCACACTGTTTGACTGATGTCACGTAGCTTTGCTAACTACATAGACTACACAATGATGTAAAATAAGGCTACTGTATGTGCCAGTGAGGTAGCCTACTTTTATTCTGTAGACATCAAAAGTGGACCTGTGTATTTATAATGAGGAAAATGACTATGAGCAATATGTATATATTTTTCAGAGGTGTAGAGTAAGAGTACAGCTTGGATATAACAGATGGTTGATTAGTATTTTAGGTATAACCAGACCCGAATACAGATTGCAAGTTTTTTGCCAACTCATTCTTTTTGCATTCTGGGCATAATAAGCAAAATTGGAGATACATTTTTTATGTAATCAAACGCATTCGTCATGTAAAAAAAGGTTTATGCAATTTGACAGAAAACAAATGTTCATACAGTAGGCTACCAGGGGTGGCCAAACCAGAGCCGTGCCAAACTATGATCCGGGGACAGTTGCAACCCTCTGCTGTCTTTCATGTGGCCTGCCATGAACTAAAAACTTAAAATACAATGTGACCCATTGTTACATAAATCTAATTTTCTATATTCAGTGCACATCATTTGTTCAGTGCTAGTGTTGCATGTTGTCTAAAGTAAACAGTGTATTTGAAGATACTTTTGTGTCAAACAGTGGGTTTTCAGATCTGATCCATAACAATCACACTTTCACTAGAAACTGGTAAACTGGTGCTTCTAATTTTGCAATAGTAGCCTAATTGTAGCCTACACTGAGCACTGCAGGAACAAAGTCAGCTATTCTCCAGGACCCACACCATCCTAGTCATTCCTTGTCTTGGAGATGCTCTGATCTCAGTAGGCCTATGTCTACCCTATCTATGCATCTGCCTGTGTAGTAGGCCTATCCAATCCTGCTAGGACTGTGTTTAGGCTAAGTACTATTCGTTTTATTTTACAGGGTCTGACTTTTCCTAACCATTTAATCTATTTAATGACTGAGTGAATTTCACAGGTGTTCCAATGCCCCTGTATGTTTTTGAGCAAATGGCAACAATATTTTATTTTCAGTATCAATTCAATGATAATCAAAAATGACATTTAATCAACGTTTTTATGTTGAAAAATAATATTGATTACACGTTATTTCATGCTGTCTGGGTTGGGACAAATAATTCTCTTGACATAGGACCCAAATAGCCTAGATTAGCCTATAGGATTTTTTTCTGAAAATGTCCAGGACAACAATGTGGCTACCACAGTGGGAGAATCAACCAAACAAATAATATCTATTCTAACATGTAGGAAATGCAACGATAATTGTGAATCCGACTTTATTTCGCCATTATTATTTTTTGCATAGCCTACATTGCCTATCTTGCTTGGAGAGCCGGCTGGAAGACCCATCCACTCACGCTCCGGAAGTAGTTGGGTTGCTCTCCTTTGCCGGTGTTAGACGTTATTTTATTGGCTGTTCAACTGTCAAACACTATCAGCTACCAATCGCTTTACGATACAATGTAGACGTCGACAGGAAAAATGTAAACACGGTAGCAAACTTCTTTTGCTGTTTCAAAAATGGCTGCAGCTAAATTTACCAATATTCCTGATGCAGACATTGATCCAAACGGCGTGTTTAAGTACGTTTTAATTCGAGTGCATTGTACAGAGGATGACAGCAGTAAAGATATAGTACGAGGCTACGCATGGGCCGAATACCACGGTATGTAGAGGAGGTTATGAATGAATGGATGAAAGTTGAAAGCATGTGAGCCCCGGACGGACAGCCAGGCGACAATGGCTGGGAGCATGCATGTTCTCGTAATCTAAACTGTGACTTGCATGCAAATGTTATAGGCCTTATTTTGTTTTCTATTTGTAGGCCTACTAAGTTGTAAAAACATGCTTTAGTCGTGTTTGTTTGTTTATCTCCTCAGCGGACATATATGACAAAGTGTCGGGGGATTTAGAAAAAGCAGGCGGTATCGATTGTGAGTGCCTTGGAGGCGGCAGAATCAAACATGACAGCCAGGCCAAGAAAATTCATGTTTATGGATACTCAATGGTAAGATCTGAAACGGCTATTGTTAAACATTATTGAGAAACCACCAAAACATGTTCGTCTCAAAGGAACACCATGCAGTTCTTTGCTGTAAAACTAATGAACTGACTACAGTACATGAAAGGCATGCTGACATTTTTCAGAATCTTTCTGGCACTATTAGAACATAATCAGACATCTCAGACATAACGATGTCTGATAGCAAAATGTCATGCTGTAATTAGGTTTTCTTTTTGAGGTGGTTTCCTAACCCCCCCACCCAGAAGTGCATATCCTGGATGACTGGTGTAGAGTAAAACTTGCATGTATCCACTGTTCATATGACTATATGCCATCCAAATCCATTCAGAGATGGTACCAAAACAAATTCCCTGATAAAAAAGGATACCTCAGACAGTGGTGAAAAGTTGCCTAGTGATCCTTTTGGTTGGTGTCCCCTACATAAACATGATTTACAAGTGACATAACCTGGTTGAATCAAATCAAGACCCTGCTGCAGTTGTTTCGTCACATACAGACACAGGTTTATTTGATATCTGACTATCAAGTCGCAGGTCAGTGATGTATTTTGGGTTGAAAGCCCACCCCATTGCTTATTTATGGTAACCTGACAAGCCAGACTATAACATAAAATGTAGCCTATGGACTTGTTTCACACCTGAACATTCCGAGGTTCTAAAAGCATTCCATGGTAGTAAACTGAACATTCCATCATTGAAATGCATTGGATGAATGCCTCTTTCTGACTTGAAAAAAATGAGTAATAATATTTAAAACATGTCTAAATTCACTTTCCGCACGGTTCGAGGGTTCATGTGGCACGCACAATGATAGAATGTGACCACAGCCCATGGCGTGTTGTAATCGAAGGTTTACCGACCGACTGACCAACCGATGAATACCTTCTGTGACTATTGTCTTGGCGGAGGTCTGCGCTCTCTGAGCGCTTTTCTAGTTGTTGTTATTATATCTGTGCATGTTTTTGTTACTTGATGCATGCAAATCTTGTGACTTATTGTTGTTGCCTCAAACTGCTTTATTTGGCACACCCCATTTCACTTGACACAAGCTCTGAAATCTCACTTCAAATGTCACATCACTTGCTGAGAAACAACGTCAATCTTGTAAGGCTATCATGTGTTACAGACAGAGATCCTTAGGGTTAATTTTCACTACCGGTAATCAAATTTTCTGGTCCATTTACAGGGTTTTGGCAGAGCAAAGCATTCTGTGTCCACAGAGAAGCTGCAAGCACGATATCCAGACTATGAGGTGACCTGGGCAGATGAAGGCTATTGATGGGTAGCCCTACACTCCTGTGGTGCCAGCCTTCTCTGAACACTTTTTCTCTTCCAGCAAATGACAGAATCAAATGAAAAGACTGAAATGGCCAACAGAGCACATAGTCTTGACACTGCCAGTATGGTGAAGTCAGGACAAGGAGGGGAACTCTTCATGTTTCTGTTCATGGAATAAGATGCCCAGTCCATCAACTGGTTATTGTTAAAAATGATAATATGGAATGGAACATGTAACTTAATATATCCATGCCCTTGTCCTTCACTCTGTTTAAATTTAATTTAACCAGATTATAATGTTGCCTCAGAATCATAAAAGAATCCACTTAGCCAAATTGCAGACATATTTTTGTTTTAAAAACATATTCAAGTGCTTCTCAATAGGCCTAGGTTACATTAATGTCCTAGCTGTATTTGCAGGAGACTAATAAGAGAATGTTAAGCAAGAAAGTAGGCCACATGCTTAATTAAGGCAAGGTTAAAGCGAAGTTGAAAATAAATCATATGTATGGATTATGATCTATTGTCTGGAATGATTGTGGATTGAATATTTCATGCTTACAAAAGTTTAACCTTACTTGAACCCAAACATATTTTCTTTCACGGTCAGTTGTGTGCACATCACTTTCTGATCATGTCATCAGAAACCTGTCAATGGCTGAGTTATCTTTAAGACACCAACAATGGGTTGGCAGCACAGGTATCCTTTACCACAGGAAATTATGTCCGATCGCTATCGGAGTAATAATGTAATCATAAAATCTTGCAGATTTTACAGACAAGATAAATCTGTATAATTGCAGGTGTAAAGCATTTTTGTGAAGTGGTCAGCTAGCATCCAAAACCAGTAGACTGTCCACAATTGCTTTGTGTTGCCTTAAAAGTTAACTTAACAAAATTCACCTGAGTTGATGTATGAACTTAGTATTTGTAGAATGCATGTAGAATGTACAATGATGTCTATCTTTGAACAACATTCGTGAAATATATGTACATTATGTTACTCATATTTCATTCATCTTAAATAGGTGTAATTAAGATGACAAAAAGAGCTAAACATTTATTACAGTGCGATTTTAGTTGAAAAGCGGTGCTTTCCATTCAACAATCAGTAAAAATTTCTTAAGAATATATACTATCCCACCTGGTTGCACCTTGAGAACCCTGTCAAAGTGTGACCTCTCTTTATCACATTGCACTCAGGGGCATTGTATAGATTGCTATCAGAAGCTTAGGGGGTGGTGTTAAAGCTGTGATGGTATTGCACATGTATCACAGGAAACGATATCAGGGTAATAACATCATAAAGTGTTGCATAAATCCCTATAGCCAAGTCATTGGTTTTCCTTAATAGAGTATTGGGATTCTGCTACTGAATCAGTGTGATCAGTCATGCTCTGTTGTGATATTATCAAGAATTGAGAAACGACTCCATGGAGTAGGTGATAGGCTTGCATAGTTCTTCAGGCTAAATTTCAGGTGTATAAACACTATCCCACCTTTTGGCACACATGGTCTGTGGTTTATGGCTCTTGGTGTGTGTGTGTGTGTATGTGTGTGTGTGGCAATAAAGTCCAGCCGTTATCTCTAAGGAGGCTGGAAGTAGTTCCATGGAGCAGGCATGGGTGACTCAGTAGTGGCACACATGTTACTGTGGCCTGACATTCCCAGGTTGCAACAACTTGCAACTTGACCCAAAAGACTTGAAGGGAATAAGGGAACAATGGGACTCGGGAGAAGGACATGGCTTCTGCTTCTTCTGATGGGCATACAGATGAGTAAGTTACAGCTGGACTCATATAATGAGAAGATGTTTTTGAAGTGCATGTGCAACACGTTTTCTCAGCTACAGTTACATGTACTTAATTCATGAACTGTTGGCATGAAGACATTCCACAAAATTTGTTTTAATTTCAACTGAGGAATTGTATAATCATTCACATTCTTAAGTTTCTCTTTATGTTCAAAACATTGAGAATATATCTTCAGGTCTGTGATATTGTGCAATGTCTTATATATTAGACCTTTGGTTGCATATCATGTCTTACTTGTGACCTGTGAACAATCATAGGCTACCTTTGAACTCGAAGCTACCAGTCAAGTGTGCTAATTTTGAGGCATTGATAACACTAGAAATGTGGTAACTTGTGGGATACATTGTGTCTCTTTTAGAAAGACATAACTGGCATCCCATTAAATTAGTCAACGTGTTTTATTGGGATGACAAAGCTTCTAAAATCTTGAGAATATGTTTTATTCCTATTTTTAACAGTAAGAAACATGCTTATTGTCAGAAATATTGTCAGTAAGAAACATGCTTATTCACACATACTGTGTGCCAAGTGAAACTGTACTCTGACAATGTCAACTCTGTGGTTCTATGCAGTTTCTGGTTTGGTGAGACAACCATGTCAGGGAAGCCAGAAATGTGACTTTGTTTGTGACTGCAGTGACTGCAGTGATGAACAAGACTGTGGTAAGTGACCACACCTTATTATCTGGGTCAGTTTGGGTCATCTTTTCGATCCAAGATGAGTTACGCAAATCAAAATATGTATTACAGTGTGTGAGGAGACCTTTGTCAGACAGGCGGATGTACTGTGTGTTTTAGGTTTATAGATCATGTATTATTATACACCATAATGATTAATCAAGACAAACTACAATGATTCCTTAGAGCTAGAGCTAAGAGTTCTACAAACCTTGTAGTATCAGATGTGGCCAATGAATGTAACACATACTGTACTCCTCTTTGAATCGTGGTGCACTTTATCTAGATATTCAGTTTCACAGTTGCACAATGGCCATCAAACAATGTCCAAGCATTCCTTGTATCTAAAAAAAGAGCCTGACCCAGCATTCCACTATTAGGCTACAGCTAGTGCTTGTTTTGTGTATGCAGTCGTGTCTCTTGGGTGTTTGGATTTACAGTAATAGGCAGCATTCACCTGTATGTGTCACCTGGATGAGCTATCAAAGTCAAAACTGTCGCTGGAAATAATGTTTTTTAAATAAAAAAGAGAGGTTTTTAAATCTTGTGAAATATAACCGCATCCAATGTCAGTCATTAGGCCAACATGTCTTACCACACTTGAGTAAGTGTGTAAATCTGTCACTGTAACTGTACGTAGATTGTAAGCAAAGAAAATCATATGCTGAACAAAAAATCTTCTTGAAAAGTGTACTGCCTAAGATGTTGATGAGTTGAATGTGGCCAAATCAAATGCACTGACAATGTCTTGAGTAATTTTGATGTCTTAGCTGTGTCTAACCTAGTCTACCCATTGTGTGTCTGTACTGTATGTCTATCAGGCTATAGTGGTCCAGAGTTTACATGTGATTTTGAGAGGCCAGACATGTGTGGCTGGACTGAGAGCTCTACACAGGAGCTGTACAAGTGGGAGAGGAGACAGAGAGGAGCCACAGTCCCAGACAGCGGCCCCTCCTGTGACTATACCACTGGCACTGATAAAGGTAAAAAACTCTGTCTGTTGTGTGTGTGTGTGTGTGTGTGTGTGTGTGTGTGTGTGTGTGTGTGTGTGTGTGTGTGTGTGCGTGCATGTGTGCGTGCATGCATGCATTTGATTGTGTTTTATGAACTTTTTCATCAGGTTCTTTAGATCCTACAAGTTTGTTTTTATCTGCAGGCGGCATGTAAACAAGTGACATTGTATCTGACAGAGTTGTAAGCCAAAGCTCAGGTTATTTTCTGACCGCATTGCTTTTCATGTTGTTCCCAGGCTGGTTTATGGGTGTGACGTCTGTGAGAAGTGACAATAATTACACTGCCCTGCTCAAGTCTCCCACAATGCAGCAGTCTTCAACGACATGCCGCCTTCTCATCCGTTACTTCATATGGGACTCAGGTGAAAATCTCCACTGCTAAAAAAAAGATGGTGTCAGACCAATGCAAGCCAGCAGGATAAGCAGTAGTACATAACTGGCTAAAAATTGTGTAATGTTACACAGACTCACATACTGTAGACATACCCACATCAGGTTTGGTTGATTTTCTTTAAAATATAAGGTATAAATGTAAATATTAATGTAAAAAGTGACATTTTAGTCTCATATGTAATATTTTAAAAAGAAAAGATACATAAAGAATTAATATATGAAAAAAAAATGTAATAGCTTATTAGCTGACAGCAGTAAATAAAGGAGAGAGTTTTGTATTTGCATGGCCGGATACTAAAGCTAAAAACACTGTTACCATATTACTGATTTTAACACACAAGGTGAGTAGAAAACGGACAATTGCAACCATAAAAATAGACTGACTCTAGCGACCGGCAGAGACAGAACAAGACAGACAGATTCAGCTAATTCACCCATTTGTCACTTACACCTGTCTCTCCATCAGGCCACACTGGCTTTGAGAGTGCCCCACTCTGGGCAACCATTTTTAGGGAAGACCACCAGCAGGCTGTGGTGTGGAGGCCAGAGAGCACAAGTATCCGTGGCTGGAGGGAGGCCACCGTGTTCCTGGGCCGCAATCCCAGTCCCTTCTCCATTCAGCTGCACTCCACTAGGAGCCAGGGTCGCCGTGGAGACGTGGCCGTGGATCAGCTGGAATTCCGAGACTGTGCTCTGCCGAGTAAGAACCCTGGAGAAAAGAAGTTTTAGATTTTGTGAAGCCATTCAATCATTCATTCAATCATTCATTCGTTTCATTCAGTCAGCCAGCCAGTCTTACTCATTTGTTGTCATTCATTCCATAATTTGAAAAATGGGGAAAGTCTTATATTTAATGTATGTACCAAACTTTCTTACATACAGTATACACAAACATTTTTACATACAGTATACACACTGCCAAATGATGACTTCACTCTTTTTTATTTTTTTATGTCAGGGCACTCTACATTTGATTCAAAATGTACTCCTTTCATTTTCAATTTAAAAATACTTTTAGCTCTGATTTCCTTTCACGGTAACCAACTGTGGTTCTTCTTCTTCACTCCTTCCATCACATCTGCCTGTTCTATTTCTGCTCAGGCCCAGACACTGGCGCAGGTGCAGGCTGTCCGCAGGGATGGTTCAAGTGCAGCCGGGGGGGATGTGTGGAGGAACGTCAGGTGTGTGACGGAACAGACGACTGCGGTGACCGCTCAGATGAGGAGAAGTGCGGTGAGACAGAATCTCCAAAAGTGGCGTTTTTGTGTCGGAAATTAGTCAACATAACAGTCCAGTTAACATGCCCTGCGGCTCTCAGTGTATTACCCTGACAACATGTTTGTGCTTTTGAAGTTGAGACTACGTGTAAATTTTTTCTGTTGTGTTTCAGAGATAAAATTGATGCTATGATGCGACATTGCCTGCAAGACTCAGTCATGACTCATGTAGTCTTTGAGGTCTTTGTATGTCATTTGCTTCCCTCATTGTGCTTGTTGCTTTGCCTTGTGTTTCTCAAACTGGGAGGCAGATGGCTACTGGTTCTGTGACTTTGAGGACGGACTCTGTGGCTGGGGTCTGATAAACCTGTCACCTCTCAACTGGACACACACCGATCAGATAAACATCGGCCTCTCCGATCCATTCAGGGGACCTGGACGAGATCACTCTACCAACTCTGCCTCAGGTGACCCTTCTTCCATTGAGACTATTTTATGACCAGGGCCATGGTTTGATAAACAACGACCAATTGTATATTTAACTTGTCCTTTAAAATATATTCTTTGCTTTACTTTTAAGTGGTGGTCAGTTTTTCCCCATTGAATTTATTGATATCTGGTATTATCATTATCGCTATTATTATTGTTTGGTCAAAGCCCTTTGTCTCTCCTCAGGTAAATTCCTCTATCTGTCCAAGCCTGATAAGTGGGACTCACTAATTAGGGACTGGTCATCATTTAATAGTCCACTGCTTGAACCAACCAATGAGACACACCCCTGCAAGGTGAGTAGTTGTGTGTGTCTGTGTGAGACAATGTGTGTGTGTGTGTGTGTGTGTGTGTGTGTGTGTGTGTGTGTGTGTGTGTGTGTGTGTGTGTGTGTGTGTGTGTGTGTGTGTGTGTGTGTGTGTGTTGGTCAGGGGCTGGCGTGAGTGTATTCCTTCTGTCATTATAACCTATTCCTTTTAAGTGTATTTCCCCTACAGTGTCTGTTGCAGTTTATTTGTGTGTGGTTGGTTTTGTAGATGGTAATGTACACACACCAGTTCGGTCCACGCAGTGGGGTCTGTCTGTGCTGGTTGCAGGGAAGCAGATATACCCTGTATGGGAGCGCGGCGGTTCACTCGGAGACCTGTGGGTCCGTGCTGAGGTGGAATTCGTTGTCAACAGCACCTTTCATGTGAGCTCTTTGGAGTTGAAATTCAGCAAAAGGTTCCCAAGTGCTGGGATACTTGCCATCATATTTGGGATGCTTTAGTGCATGTAGATGCTACTCATATTTACACTCATTATTGAAGTTGCTGAAGTAATTTGCAATAATTAAAAATCCAATTAATTAATATTAAGTCCTAAGTATGTGTGTGCCTTCCTTGTGTGGCAAAACATGGTTTGGATTTCACTCTAAGGTTCATCAAAAAGTTGGCAGCCCTGTCTTAGTACTCTTGAGCCAAGAGATGTTTCTCTTATTGTGTCTTCCACATCCTGTAGATTTTGTTTGTTGGTGCTGTCCGAGACCGTGAGTATGGGGGCATGGCCATAGACAACATCATGCTGTCTCCTGGTTGTCAGAGGTCAAACGGTGAGTACACTTCTCACAGGCTTTCCTAAATGCAAACTTACATTTATGTCACTGCTGCATTCCCTCATAAAAGTCTTCAGCGGGGTTCAGTTCACACATGGCTATTTGCTGTATGTATTCTGTTTAGACAATCATGGCAGATTAAACCTCAGACTGTATGGGATAACAACATGGATTCAAGTTGTTGGTGAATTTGACAAATTCAAGTAAATTGTAAAGTCACAAAGCTATGACAATTGAACAAAGCAAACTAAGGAAGAGAAATATGAAGAGTGTCTACTTACAGAGATTGACCATGATTTTACATCATGTAACAGTTCCCTGCCCTCTGCTTGTGTGCTTTTTAAGTGCCCCCTACTGTACCAAGTTAGAAATGATACCGGATTCCCCAAACAATACACATGGATTGCATTTATTTCACATGAACTGACACTTTATCTGTCACATACGGGACTACCTATGAGGTTAAACACAAATTGTGTGTGTGTGTATTTTGGGGAAGGAGACGGACAAGTGCATGTTTGTCTGTTTTTACAGGCTCTGGCCATTTGCCAGAATTTCCCAAGTCCCCGCCTGAACCTTGCACAGATAAACTAGAGCTGTATTGTGACTTTCACCCAGACTGCAAAGGAAAGGAGGATGAAGCACAGTGTGGTTAGTATGTGTGTGTGTGTGTGTGTGTGTGTGTGTGTGTGTGTGTGTGTGTGTGTGTGTGTGTGTGTGTGTGTGTGTGTGTGATGATGGCCCAAGTGTTGTTACTGGCCCACAATTTAACAATTTTCATTGATACTGAATATGAATGCATTTTGTAATGTGTGTGTATGTGTGTGTCCGACTGTGTGTGTTTGTGTATGTCTCTGTTCACAGGTGACTTCTCCTATGCCAACGGCGGTTCTGGCTGGACGGATACCAGCATTGGTAGACAGGGCTGGATGCTGGTCTCTGACACAGACAAAGGAGGTAAGTTGTGCCTCTTACTGTAACTCTGGAAGTGTTCCCCTCTCTCTACACAGACCAAAGTTAAACAGCTGCAATATACACACTTAAGAAAAAGACATAACTAATGTGCACAATTTTTTATTTATTTATTTATTTATTTGTGTGTGTGTGTGTGTGTGTGTGTGTGTGTGTGTGTGTGTGTGTGTGTGTGTGTGTGTGTGTGTGTGTGTGTGTTTAAGGGGAGTATCTGTCAATTGTGGATGCCCCTGGCCAGCAGCTGAGTGAAGCCCAGACTCGTACCCCTCTTCTTGGTCCCTCTGGCCCCTCCTGCTCTCTCTCCTTCTCTTACCAACTCATAGGCACAAACACACACATTGGTATGCAACTTCATCCAACACACACACACACACACACACACACACACACACACACACACACACACACACACACACACACACAAACCAGTGGAAGAGGTAAAAAAATATTATTGCATTTATTGTTAATAATGTTCATACATATCTCTGTATATTTTTGTGCATATCATAAGTGTAGAGCTTGTTATGGATTCACCCTGGTGGTGTTGATGGTGGGGATAGACAATTTTGAGCGTTTACTTACAACTGTTACAGTACACTGAATAAACCGTGTAATTAGTCTCCACTTTACTCATTGCCTGTAAGTCTCTCACACTCATTTACAATAAGTAACTGAATTGTGTTTGTTTGTTTGTGTGTGTGTGTGTGTGTGTGTGTGTGTGTGTGTGTGTGTGTGTGTGTGTGTGTGCGTGGTTGCATGCGTGCATGTTTGTTTGGTCCTATTGTAGGTGATCTCTTTCTGAATGTGGTGGACAGTGTCCTGGGCCCTCAGTCTAAGTTGTGGGAGTTTGGTGGAAGGACCTCAGAAAATGCTGAGGATTGGAAAAGCCAAGAAGTCTACATTGGGGCTCATGGCCATCGCTTTCAGGTACTGATTTACACCTTTAATCTGGCTCAGTTTCTTTTGTTTTTTTAAACCATTGCTTGGTGCAAACTGTAAACGTTACAGATATTTCCTTCCTGATGTTTCTTTGTATCGCTCCTTGGATATTAAGTGGTTGATTTGAACTGGTTGAATTCATCAATTCATTCATTCAGACTTATCGGTCTTGTTTCAGCTGCAATTCTCAGGTCAAGCCAAACACCTCAGTAACGACTCACGCATTGCTGTAAAAGATGTCCGTTTTAACCGCTGTCACGCTGACACCCTCCCATCCACTTCTACAGGTAAACATCTAAGTCTGACTGATGTTGTTTCACTTACATAAGAGGCCAATAAAACCCTCCTTACAATGATGTGGTGTTGTTTTAGTGTTGTGATATTATGGTGTTGTGATGTTGTGAGGTTGTGTTGTGGTGTTGTTTGGGTGTTGTGATGTTGTGGTGTTGTGAAGTTGGGGTTGTGATGTGGTGTAGTGTTGTGTGTCTGGCTGACACCTTCTTGCTCTCCTGACAGGCCTGCAGTGTAACTTTGAGGAGGATCTGTGTAGTTGGTACCAGGATCAAACGGACAACTATGACTGGAAACGTCTGTCAAATATGGATCACACCATTTCTGTTGGTAAGTGCCAGGCACACTGTTACACTTTTATGTTTTTACGTTTTTAAGTTTTTGATGTATTTTATTTACTCTCTCTCTCTCTCTCTCTCTCTCTCTCTCTCTCTCTCTCTCTCTCTCTCTCTCTCTCTGTCTCTCTCTAGGTTCTAGTATGGTAGTGGAGATGTGGAACCCCTCGCTGCATGGCCTGTCAGGCCGGCTGCTCTCATTCCCACAGCTTGCCACCACTGAGACCTACTGCCTGTCCTTCTTCTATATGCTTTACGGTCCACACACAGGTGAGGGCTGCATATCTGTTCTGTCTGTAGGTGTGCGTTTGTCTATGCCATTGAGACATTAGAGTTTTGTACAGTAATGTGATGTCAAGTGTTAAAGTACTTGTGTATCATAATCATTATATAATTCGCATATTTAATTTCTACACATTCTGTTCTTAACTGATATGCAACATTATTTTTGTACATTTTTATAAAACGATAATTTATTGGTGCTTTGGTAGATGGAAGAGTTGACTGTATATGTTTACAACTATGCACACCTTAATACCATTACTACACACTT
>JAODXP020000008.1:19723352-19749400 GCA_027497455.2 Sardinella longiceps | reverse complement strand
TTGCATCTCTATCCACCACACCCCCTCTCACACACATCACCCCAGTGTAGTAGTGAGCTGATAGGTTACTGAATACATTTGTGTGGGTAAAAGCCATCGACTCTTATGCCTGTCACGTTTCTGTGTCAAATACACCTCATACTATTTAAAGGAATCACATCAACAAAACTATTGTTTGAATTTAATTTTTCATGGGTTAGCAAAATCTGATAAATCAAAAACAAGTGATGATGCCTAAAGTCTTGGTGTGAATAGGCAGAAGACAGATGATGTTAAAACTCAAGTTCTGAGCTCAACAGACATGCCTATTTGGCAACAACACACAAGTGCCATCTGAAAACACCATAACAAAACAAGTTGTTGCCTTGCAACCCAAGCATGTACCTTCTATTCTCACTGTTTCTGTATCTTCAATAAATAAGTCATCTCACACATCAACCATGTCTGTCATCACACATTCAATAGGCCCTTCTTGCACACATGTAATTGCATTAATAATAATAGATTAACAAACATTTATCTTTTTACAAATGTAATCTCCCATTTCTCTGTCTTTAGCTGGTGTTTGAAGCACAGCGCTCAGCCTTTGATGGCTTGGTGGCCATAGATGACATCTTTTTTACGCCAGGCCTGTGCTCACTCCCCAACCTTTGCTCATTTGAGGGGCAAACGTGTGGCTACACCGGCTCTAGCACTGGGAGCTGGGTACACCAGCGAGCAGGAGGAGGAACCTTTGGACCCAAAACAGACCACACTCTGGAGACAGAGAATGGTGAATAGCAAACACACCCAACACAGATCATAATAAACTATTAATAATAAACCCCTTTGTACCACTACATTGGCCTGTTTTACAGCCATCGCAATACGTTGACATTGGTGTTGCAAAGATTCAACAGTGTGTGTGTGTGTGTGTGTGTGTGTGTGTGTGTGTTTGTGCTGTACTGTTTGGACTGGGTGTAGGTTTCTACATGATAGCCAGAACTGGACTTGACGTGCTTCCTCAGGGCAGTGTGATCACCCTCACCTCATCCGTCCGCTCAGCCACCTCAAACACAGAGTGTGTGCACTTCTGGTACCATACAGCAGGAGACAAGTCTGGTAATGAACACAAAAATACACACAACAAAAAAACAACTTAAGAAACATAATACACATAGAAATTTACATAGAAACAGATTTCCTTTTCAGTTGCAGTCACTGCCTCACTAGTCAATGCATATCAATTAACTCTATTGATCTGTGCTGACTGAAGTGTGTTACTGAGTGGCTAAATGTGTACGGTTTGGTCTTTTGTCTCAGGTTCTCTGAGGGTGTTTGTGAAGCCAAAGTCTGGGGAGCCTGTTGAGGTCTTCTTCAACAGCATCAACCAAGGAGATATGTGGCGCCATGGCAACGCCAACATCAGCAGCAGTCAGGACTTTCAGGTAACTTTCATGCAATCATCTGCTGAATCTGTTCTGCTGCCAGACCCTCAAGATGTAAGCAAATCATACCATGTTACAATAGAAGCCAAGTTAAACCAGTACCAGGCAAGCCTGTGATCATTTTTTTTTTTTTTTACCTCTAGAGCGATCTCTACAGACATAGATTTTTAAAAACAAATAATAACATTTACGCTTATCAATCAAGGTAGATTTGTTTGCAAAACAAGAAAATACAAACAAGCGATGATAATTTTCGAGGAGTTATGTTGACTGACAAGGTAATTAAATGCGATTTTCGTTTCATTCCATTTTGGCTTCATTTTGCACGACACACGTTTTCAAACTGCTAGAGTTTCTAACTGCGCTTCGCAGCATCAGGGGCAGCAGATCTTCATTCATCTTTAATGAGATATTTAACCATCATGTGAACACGAAGCTGATAAATTAACCTCAAAAATGCTGAAAATGCTGCCTGGTGTGCCTTAAAAAATCACTTGGTGTGTGTGTGTGTGTGTGTGTGTGTGTGTGTGTGTGTGTGTGTGTGTGTGTGTGTGTGTGTACTCTTTCTGTCTTAGGTGGCCTTTGAGGTAGAGGGGACAGGGGGAGAGGGGACCTACATCGCCATTGACGATGTGATCATCTCATTACACAGCTGTCATGCTGAGGGTGAGTATGGGGGGGATACTCTGTGTTGTGTGGGGTTGATGTGAGGATTCTGTGCTTGTGGAAGACATTCTCCAGATGGTCATGTAAGACAGAAATCTGTATAACACTTGATGGAAATGACATTTGGGGCCCAGGGCTGTATGTAACATCTGTCTCATTACTCACAGACATCTGTACATGTGTCCGGTATGTTTATGTATGCATGTATCTGTTTCCATGCATGCTTCTCGCTCTCCTTATCCCTGTTTTCTTTAAATGTTTAGTTTGTTTTAGACACACTTTGCAGTGTCTGTGTGTGGTCTGTTTGCAATCATGGGAACTTGCCACGTGTTATGATCTGTCCCTGTGTGACCTTGTACTGTGTGTGTGTGTGTGTGTGTGTGTGTGTGTGTGTGTGTGTGTGTGTGTGTGTGTGTGTGTGTGTGTGTGTGTGTGTGTGTGTGTGTGTTTAGATGCTGTTTGTGACCTGGAGCGAGGGCTATGTGGTTGGTTCAACACCCCGAACCCAGTTGTCGATCAGCTGGACTGGGATGTGACCAGTGCCTCTGAAGAAGCCCGCCTGCCCACTCCACTAGAAGACCACACACTGAAGACTGACAAAGGTTAGCATGAGCGGATTTGTTAGTACAAATAAATATGACTCAGGTGGCCTGTTGTATTGGAATAATATACATTGTAATATTGTAGTGTGTGTGTGTGTGTCGTGTGGTGTGTGTGTGTGTGTGTGTGTGTGTGTGTGTGTGTGTGTGTGTGTGTGTGTGTGTGTGTGTGTATGTGTGTGTGTGTTTGTGTTTGTGTTTGTGTTTGTGTGTGTGTGTGTGTCTGTGTGGCCATTTGTATGGATGTGTATTGATCTGCAGGACTTTATATCAACCAGTAATATTACACTCTCTCCCATTTTGCATGTTTAGGTCACTTCCTGTTCCTGCCCAGTACTTCTCGAACCCCTGCAGCCTCTAAGGCCTTGCTGCTGAGTCCCCACCGGCCCCCGACTGACATTTCCTGTCTGCGCTTCTGGCTTCATCGACATGGCAGCTGTGAGAACACCAACACCCCTTCACTGTCCCTTTCACCATCTGTCTTACTGCCATCAATCAACCGTCATTTGGCCAGCTAAATATTACTAGTATAGATGAAAAATGGCATGTTTTATGTTACGAAAATGTAGAAATGCATGGATGACGCATTTGATTCAAGGATGGGATACAATCCACCAATCCTTGTCTTACACCCAATATAGACTGTAGATTAAAACGATAACACTTGTGTGCTACACATCTCATAACTGTAAATTAAATTAAGTAAAGTAAGACAAGTTAAGTCATAAGTAAACTGCCAATATAATTTTCAACTAGACTGAAATGATTTGATTTGTTATGTTTGAACTTTGACCTTTCCTCTCTCCCATGTGACCCTACAGTTGGCAAACTGCGGGTGCTGCATCTGTCTAAGGGGAAGGAACATGAGCTGTTTGTGACGAGGGAGGGTGAGAGCTCTGACTGGATTAGAATTGACCTTAATATCACCTCTGCTGAGGAGTTCCAGGTGATCACATACATAGATATACACACATATCATAAACTATAGTATTCTATATTATGTTTATGATCACAAACACACAGAAGGAGATGTATACACAAGCATACCCTGCTGCCCTTCAATATGCTCACATACCAAAACAACTAATGTATACAGAATTAGATAAGACTGTACTTTTCATCTCATAGGAAATCCAATTTTAAACATTCTCATTCACATCATTGTGTGCATTTCTCTCTCTCTCTCTCTCTCTCTCTCTCTCTCTCTCTCTCTCTCTCTCTCTCTCTCTGTGTTTAACTGTTGTAGATTGCATTTGAGGGCACCACTGGAACAGAGGGTATGGTAGCCCTGGATGACCTCCAATTCAGGGAGGGGGTGTCCTGCTCTGAGGTCATCAAGCCACTTCCAAGTAAGACTCCTCTTCCTCCTCAATTGCTTCTAATCCTTTTTCCTTTATTTGTGTTGGTTTTATAAAATCACTGTATTGGTTAGTTAACTCAGAGCATCTGATTCCCTGTCCTCACATCTTGTGTCAATGTTGTTTTGATAGAAAGTGTCTGCTGAATACCTGTCAACTTTCACTTTTAAACTTTATAGCAAAGCTGCCATCAAACCTTTTAGACCCACCTTAGTGAGTCATTAACTAGACTGCTCTGATTTATCATATTCTAGAAGTCACCATTGTCTTCAAAGACATTACTTAGGGCACAGCCATAGTAAATAGGTGTTACTACAGTAGCAGTTGGCATTTGGTGTGAATAAATGTTGCTTCTGTAGCTGCCCCTCCCACAGATGATGATGCAGCCGTGGTAGCATCCATCGTTGTTGTGCTGCTGGTGTTGGCGTCTGTGGCAGTCATTCTGTACTTCTACCTGCGGACGCGGCAGACGATCAAGGCCGCCACTTCGTCTGAGATCAGTCCTGGATTCTCCAATGACACTTATGAGTCGGGCTCAACTGTGAGTGGAAGCAATAAATGCCATAGCATCATTTCTGTGTCGATTGAAAACAAAAGGGAATAAAAATGTTTGGGTTTTTTGTTTGATTAAAGGACAACTTCTGTCCATTTCAACAAGAGCTCCATTGCTCAAGCTCCTCAAAACTTGCCAGTACTGAAGACGTGAGAAATTTTGGTCCAACTCACATACTGTAGTTTTCCTTTTCAAAAGAGAATTAGCCCTGATAGCTAAGCCATGGGGGCAGGACTTAAAAATGTTTTTAACACCATCCGTAAAAGTCTGAACACCATCTGTAAGACAGCCTGAAAGAGGTTAGCTAAATATACAGTCACCTTAAGATGTTTAATTGCCTGTGCATTAGTGACCTTTTTATGGCCTTTTTGCCATACAGTAACTACACCATAAGGATTCCATATGCATTCAAATACATTTAGTAGTAGTAAATACAGAACTACACTATAAGGATTCCAATATGCATTCAATATGCATTCAAATGTCGTTAAAACCTATTAAATCTGCTCCTCTTCTTCAAATTAAATTTCAGAAACGACAAAAATGTATTCATGAATAAACTGCATTTTGTCTCTTGTATTTTTGCGAATATTTGTGATTGCATTACACTGCTAGCGATCTGAAAATACAAATGATAGCCTTCACTGAGACTGAGTGCTATTGGGTAATTCTTCCTGTTTGTTTGTGTTTGCACCATGTTGCAGGGCCGTGGCTCTGCCTCTGAAGGCCGAGCACACATAGATGCAGTTGGTTTCAGCAATGAAATGTATGAAGAGGTGAGTGCAATTTGGCCTGCTCAGATGTAGGTTTATAAGCACTGTATTATCATGTGGTGATTGTGTTTTCTCTGATCGATTTTGATTGTGCTCCATGCCAAAGTTATCTTTAGAAATATACAGGAGGTCATTTGTCACTCTCTGTTTCTCTGAGTTGATCAATCATCATCATTGATCATTAACATCTCTCTCTCTCTCTCTCTCTCTCTCTCTCTCTCTCTCTCTCTCTCTCTCTCTCTCTCTCTCTCTCTCTCTCCCGTATACAGACAGAGCCTAGGGAATCCTAGTGGGTGGTATTGCTGGGGTTTTATTACCACCTACTGGTGAGCTGTGTGCCTGCAACATGATTTTACCACTGACCATTTCTCTCGGACACTCAATGTATTGTAATATTCTAATACGCAGTGAGCTGTTGCTATGGCCTTACTTATCCAGCCAGGTTCAGAGCTTTGTTTGAAGGATGAGACAACTCAATAATCAGTACAGTGTCTTAACAGTGTCTTACTTCTGTGTGTACTGCATATTGCTTCTTTCACATTATTTTCAATGAAGTAGCCATAGGATAATGTTAATGATCAAACACTGTGACTATTTTACCAAACTTTGCCTGCTTTAAGAACATTTAGAGCCAGGAACAACGAACACTAAGAGCCTGAGCCATGCTGGCATGTTGACACATTTTTAAACATTTAGAGATAGGCTATAATCATACCCCACAGAGACCGCACTTTAACTGTTCAACTGGAATGATAATAAATATTAAATATTGTTGTGTTATAGTAGCCTACTGTAAATAAAAGGTTTTACCACTGTTTAGGTTTGATTCTGTTTCTTTCAGCTCCATGCTTAAGAATTAACCATCTTCACCCATCAAGTGCTCGATGGCTGTGTCAGGCTATTGGGTCTTCCCAATTTGTGCAGTATTTAAAAGAAATAGAATTTAGATATGTTTTAATGTTATTAATGATATCCCAAAAAGGGATAAATCCAATGCATTTCAGTGATAGAATGTTCAGTTTACCACCACTTGTTGTCATAGAATGTCAAAATGTTATGGTGTGAAATAAGTCCATAGATTATTGAATGCCCCCGCCATGCATAGCTGCTACATTTTCCATAGCAACAGAGATCTCCAAGGCAACATCCTTCACAATCTTGTGTCTGGAGCATCACCTGGGTAAGGGACGCCACAGTATAACCAGAGGATTCCATGATCTTTGGCATGACCTATTGCTTTATAAATGGGTTAATTATATGCGATAGCTATTGTTGATTCATTAGCTGGTCTTTATTGACATCATTTGTGAGAGGCGGGGATAGTAATAGTCTTACAATCGTGGAGAACACCAATCTCATGGCAATTTTTGGCATCTCTCCACTCGTTATTCAGCAAAGGGACAGGCATCCCACGCATGTTCCATCTGTCCAATCTCCTCTCGTCTCCATTGACAACCTCCATCGATTCTCGACCCTGTCGGTCCCGAGTAGTGAATACCAGCACAGCGCGTGCATGTCGAAGAGATGGACCCCGCCGTGCTCATCTTTCTTCTGTATGTGATGATAGCCCACGAGCTCGTATGCGGTTGGATGCAATACCGGAGAGAAGCGTCAAAACCCAGAAAACGCGCTGCACTCATGTGGTGCTCCAGGTTTGATCTACCTCCTCTCACTCGTGTGTGTGTGCGCGCGCGCGTATGAGAGAGAGAGAGAGAGAGAGAGAGAGAGTCATTAAGCCTGATTCTTTTGCATGCATTGACAAAGGTGATTTCTATTCATTAGTGCACAGGTTGCCACTTAACAAAATTATGAGTGCCAGCGCACCAGCATCCCTGCTTTTCTATGCCTGTGTGTCTGATAGCTGCGCCACGCCTCGTTTCTATCCTCAGTTCTCGCGTGTGCCAAGGCACCTGGCGGGTGAGCAGCCAACCCATGAGGATGGAGCGAGGAAGGGACTGGAGGAAGAGTGGGCGCATCGTGAGGAAGGCATAAACAAGAAGAAGAAAAAACGTCAGACAGTCTATGCAAGATCTATGTGAGGACAGCTGCCTCATGGGTATCGCTTTAATTAAGGAGACTTCAGGTCAATGATACCACCAACTGCCTTTGTATTGTATGTGTGTGTGTGTGTGTGTGTGTGTGTGTGTGTGTGTGTGCTATTCCCAGTTACATGCATTCTGACTCCATTGTGTTTACAAAGTGTAGGTTAATATACAGTATACTGTTATTGGTGATTCCCATTTGTTAATTTATTTGTTGTGTATAATTGTTTACATTGAAATTCTATTGTCAAAATATCTGTTTTGGAATAAAAGAGCATCATAAAGTTCAGTGACTTTCTTTCCTTCCCTTTTTGTAACCATGTAGACTAATTTAACACACCGATAGTCATCTTTCACAGGGCATAGGATATTTTAGGACGGTTATCTTTGGTCACACTTTTAAAGCACTCCTATTGTGTACTTCATCATCATCTCTAATGGATTAACCTTTTTCCTGGAATGGCCATTTTGGTAAAATATTTTTTCCATTCTCATCTTTCATTCTAAAAAGAGTTTTCCATTCTCCTTGTTTGTGACATCTTGCTTCTAGTGAAAGAGCTTAACAATCATGAGGTCATAATAGCATTGAAATGCATCAAGAACATGTTTTCTGTCCTTGTATGGACAGTTGACCTACAGCCCCTTTTCAGGGAGCCTTGACAACCCAGCAGTAGAGAATGCAGGAGGAAGTATAGTCTCACCTTCAGGTAATAGTGAAGTTAAGTGTTATTTTTAAGTCAGTGTTTTATGACTTGGCTATAATAATTGTTTATCAAAATCAAATTTTCAGTTAGGCCAACTGTATGTCAAATCAAAGCTTTCAAATCACAATTAAGGATTAGGAATTATCATAGCTTACCATCATCATACCAGCCAGTTCTACAGTAGGGCCTATACATTCTGCATTCTTTATGAGGGCAGGCGTACTTTAAATGTGCTTTGACGTCTTGAAAGAACTCATGCATGACAATATGAACCAGTTATTGCATCATGGAAATAGAAAGCATGTAAGAGTTGTTACTACCAACTATATTTCTAAAATTAGGTCAAAGTTATCTTTAAAGGATAGACTAAAGAGAAACTCTTTCATGCATTTGTTTTCTCAAGACAAAGATTATTGCAATACCTTGTTTACACAACACTGTATGTTAATAACATGGTCTATCAGCAAACTACAGACTGTTTAGTCAGCCGACTCAGCAGCTAGGTTCTTGACAAAGACTAGGTTAAACGTGTTGAACAGTTTTAGCCAAACTACACCGGTTACCAGTGTGCTACAGGATAGCTTTAAAAATCCAGTTTATAACTCACAAAACGCTACACAGACTAGCATCTGATTGCATTAAAGATCTGTTGATCTGTTGACTGTTGATTTTCAGAGGACCTATGCTCTGGAATAGCCTCCCTTTCTATCTGCCCCTTAAGTGGTGCCATTTAAAGCCAACCACAGCATAGGCTAATTTTCTGGAAAAAAAAGTCTTTTGGTCCCTTCTATTAGATTTTGTTTATATTAGCCTACTATTTTAATTCCATCATATATTTTTGTATTATCTTGTTTTTGATTGTTTATTTGTTTGTTATTTGTCAAGCAATTATTTTATTATTTAGGCCTACTATATAGGCTTGTCTTTCATACTGTATACTATACTTTGTGCTCTGTGCTTGAAAAGTGCTGTACAAAGAACTACTACTACTACTACTACTACTACTACTACTACTACTACTACTACTAGGCCTACTACTACTAGGCTAATTAAAAATCACAGAAGCAGGAAATACAGTCAAAGCAATATCTCTACCTCTACCTCTATCTCTAATGAACTATTTTCCACATGTGAGGTGTGACAATTCATGAGAATGTTTTCACCCCCAGGCCCTGTGACCTACTATGAATGTGACTCAATCCTAGCATAATAATGTAGTATCACAGCTGTGGTGGAAATTTACCACTATGGGCCTACTGGACTATTGAAGCATTAATGATAAACAAGTGAAATTAATTAGTTTAAACATGCTTACATCACAAATGCTTACTATCTTACTCATCCTCACTGTGAATAATGACTGTTTTAATTTCCCACTGACACATCACTCCTCTAATAAGTGCTCTGGGATGTATGTGTGAATTGAGAGGTAAGCAGGCAGAGCCATGGCATGGAGAGTAGGCCTGTGTCGCTCTGGAGCTTATTGTAGTAATCGTGCATTGAAGGATGTTCAGGTTAGATGCTGGGCTCAGCAGACGGCAGGGTCTGGTGTCCAATTTGGTCTCTTTAACCCTCAAGCTAGTGAGTGTCTGGTAGGGACCAGATCAAAGTTGTTATTCATTTTGAAATATTTGGGGCCATATTGCTAGCTTGTTTCTGGAAAAAGGCCAGTGATCATGTTTGTTTATGTTTAGGGTTATGGCGGAGTCAGAGACTTTTACCCATGACATTGTCAAGAATCTGTCAAAAACTCCTAAACCTAACCCTAACCATGACAAATACCGGGTGACACTTGATGACAGAAGCCATGACAGGTGTATAAAGTTTATGACAGATTCATGACAACATCATTTCATAGTTAATGACAGTGTCATGTTAGTCTTATGATGGTATCTTTGTCTATGTGACATTGTGACCCTGATTTTATTTTAGTATTCATAGTTTCATACCAGACAGCATTAGTAATATGATGGAAGGAAATGTAAATCAGTTGCAATTATGGAAATCAATTTCCAGGGAGCAACTGTGTATTTCTGCTCAACTCAAACAAGTTGTTCCAGATGAGCTTCCAAGTTTAGCTGCCATACACACATGTAAATGTGCTTTGTTCTTCCTCCTGTGACGACAGTGGAATGCTGTTTTCAGGAAGACAAAAACAGACTGGCTGCTTTTAAATACCTCAGTTGAGAGACGTGATACTCAAGAGCACACACCTCCTCCTGCAAGGTAAGATGCATATCAACTAGCATATTCACTGGGACAATAGCCTGCTAATAATAGCGTCTGTTGAGATAAATAATTTCAAAGAAATTACATTCATATTTTTATATTGACACTATATCAAAAACAGTTAGGCTCATAAAATACAACGTTACAGTTAGGCTACTGTTACAATTGAGTTACAAAAGAGTTACAAAAGAGTTTGTCCTTATTCAGTCTTTTTGACATATACAGTAGGCCTATCCATTAGTTTTCAACAAACAGTTAATAAAATCTAATGAAATGAAATCAGTTTTTTCTTTGATTGTTTGAAAAAAAAAAAAAAAAAAGACTATCCAGTTACATTGGTATGTCTTCAATTGCCTCAGATTTACCCCAGACAACTAAACATTTTTACTGTACACAATTGGACCTTCCCTTCAGGTAATTACTGTGATTGTATTCAGAGTGGCATGCTGTTGTGTCCAAGGACATGTTCAAAATCTATTCACAAAACAACTAGGCAAACAGGCTGAAGCAGATACCACATTCAACTGTCTAGAGGGAGGACATGAATGTCTCATGTTTATCAGCCCTTGTCGGGGAAAAAAACACCAGAAAATAACTCATTCAGCTAGTTTACCGTAGAAATCACATGTTATACTATATATTTTAAATATTTATAACTGTCTCTTTCTCCTGGTCATCTTAGCTGCCTCCCATTTTCTATCCACAGTCTCTACTGCTGTACTGTAGATCACCTGTCACCTGCTTCTCCACTGCTCAGCCATGTCTGTGTCAGACAGCTCCCTCCTGCCTAAGACCGTGCGCCAGCACTACCTCTCCCTTCCCCAGGGCAAAAAGTGCCAGGTGACCTATGTGTGGATTGATGGGTCGGGTGAGGGCCTGCGGAACAAAACGCGAACTTTGGAGGAGGAACCCAGGAGCATTGAAGGTAAAATCATGAGGCATGCGCATTTGAGGGAACAGATGGTAAAAAGATTTAGAAATATGTAGAAAGACATTACAAACTCAAGGAACAAATTAGACTTTCTCGGAAACTCTCACTCTTATCTATGGAGGCATCCAAAAAATGCACAGCTGTTTTATTTTCACTTTCTGTCTGTTCTGTCTGTGTCTGCCTCTTTTAGAGGCAACGGTGCATATACAGTGACATATCACCTGCATATTTCCTTCAGTTTTATCTGTCTAAAAACTGTTTGAAGTCTTCCTCATTGTGATGTGTGTTTTATTTTGCTGTAGACATCCCTGAATGGAATTTTGATGGCTCCAGCACATACCAGGCCGAGGGCTCCAACAGTGACATGTTCCTGATCCCTGTTTGCATGTTCAGGGACCCATTCAATTTGGACCCCAACAAACTTGTCCTTTGTGAAGTCTTCAAGTATAACCGCCTACCTGCAGGTGAAATGAAGTTTGTTTTAACACTTGTATAGTTGTATAGTGAAGACAATGCAAAACAATGAAGTAATTATATCTATGTCTTGGAAATAACACAAAAAAAACAACTGTACCTGAGTGTGGATTAAACCCTTCTTCAATCTGCTTCTATGCAGAGACTAACCATCGCCAAAAATGCAATAAAGTAATGGAGAAGGTGAAAGATGAGCACCCATGGTTTGGGATGGAGCAGGAGTACACACTACTAGGAATAGATGGACACCCGTATGGCTGGCCCAAAAATGGATTCCCAGGGCCTCAGGGTGAGTGTGTGTGTGTGTGTGTGTGTGTGTGTGTGTGTGTGTGTGTGTGTGTGTGTGTGTGTGTGTGTGTGTGTGTGTGTGGCTGATCATTGACCAACTGATGAGTCAGTACAGAGCGGACCAGCGGGTTATTTTCTGAAGAGCGCTGTCACAAAAGACCATGACGCAAAAGAGCTCTCGTGAGAATGTTGAGTGGTTGTTGTGGGTGGATCATCATGATGCTTTTGATCTCTATCTGAACATATATTAAACACTGACGTTCACGGTTTACTCTTGGATATGAATTTCATTATTATCGTCTTTGTTACAGTATGTACAGTATGTGTGTGTCTGCTATTTAAATAAATGCAGTATGGTTAGCTTTTGGGTATTTACTGTACATTTAGGAATTTATAGAATTTATATTAGAATTAGATATGTCTGTGAAAACCTGCTGTGAACGGATCTGGAACTAGAGCTTTAAGCTTACAACCTTTTCTAGGACCATACTATTGTGGAGTGGGGGCTAACTGTGCCTATGGAAGAGACATTGTAGAATGCCACTACAAGGCCTGCTTCTACGCTGGAGTAAAGATCTGTGGCACTAATGCTGAAGTCATGCCTTCACAGGTAGATCATTCACCTATCATTACCTCATTTGACTGACAAGAGAATTCATTCAGTTCAACAACTTTGCAGAGGGAGACGTTGCAAAGCTAGATGTATTTGAGGTGTCTGTGGAAGTTCTAGTAAATAAATTAGGATAGGATAAATTGAGGAGTTCAGATGCAAAACCCCCTAAACACCATTTTTGTGAAAACTGAGTTAATGATATTTTGTGAATCCTGTATAAATCTAGAATATGTAAATGAAATGTTTTTGTGAAAAAATAAAATAAAACCTGCTCCCCGCCATGTCTAAAATATCTGTTTACAATCAAAACACTGTAAACGCCTGATAAAAAATGGCCTTTTTCTCAAAAAGTGGTCAAGTGGAGTTAGGGGGTTTTGCATCTGAACTCTTCAATTACTCTTCCATCTTTCATCTACTATCTTCCTGGACTGTTGCTCAATGATAACTTTTCACCTCAATAGCACCTTCCAGGTAGCACTGACTAACCCTGTCTTGAAGGCACCATTGAGAGCAAAAAATACTGTTGATTAACGGGAACCTTTGCTGATCTTTCCCGGGCAGTGGGAATTCCAGGTGGGTCCGTGTGAAGGGATTGAGATGGGAGACCACCTATGGATGGCCCGCTTCCTGCTGCATAGAGTGTGTGAAGACTTTGGGGTTGTGGCTTCACTGGACCCCAAACCCATGAAAGGGAACTGGAATGGCGCTGGATGTCACACAAACTTCAGCACGGAAGCCATGAGAACAGAGGGGGGAATACAGTAAGTTTGAAATCAAAGATGGGGGGAGAGGTTAGGGGTTAATATTAAAATATTTATCTAATAAAAAGGGCCCCAAATTATTTTTTGTCATAGGGCCCAAAATTTCTAGCAGCATCCCTGGATTAGAGAAATTTTTATGCATTTTTATGAGTAGTATTCAAACAATCTAATACTTGTTTATGACAGGCACATTGAGGATGCCATTGAGAAACTCAGACAGCGACACAAAGAGCACATCGTTGTGTATGATCCTCGTGGTGGGCAAGACAACATGAGACGCCTCACAGGCAAACACGAGACCTCCAACATCAATGACTTCTCCGCTGGCGTGGCTAATCGTGCGGCCAGTATCAGGATCCCACGTCAGGTTGGTCAGGATAAATGTGGGTACTTCGAGGACCGCAGGCCATCGGCAAACTGTGACCCATACGCGGTTACTGGTGCCATAACCCGTACCTGTCTTCTATTTGACGCAGTGGATGATGAAGAGAATAGAGAGGTACATGATGGATGTTAGGTTCAACAGCTTATTAAAGGAGACGATAAAAATGTTTAGTTGAGTCTACTTTCTCTTGACACTTTTCTGTCAGTGTGAGGTTTTGAATAAGAAAACTGCTTGCTGGCAAAGTTGGTAGTTGAAACCCTATAAAGGCATTCATGTAGGGAGAATACTTTTAAAAAGCATTTTTCTGCCTAGGTAGCTCCCATATATGTATGGAAAATGTATGTTCTTTTTTTTTCCTTTCCTAATTGTAACAAAATGATATGAATGTGTACTTGATTGTTTAGAATAATGGAAGGAAAAAATCTTCCGCTATTTGGGTCACACATGGAGGATGGAATGCATTTCTGGTGTTCAATTTATTTCCCAATAACTTGATGTTTTATTAGCTGCAGTTAACACATGGGTGCGGTTGTATTATTATTATTATTTGTTTTGTATGTTTTTTTTTTTTTTTTTTAAAGCCATTGTCCTGTGGTTTACGCATTGTGCTGCTTGTATTCGGGAATTTACTTGTTTATGACAGTTAACCAACATAATATACCTGCTTTTCTAATGTGAATGGTGGTCTTAGTACTTTTAGGCAAGATGTTTACATTAATTAGTAACTACCTTAAGATAGCAAGGCCTACCTCTAGTGATGGTTGACACTTATCCAATATGACCACAAGGTGTCAGTCCATCCTTTCTTAGAACAAGGCAATTACAAGTGTGATGTTACGGTTGATGAACATTTAGGTGTGGTCAAATGTTTAGATATTTAAATTATTGTGGGCAATGAACTTTGTCTGCCTAATAAATACCATTGGTTTACCCATATAATTGTTTGTTTGCTTTAATTTCCTGGTGGTAAATACAGACATTTCTCATTTCCATTAAGATCTTTGTCTCAACATTCCATATCACTCTCACTTTGGCTGGCTGACTGAAAAGACCACTGAAAAGACCATAGTTCAGGCCGGTATTTACTGTAATTTACAAAACAGCATAAGTTAATGGACTTAAGTTGTCTTCTTACTAAACTGAGAACGTTTTATTATGACTCTAATCAAGGTATCCCAGACCAAAAATTCCATTGAGATTTAGTTTTGACAACTCTATATCTATTTCGATTCATGTAGGCCTAAAGCTGGCCAATAAAAAATGCATCCCCCACCTTATCCAAGCAGGACTAGCTTGGCCTATTCAGTTAGAGAGGACAAGAACTGCCAGATTGGTTTTATCTTGATAAAGATAAGTAAAGCTAATTGAAGTTAAGTTCATTACAAAAACTATTTCAAGTTTAACCATGCATCTATTTTAAGACCTAGTTAGAGTGGTTTCTATTTGTCGTTGAAGAATTATGAGATATGCGTAAATGTAGATGTCAGACTCAGACATTAGAAAAAGTAACCTATTGAGACACGTGTGGAAATATTTAATGCTAAGGGTGGACGCAATGGTTGGGAAAGGACCACCCCAATTTAAATGAATGAACCAAATGTTATCGTAATGACGTCAACATAGGGCCACTGCCACGGGAAACGGGGTGGAGAAGGCAGCGCGTGCTGCAGGTGGGACGTTCTTGCACCGCTTCGCTGGCTCTCCTGCTCAAATTCAATCCGAGTAGTGAGCGCGTCAGGAAGGGACAGACATACACGACAAAATGGGCAAGCTCCAGGAATTCGACATTTCTTTCACTAATAATAAAGTGGTTTACAGCCCCGGAGAATCCATATCTGGATGCGTAAAGATCACATGTAGCGGCTCCATGAAATACATAGGTAAGTGATTGCCCAGGCATATTTGCTCAATACGGTGCATTATCGTTTCACTTGCGTGTTTGACAACACTCAGGCCATGCATTTATTTGTCAGTAGTCACTATAGACACGCAACGGTGCCTTTAATATTCCTTCGTTGTCAAAAGAAAGGGTTGTTAATAATTGAGTCACTTTGAAAATCAAGTAAGCGCAGTTAGACCACATCCAATTGGACGACCACCGGATATTTATGGTTGACAGTGGTTAGTTTAAATTTTTATTGCTGTGGGGTTCGAGAGTGAATTCGTGTCCTGTCATGCTCTGTTTTTTCGTTATTCCCCTTGAGCACTACATCCTGTCTCTCCCTCATCCTGTTTGCATCTTTTTGTTGTTCGCATGATCTGTACTTTTGCCGTTGGTTAGCAAAACGTACACAGACGTACATAGACATAAGTAGTTTACAGAGTTCGTGGCTATCCTACTAAGCTTTCTCGACGCTTCAACAGGTGTGACGGGGGTATGAGGTAAAACTGTGCGTAAAGTGAGAGTCCAATGAAGAAATGTGTATTGTCGCGAAGATCAAACCGTAGTTTCCCAAGCATCTATCCTTGTTCTGAAGGAGTGGTCTTCAAAAGTATGTTTAGGTTAAGAAACACGATCGTGGCCACAGGTAATCGTGGACAAAGAGAGCATTGTGTCGACCATTTGTGCTTGGAAATCAGTAATCAGTAAATCAATTTAAAAAAAGCACTAAAGATGGCCCTATCAATAATGTTTGCATGCAGTCTTTGAAGCGTTGCAGTTTTTTTTGTATCGTTTTAGATTCCTCGTAGTTTGATATAGGCTTACTGTTGTTTTAATTGGCTCCATTTGGAAACATTAGGTCAACCTGCCATGATAACCTTTAGAGAGAAGAGTTTTTGCTACAAGTAACGTTACTGGTATGTGCTGAGAAACAGAAATTAATATCTGGGTTACCCTCTGCGCTTGCTTACCTGTAGCAAAACATGACCTCAATGAAATTTAACCTTTTAGATGGAAGTTTGATCAACAGTAACTCACTACATTGGACCAAGGGTGTTTGGTGCTCTGCCCCACCGGCCCTTACACACACACACACACACACACACACACACACACACACACACACACACACACATTTTTGCTTTGGAGAGACCATCACTGAGAGGTAGCAAAGATACTTTAGACTACTTTACACTTCATCAACCGTCTCTGGAGGTAGCATCATTTGTTCAAAGCTTTGCTTAACATTAAATCAATGGCTCACATCAGCCTTGACTGAAGGCATCAGTGCACACTCTCTAGCACGCAATGTCCTGGTTTGCAATAATGCCTTTAGTCAGTGAAAAACACACCAAATAACATGCCAATCAAACAGGGCTAGGGCTAGTCAGTGGAGGCCAGCAGGCGGAATTATAGCACTAGTTGTTAACCTTATGACCTTTGACAATTCCAATGGCAGAGTGCACTGCCAGCATGGGATCAGTCATTGTTCTCGAGCTTTTTTCCAATCTTTTTGAAAATATGTGTCATTTTCTGCTCTGAACTAGTCCATTGTGTAATTTGCCCTTGTCCTTTATCAAGTTGCGTTTTATATCAGGATGGGCTTTCCCACAGTCTATAGCACCACACCCCCCTTCTTCCATGTCAAGCCTGGGCAGGCGATCGATGATGTCACTCCTAACTGAGTGACTGCCGGTGACATCACCCCATCATTCTTTATTGTTCCACGCAAGGATCAATGATGTCAGTATCAATCCTCTGAGACTTGCCTCCATGTTGTGGGTGGTGACTTTGACCTCCATTAAGTTAACCATTTACACAAAGCCAGGAGCCCTTCCTCCACTCCCACTGAGCATCACACATGGAGGTCAGCTATTGATCTTAAGGCAGATTCCAGATCTCAATACCATTGGACTGATGGTATAAAACAAAGGTGCTGTCATTGGTAGCTTACAGAGTCTCAAACTAACTTTGATGTGTTTAGTAGAACAGACAGGTGTTATGAAGCATCAGTCAAGTGTGGTCACACACAAGAGTGTTTCTCTGAGCAGAAGTGGTGTGTTTGTGTGTGAGATGTGAGCCCAGGCCATGGCTGAGTGGGTTTCAGGAACCTGATGCTCTCTAAGGTCAGATAGGCTGTGCTGTTTTTGCACACGCCTCTCCTCAAGGCCTTCTGCTATCATGCCTGCCTGGATTTTTATACTCTCTCTCTCTCTCTCTCTCTCTCTCTCTCTCTCTCTCTCTCTCTCTCTCTCTCTCTCTCTCTCCTTGTGTCTTCTTCAGTTCAGCTCTCAGCTGGAAAGTTCTAAGCCACAGCCTGTCAGATCACATTCCAAATGAAGTGGGAAAGTGATCTCAAATTACCATTGTTACTCCCTAAAACATTGTAATTACGGACTGTGAGCTGTGCAATCTATGTAGACTTGTAGACTCCCTTCTGGCTCCCTTGTTTCTGAGATTGAGGAGGCCTGTTGAAGGGACCCTCCCAGAGTTGCACACCAAGGGAAATGGCTCTGTTGACCATTATACTCGGTCACCTCTGATCTGTCAGTAAGGCGTATAAAAGAGACAGTTCTGTTTATTTGGCCCTAGACGGCTTTGTAGATGGGACTATTATAGAGATATAGCTTGTGTTTGCTACAGAGATTTCAGGCTAATTTCAAGAGGAATGAATGTGGCCTCTAAGTTTATCATGATCTGCCAAATCACCTGCCTCTGTTTGTTCCAGATATTACTGATTGCTTATAATGAACACTGCAGCACCGAAAATCAACCGCCCCCCCCCCCCCCCCACACACACACACACACACTCACAGTTACTCAGACACTCATGCTCACACATTCACACCTGTATGCACAAGAGTGTATAAACACGTAAGCTCAAACATAAACAGTCATGCTGTATCTTTTCAGACTGGAGTTGCACAGTGAGTGCTGTGCATTGTAGAACTTCTGGGTGGTTATTGACAGAAATACCAGTAACTGACCCAAGGCCCAGAATAGCTCATGTCCGTGTTGATTTTTATCCTCAGTTCAATAAAAGACAAATGATATGGAGCCATTTTTATTCGTCTTTGACTCTCACCTTCTTTGCCTGCTTGGATCAGATTAGGCCAGTGTACTTTCTTTTTTTCTTTGCCTTTCTTTCTTTCTTTCTTTCTTTCTTTCTTTCTTTCTTTCTTTCTTTCTCCCTGTCTTTCTTTCTGTTTCTTTTTTACCCTCCTCCTCAGTCTCATGTTGTTTTTTGTTCCTTAAGAGTACTTTCTTCTCTTTCGCTTCCTTTCTTACTCTTTCTTTCCACTTGACTGACACACCAGTCTGCCCAGCCCAGCCTCTTCTGGGGTCACTGATGCGTGAGAGATGTACAACATAGCCACAGGCTGCTCCCTGAAGAGCATGTGTGTGTGTGTGTGTGTGTGCCAAATATGTGTGTTGCTTGTGTGTGCATGTTGTCTGTATGTATTTGTCCTCCATCACCACCTCAGGGGTTGACTCCGGTGTGTCTTGTATTTACATAGAGTGGAGATTGTGGTGTATCAGGTTACGAACGTAACACGGTTCGATAAGTCAATGGACAGTGCCTGGGCGTCCTCGGTCCTAGACGTTGCCTCTTGGTCAGACACTGGGGGACACGGGGATAGAGTGGTAGCCCACTACATGTATTACTAATGGAGAGTGTATTGATTCAGTCAGATAGCTCAGCAAAGGTGACTGCTGAATAACGTTTGCTGTTGGGTCGTACATACATTGGCCTGAGTTTGTCTGTCATAAGCAATCTGCACGGCAACGGATTTCCTGCAGTAGTATCTCATTCTCATGTACAACCATGTTGTAAACTCTATATAACATTATTTGACTTTTTTGTTTTGCCATATTGATTCACTATATTTGATGTTATACATTTTTGAGTTGTCTTTGTCTGAGTTGTCTGAGATTTGTCTTTATTTATCTGTGATTATATATTCAGCCAAAACTGCCATTTGCTTCATCCCTGTCTGTCTGTCTTATTGAGTGTCTTAGTAAGAATGGTTCCCACTAGCTAGAGGGGAGTGTGTGTGTGTGTGTGTTTGTCAGGGGAGTAAAGGCTTCCACTCATCCTTGAAAATGGTTTTTAATCCAGGACTAACACTGACTGCCTCAATTCAACTGTGAAAGTCAAAAAAGAGTCATGGAAGTTGGAAAAGTTTGAAGTTGTATTTGAATAACCTGGGGGAAGTTTTGACTTTACCGTGACCATCTCTCTCTACCTTTTCTCTTCCCCTCTCTCCCTCTCTGTCATTGGTTTGTCCTTGCTTGATCAATGACTGTTTGTAAATCTCCATTCCTCTCTTCTCTCTCATTGTCTCTCTCTCCCTGTTTAGTTTCTTCTTCTCACCTCATCTTACTGTGGGCCTCATGAGTGTAACATGAGCCCATTCACTCCAGTGTGTGCTATTAAACCACAAAACCCAATGGATTCCTATTGGTCTTGTGCAAACAGATATGTAAACATTCAGTGTGCTTTGGTGTTGATATGAAACCTGACCTTGTGTAACAATGTCACGACGGGTTAACTATGTTTCGTGAAGTCCCCCACCCCTTCTTTGTTTCTGAGATGCATTAACCTGCATTTCTGTGTATATGTGTGTGTCTGTCTGTAGGTGTGTGTGTGTGTGTGTGTGTGTGTGTGTGTGTGTGTGTGTGTGTGTGTGTGTGTGTGTGTGTTTATGTAACACAAGATAACCTTTGTTCTGAATGTGTTCTTTTTATTGCTGTGAGAACAGTGCTTGTCTTGGTATCTGGTGGTGTGGTCCTGCACTCCCTGCTTGTGAACTATGTCACAGCCAGGGTGGGTGAGTCAGACGAAACGGCCCAGGGTCGCCTCACCTGTTCAAGCCTGTGAGAGAGTTTATGCAGGCCCGGTGGCTGAGGATCAAGGGAGATGTTTGGGGTCTACTGTAGCAGATCAAACAACAGATCAAGAGATTGTACTCAGGGTTCAGTGTGCTGAGGGAGGGCTTGCTAGACAAAGCTGAAATGTCTGTAAGGCAAATAACCCTCTTACCTTGGAATGATTGTTTTGTATTGTATTGTATTTGGAGAGGCACTTTATGAATGGTCTGTTTTCACACCTGTTTTCTAGACTTCCCAGAAAAGGTCACTCAATTCAGTACATCCTGTGAATACTTCAACTTTTCTGCCTATGGGCTGAGGTTGACTGTTCCCTTCTGTAGCCTAGGCTGCTCTGGAAAGTAGATTCTCAAGATAAGGCTATATAATCTTGCCTAAATCGACCTCTGGAAAACCCCTCAACACTGATATTCCATTGAACGCAGCCTCCACGACAGTCATGCAGGCGGCGTTCAGACTTATTCAGGCCTGTCTTTCTCTCTGGGAGGTCGGCCACATGTATTGAGGAGTTGCCCTTGTTGAAGCCTGTACTCTGTGTGCAGTGTTGCGGATCAACTTCAGCCCTTAACTGAAGCACTTCCAGGCATTATTCAGGGTGTTAAGGTGGATGATCTCATCTCCATGGACTTGGACGACTGCCCAGTCATTCAGTTCACTTTCAGGATTAGTATGGAGTCACAGTCAGAGTTGCAGGATTTCTTTTAAAAGCGGTGGCACATTCATCAGTGTACTGTATGTGATGCTGCTCAACTGTATTTTGAGATATTAAAATCTCCAGTTTTGTGGATTAAAAATTCACATAATTTCTAGTCACACAAAGCCTCTGATCAAGGGGTGGATGTGGACACTTTGATGTCAGTGCTATTGTACAGGTGTCATATTGTTTTAGCTTCTGTTTTTTTCTTTTGCCTTGTGTCATTGGTCAGATGTTGGAAGTGCCAAATCACAGTGACTATGCACCGCCACAAGGTCCCAGCTGCCACCCTACCTGAATAGTCAATAGCCTGACTGGAGGTGAAATATGTATGGACACAGAGGTTAAATAGATCCCAGAGTTGCTGCTGTTATGTTTCCTGAGTAACTCAGCAACCCAGCAGTTCCTCAGACACACACTCAACATTATGGAACTTTATGACTAGCCACTCCTAACACACACAGACAGTGCAAACTGCCCTCGAAATACAACACACACACACAGACACACACACACACACACACACACACACACACACACACACACACACACACACACACATACATTGTACAGAGTGCACAGTATTCCTTCCTTCTTTTTCTCCTCCCCCCTCACATACGCATCCATACTGTACTGTATGTGTGCACTTGCAGACACACTCCCACAGAGCACACAGAATGATTCACAGCAACACAGACATATAGTAAGTAGAAAATCTCCAGTCTCACACACACACACACACACACACACACACACACACATTGTAATTGTATTTCTTCTCCAATTTCAGTGGTTGGATTCATAGGTTCGGAATCCACTTTATCACTTGATCAGCTCTACAGCTTTACCGTTATAAATATTCTAAATATATTTTTACACGGAAGTAACAAGAATAAATTGTAGAAACAGAACTATGAGAAACCACTTTTTTAATAGTACTGTATATGCATTTTAATAGTACTGTATAGCCTATATGGTTGTAGCATCTGTCGCCATACAGAGAGAGAGAGAGAGAGAGAGAGAGAGAGAGAGAGACATGCACATATGTGTGTGTGTGTGTGTGTGTGTGTGTGTGTGTGTGTGTGTGTGTGTGTGTGTGTGTGTATGTGTGTGTGCACACAAACAGTTCTAACTGTAAATGTGTTGTGTGTGATAAGCTTCATCAGATTGTGTGTGTGATTAAATGAGTTCTCCACACAGCAGGCACCTCACTGACCTCCTCCAGAGATGAGAGCATAAATATATCACACCCACTGATAGAACCAGTCCTCTTCACACACACACACACACACACACACACACACACACACACACACACACACACACACACATTTTGTATGTCCACACACTTTTGGAGTCTGAGACCTGTAATCAGAGATGTGAGGGTGTATGATTGCAGTCTTTGGACCAAGTGTGTGTAAGTGAGTGTTATAATATTATTTCTGTGTTTTTCAACTACTCTAAGAAGGATAGAATTCTAAAGCAAAACATCAAGAATGCAGAGGGAGAAACAGGTCACTCTCTCTGTGTGTGTGTGTGTGTGTGTGTGTGTGTGTGTGTGTGTGTGTGTGTGTGTGTGTGTTTATGGGATGGGATGGGAAGGGAAGGAATGTGATGCATTCCTCTGCACACTAGGCCTGCTGTCCTCACTATTGCATTAGATGAGATGCTGTAAAGGCCGACTGTTAGGGACAAAGACTAGACTAAAAGTGCAGGTGAGGACTCCACTTGGCTTCTCCATGTCACTCCAGAGAAGAGAGTGTGTATGTGTGTGTATGTGTGTGTGTGTGTTTGTGTGAGTGTGTGTATCTCGATATGTCCCTTTTGTGTGCATCTCTTTTGTGTTTGTGATTTTGTTAGTGCGTCTGCCTTGCTCGCTCGTTGTTACCTGGAGACAGGTTGTCACGCCGCCATTCAGACACTGTTCGGGGGGAAGAATGTGGTTTCCATGCCAGCGGATCGGGGAATGGTTTGTGCGGCGAGGAGGCCAAACAAGGTCTCTGCTTTCTTCTCCAGTGTCCTTATTATCCGCACCCTGGCCCAACAAAGAGCCTCTTCGGAGGACAGAGCAGGGCTAGTGGGTTCACTACACAATTGAGGGTGCTCCACACGAGGGTCAAGCTCCTGTGACAGGCTCAGCTCTTCCAGACAGTGGAGAAGAAATGATGAAATACTATAATGGAAAAGGCCCTTGTAGGCCCTACCACAGTTCACAGCATCTGGTGTTTACTTATCTATTTTTATCATTATTTTCATTCATTCATTTCATTCATTATTTTCTTTCATTTCATTTCATTCATTTTATGTACAAGTATTTATATGTTTATTTTATGTCCTATTTTATGCATGGAAATCAAAGGGATGCATTGGGGCACTTTTTGTGTTTTGTGCGTAATGGTTACTGCGTTACATGTGTGTTGTGTTCTTAATGTCTGTCTTAATGTCTGTGTGTTGAGAATCAGTACAGGTTAGTGGACAGAGACAATGCAATACAAACTGTCTTTACTATGTGTGTGTGTGTGTGTGTGTGTGTGTGTGTGTGTGTGTGTGTGTGTGTGTGTGTGTGTGTGTGTGCCTATCTGTCTATACTGTTACTTGGTTGTGCTTGTGTGTGTGTGTGTGTGTGTGTGGGTGACCAGAATAGAGAGTTGTAATTGGATTAGATATGAAGCTGTGTGGACACTAGAGGCCTGTATGGGGGTAGTGTGGTGACATGTCTGTGGGTAAATGAGATAATCCCCTGAGTGGGAGAGACTGACAGACAGACAGACACAGCAGACTATCCAAAGTGACAAGCAGGAGACTGTTGTCTCAGTCAATCCATTTGTTCCTGCCACACTTTCTCACAGGTTTCCCCTTACAAAATATGTTACATTTTGTGAGTGTCACAGACAAGCAGCTTGAGCATTGTGTTAATATAGTGTAAGTAGTGTTAGTATTGAAATGTGCTCCTGACTAAAGATTTTTAGATGCTTTTGAATGTGGGAAGTGCATGCCTGTAAAGAGAGAGAGAGAGAGAGAGAGAGAGAGAGAGAGTGTGTGTGTGTGTGTGTGTGTGTGTGTGTGTGTGTTGCCCCAGCAGGCACAGATGAGGTGTCAGCAGCACATCTTACTGAAGTGTGTAGACATCGGCCCTCAGGACAGCCTCTGTTCAGGGCTCTCACCACTGCAACCACTGCTACCTCAAGCAGACAGCAGTATATGTGTGCCTGTGTGTGTGTGCCTGTGTGTGTGTGTGTGTGTGTGTGTGTGTGTGTGTGTGTGTGTGTGTGTGTGTTTAAGTGCATTTCTGTATGTGAATTATATCTTAAGCAGACATATTTAATTCCCCCATGCAACCGACTGCAGTGTTAGTAAAAGCTTCTCGGTACTTGTTGGTTTCTTTTGTAAATGAATGTGTTTTTCCAGGACTGAACAGTCTTGACCTTGGATTGGAGGCAGATTATTCAGGTCCATTTCTCTCTTCTGAGTGTGTGTGTGTGTGTGTGTGTGTGTGTGTGTGTGTGTGTGTGTGTGTGTGTGTGGTAAAGGATGGTGCCACTGATTAGCTAGAGCCACCTTGTTGGAAAAGGGCAGAGACTACTGTTGATCTAGTTAAACAGTGGCTGCTATACAGTACCTGTGTACACTATCTGAATAAGTATGTGCGTATGTGAAAAATGATTTGTGATAAGCCTGTAGAGTTGTGATAACTTCCCCTAGTGAGTGTGATTGAAATGCTTTTATTTCTGGCAGTGTGTGTGTGTGTGTGTGTGTGTGTGTGTGTGTGTGTGTGTGTGTGTGTGTGTGTGTATCTGCACATTGGAGTTCTACACATGGATCACTGATCTCTTTGTAAGTCAAAAACAAGTGGTTCACTCCCTGTTTCAACACGCTTGCTCTGTGAAGACCTTCACGATACCCTTATTATTGCAACAACATAACAGACTGCTAGTGGTGCATATTTATGACGACACCTTCTGTATAAATCTCTGCAATCTAGAGACCTTTTTACGATTTGGCTGTAGTTCAAGTAGCCTCCTGAAGTGCTTTTCTAATGGCTACCTGCGGACAGGCCTGTAATGGCCTCAGAGTGCTTAGGGCTCACTGCCGCTGCTGTTGGACATTGATACTGGTGGCAGAGAAGAAACAGACATGGCTTCCCTTTCCTATGAGTATAAATACAGGGTTGCCATTAGCCTACACTGACTTCATACAGCATATTCTTTGGTAGCTGTAGAGACTACCATTCATAAAATGATTTCAATCAGATTTAGTGTTTTGGGCTAATTGTGTTGTGAGAAAAGCTTCAGCCTTGGAGATGGGTTGTGTTGTGATTGTAGTCCACAAAGAAACTCTGTTGTTGTTGTTTTTTTCCTCTCATTGTGGCTTTGTATGGAGTATTTCCACAGACAATGGATGGACATGGTAGCTCTGAGGAAATAAAGCCATTACTGAGAGTGTATATTTTGTATGTCATGATGATAGACTAGTTAGTTATTGGTGTCATCATGGCATGGTTACAACATAAAATGTTCACCCCTGTGTGACAGAGATAAACATTAAACATTTGTTGCCAGCTGATACAGATTATCTTTTATAGGTTGTAGCGAGGAACAGAAGACAGAGAGAGTGAGAGAAAGAGAGAGAGAGAGAGAGAGAGAGAGAGAATGATAGAGTGATCATAAACTGGACACTGAATGACATAGAGAAGGAGATGGCCATAAAAAAGCGAGGGATGTGGGAGAGGTGGAGAGCGAGTGAGCGGGAGGACGATCCCAGCAATGCCAAGGTCACCTT
>JAODXP020000008.1:19708352-19710852 GCA_027497455.2 Sardinella longiceps | reverse complement strand
AGAAAGTGGCATTTTGTGGCAAACTTGTTTACCTGTTTTCTTTCACAGCTGATTCAGGGACAAATGACTGTCTCTTCTCTTGAAATAAGCCCATCACACCTCTGTGGTGATAATCACTGTCATCAGTCATCAGAATGGATGTGCACTCAGGCCACAGTCAGAATGACCTCTGTGAACAGTCTCAATTATGCAGGCAGCTTATGACTAATATGACTAAAATGTGCATCTAGAACTTGTAGCTTAGCTTATAAAGCATAGGTTCTCAAAGTGGCTGGCGGCCTGTGGTCGCATCTTATAATATCTGTAAAACTGTGTTTTGAAAGAATGAATCTTCTTTTAGTGATGTTTAGCGGCATTTATAGGCATATATTTATTGCAATAAATGCAAACTGTAGAAATGCTACATGGTCTTTAAAATGATTACAAATGGAATTGCATTTTAATTTTTTTTTTCAGATCTCTCTATTTCTCCCTCTATCCCTTTGGTGGCCCTCAGTTCAATGTTGGGCCCTTAAATTGACCCTCACCTATCATAGTATATATAGTTATGGGGTTATATAGAGTTATGTACTTTCCTGCTGGAGTGTAAAAAGGATTCTTTATGAGAGCTTTTGATATGGACTGAATGAGGAGATGCTAGAGGAGCTTGAGGCATGACATGGAAAGCGCTCGTCACCTGTGAGTGAAGAAAGTGGAACGCCTCTTCACAGAGAGCGTGGGGCTGAATTTGAATGATATTTGCATATCTATCTCTTCACATGGCAGATGCCTTATTGCCAGACAGGTTACCCAGCTCAGGGGTGGGTCATGTAGTTTCTTATCAGTACATTTACTGTGTGTGTTTACAGCTGCCCAATAATAAAATGCATGATTTTCTGTTGTTGCTACTTGCTGCAATTGAGCTCTGTCAGAATTATCAAATTGCAAATCATGGAAAGAGTGCTTTCCACTACTGATTTGCATTGGCCAGTGTAGTTGTGAGTTGCTGTGCAAATATCATACACATCCATGCCTTCATCTGACAGAGTGTATGCTGAGTGAGTGTGCTTTTTAGGTATACCTGGCTGCTGTATCAGCGAGAGAGTGTATCTCTCTTTTCTCTCTGAAGCAGCAGATAGAGTTTGCCGTATGGCACAGAGAAGAAACACTGTGACTCAGTGAGGGTAATTGGAGCAACCTCTCCCCTAAAACAACTGCCTTCAGGAGGTCTAAATGACTTCCTGTCTGTCTGTATATCTCCCTCTCAGTTTGTCTAGGTGAAGCAGAGCGTTGTTTGTATAGTGACTCAGCAGAGAATTTGTTTGTCTGTCAGCTGGCTAATAGTTGATGCTCCACAGTTTTATTCTTGTTCGTGGTGAGGAATACTTATTTTGCTCGGATATAACTCACTCATGGACATATACAGTACATGCGCACACGCTTCCTCTCTCGCATAAATATGACATTCTTTAATATTCATATACTCAGTTAAGCTCTTTCTCTCTCTTTCTCTCTCTCTCTGTCTTTCACACACACACACACACACACACACACACACACACACACACACACACACACACACACACACACACACACACACACACACACACACACACACACACGCAAAAATCATAATCATCTTCATTTTTCAGAGTAGTGTTCTTGAACTTTCAATTAGAGTTAGGTCAACAACAAAAGCAAAACAACATGCACCAACATCCTCTATGCTTAAGGCCTGCTACACTACCTGTTTGTTGAGAGGGTGATTTTTCTGGCTTCGGAGCTGAAATCCAATCATACGCTTTCTCAGCTTAGTAATCCTTTGAATACAGATTATTCCCACCACATCTACCGCAAACTGTGTGAACAGCAAAACTGACTCTTTTTTTCTTGCTTGTTTATCTTCCATTTTTAGCCATCAAGGTGAACTGCCTGGGGTCATCTGGCGTCTCCACCAAGATGAATGACGTGGCATGGATGCTGGAGGAGCAGTACTTCAGTAGCACGCTCTCTGTGGCCGATAAAGGTGAAGCCCCCCTGGCTACCAGCCATAATTCCTCTCTGCTCTTTCTGTACAGTGCAAATACGTAATAAGAATTCATCCCTTGAGGGACAATTTCCAGGAAAGTGTGTGTGGCCGTGTGGGTGGGTGTGTACATATGAGCATGCCTGTCATACATACAGCACATTTCAACTATTTGAATCGGAAACATGACCAGTAATCCTCCAGGCCTCCAAGGCATCCTTCATAACACATCCATGAGTCTAGGTTGCTTGTATGGATGAATAAAGAACACAACATGTAGATTTGGGCCTAGTTGCCTTTGAGCATACTAATGAGATGAGTATTCATGCCAGCATGAGCTCTGTATGTTTTGTTCTGTATGCACTGCAGTGCAGTGTGTTGCAGTGTGTTACAGTAAGGCCTGCACAATTTAAAAAGTTTGAAAGTTGAAAGTGAAGCATATTTGCATTCATTTAAATTCCAAGCACTTCCGTGAATTAAAATAATACCTTGTAG
>JAODXP020000008.1:19640852-19703352 GCA_027497455.2 Sardinella longiceps | reverse complement strand
GCTTCTGGTCCATGGTGTGTGTGTGTGTGTGTGTGTGTGTGTGTGTGTGTGTGTGTGTGTGTGTGTGTGTGTGTGTGTGTGTGTGTGTTTGTGTCTCTGCATGAATAGCATGAATGATAAGAGATAAGAAAAGAAAATATAGTACTTTAAAAATAGGATAGGAAATGCCACAGAATAGAAACAACACAAATACCCTTTCTTACTCCTCTCAATTTCCATTTTTAGAAGAGCAGTCAGGGAATTCATGCACACACACACAAACACAGACACACACACACACACACACACACACACACACACACACACACACACACACACACACACACATGCATGGACCACACACAGCACATGTGGCATTTACAACATAATCACAATGCCATTGACAATATTCATTCAGGCCTAGTTGTGACTGAGTGCTTATGTGGTATGTGGAACAGAACAGAGCAGTGAGAGCGTCAGAGCTTTAGTCCCCTCAGCCCCCCCCCCCCTCTCTCTCTCATTCATCCGTCATCTGTCATGCTCATTCACCCCAAAGAGAGCCGTTAGCGCTGCAAACATGCAGATGTTGTTTTTAGGCTCACAACACTGGGCCCCTCCTAAACAGCATAAGCTGCTGTCCCTCTCTCTCTCCCTCTCTCTCTCTCTCTCTCTCTCTCTCTCTCTCTCTCTCTCTCTCTCTCTCTCTCTGTCTCTCTCTGTCTGTCTCTCGCCATCCCGGACATGCATGGACCCTGACGCAAGCATGTGGGCACCGCTGAACTGAGCGGAGCTGCCCGGAGATAAGAGGCACACTTCCTGTGCTGTCTGTCTGTCAGGGCCTGAATGAGTAGCGAAGAGCAGCAGCATTGTGGTGTGGGCTGAGCTGGGCAGGGTACTCTCTGTCTGTCTGCTTGTTTGTCTTTACTGCTGCTGCTCTCCTCTGCTCTCACACTGAAACTCAAACAGCAGCACTTACAGGAAAAGCACAACAGTTGTCAGCAAGGGTTTTTTTTTTTTTTTTTTTTCCCTGGTGTGTTGTTCTTTTGACAACAACACTCATGGGTAATTTCACCATCTGAGTGAACGCTTTGTTTTGAATCCATTGGAAAATATTGTTGTTTATGTTTCAATCAATCATAAGGAAGTAATTAGATGATGATGAAAGAGAATATTTGGATCACATACTGTAAGATGTTCTAGAGAGAACCCTTACAGAACACTTAGTTTATGGTTACTGGTTGCTGTTCTAGCAGAGATGATGCGCTGATCAGAAGTTCTTCCCCTTTAATTGGTGATAACTGTCATCTGTCTGTCTGTCTGTCTGACTAGTGACAAGAGTTAGAGAGAAGTAGAAAAGGAGAAGTAGTTGATGAAGGTGAAAGTGTTGTGAGCTACACTAATATTCAAACAGGTTACAACAACATTACTGGATGGAGTGGAGATTAATGGACATGCTCTAGATAGCCTCCTGTACAGAATTTATACATTTCCATTTCACTGCGAGTTACAGCCTGAAAGGTAGATTATGTTAATTAATGTATAGAACAGATATCTCTTCCCCCTGCATAGATACAGTCTGAAAGGTAATGTTTGTTACTAGTAAACAGATATCTCTTCTCCCTGCATAGATACAGTCTGAAAGGTAATGTTTGTTAATTGATATTTAGTAATGTATAAAACAGATATCTCTTCCCCTTGTGTAACTGGAGCAGGATTACAAGGATATCTAGATAAGAATATGAGATGTGTTCAGCAGTAATGGTCCCGGAGAGTCCATCCATTTCCTGTGGGAGGGCCTTTGCTTCCTCTTTGGAGAGGATTTGGGGCTAGCAGAGCAACTTTCTTTACCCATAAGCCCCCTCTCTCTCTCATGGTCGCTCGCTCCCAACAGCAGCCTCCATCACTAGCTATGCATCATGGGAGCTTGTCACAGATGCCAGCAGGTGATTTAAGAAATCCTGAAACCTTGGCCCAGAATCCCAAGCCTTCCAAACTCTATAAATGTTTAATCAGGGATCAATGGCATGTGTTTATGGGATGCATAACTACACATTTTTCCATTCTTGGAATTTAGCTGCAGCAATTACCTTCCTCAATAATCAATTGAAATACCTACCCCATAGCGGTGAGGGTAGTGCATGCAGTGGGCTACATGGCTACATGCGCATGTATGAGTAGATGCCAAAACGCTGCACTCCATAAACACAATGCTTCAGTTGCATGGACGTGTAAGTGTGTGTGTGTGTGTGTGTGTGTGTGTGTGTGTGTGTGTGTGTGTGTGTGTGTGTGTGTGTGTGTGTGTGTGTGGGCTGGAGAGAGGAGTGAATTGTGCTGCTCCCACAGGACCTGTAAATGAATGGAAGGGGGACTTGAAAGAGCATAATACAGTAAGCAGCCCAGCTTACTGGAGATGGGTAGAGCTCCATACACACTAATGGCCTTGAGACACCAAAGGGGTCCCAGCTACCTTACAGGAGACCGGGGGGAAGTGTTGAGATTGAGCATTTCCACCTTGAAAGAAAACCCACACTGCCTTTGGCCTTTCACCTTCACACTGGAGTCTATAGAGACCAGAAACACACACTCCTCTGAAGAGGAAAGGAATAGAAGGACAGAGGTATAGAAAGAGAGAATGATGAAGTGAAAGAATGAAATGGAAAAAGAGAGAGAGGGCTAGCGTGAAACGTGGAGAGAGAGAGAGAGAGAAAGAAGAAGGTTCTCTGGATGTGACTCACTCTGACACCTGCTGAGTGGAGCCACGGCTGTCATGAAAGCTTCTCCTCTACTCAGAAAAATGGAAATGTTGTTTACGTGTGTATGTCTGTGTGTGTGTGTGTGTGTGTGTGTGTGTGTGTGTGTGTGTGTGTGTGTGTGTGTGTGTGCGTGTGTGCGTGTGCATTGAGAGCCAAACAGGAAGTGACTCCACCAAAATGGAAGCGTGATTTCGCTGCAGTTGCCTCTATTTATTTGCTTTGGATGTCAGCTGTGCTGCCATGTGGGCTTTGTCATCTGCCCAGCCCAACTCATTGCTCTCATTCACTATCTGCTGTTTTTTAAAGTACATGTTTAACACACTCAGCATGTAATGTCACAACGGCTTGTTGTCCAGTAGCTAAATCAGTCATTACTTTTTAGCTATTCAGGGAAATGTTGTAACACTTACTGCCGTAGAATGAGGGACCATGTTAGTCATTTCCTCCCTCCCTCTCTCTCTCTCTCTCTCTCTCTCTCTCTCTCTCTCTCTCTCTCTCTCTCTCTCTCCTCTTCCCTTCCCTCCCATCCTCCCTGGCTCTTAAACTGAGGAAACCCTCTTTGATAGTCCATTATAATGGTATGCTAATGTAGCCACTCTGTCCGTGGTGCCCATTCTCAAACAGGATAATCCCCTCAAGGTTTGATAAGACTTCTTGCTGGTTAAAAACTATTTGAGGAGGGGGCATATGGATTTAAGGACACTACTTCATATTGGACTGGGAATAGTGCCAAAATGCCACTGCAGTTTTACATTCTGTCTATGCAACTAGATTTCTGCATTGCAGTGGATGAGAAGTGGTTGTTATGTTTGATGCGGCATAATGACATTGAAACTGATGTGGTAATTAAAACAAAAGTAAATTGAGACCAAAGTAAAGTAAATAGGGAGCAAAATATGTGATGATGAATAATCTATATCGACTTGTGTTGATTTCACAGCACATTAGCTTATAGCTAATGTTTACAAACTTGTTCCTATTCTTAAACGGAGCTTGTTCCAGATGGTTAATCATTTATAACCTTAACTGTGAAATACGCAAAGATTTTCCTTCACACACACACACACACAAACACACACACATACAGAGAGAGAGAGAGAGAGAGAGAGAACAGGCCCCTGTGTTATCACCTGCTCTAGCTGCTCTAGACTGAAACTATGATGTGCAATGTTTTGGTGCAGTCAATCTGTGAGCAGCGGACCCTACTGTAGATGGGAAGCAATTTCACATCTGATGGTCAGACTCTGGATTCTATCGGTGAAAGTTAATGTGTCGCTGGGCCTCAGTGTAAAGGGCTTAGAGACTTTGTCACATGTATGGTCACATACAACCCATACATGGACACATATCCATGTGCAGAGACATACAGTACACACACACACACACACACACACACACACACACACACACACACACACACACACACACACACACACACACACACACACACACACACACACAGACACAGAAAGAAAGTGAGGGAGAGAGGAGAGAGAGAGTCTGGGCACCTGTGGAAAATGATTCTTATCTGTGCTCTAACCTAGTTTCCCCCAGCTTTCCCTCTCCCTTCTCAGCTTGGACTCACAGTATCTGTTTGTCTGATTGTTTCATTTCAGGGACTTTACCAGCAGGAGAGCACACCTTTCCTTTCCAGTTCCCTATTCCAGGTAAGTGTGTGAATGTGTGCGTGTGTGTGTGTGTGTGTGTGTGTGTGAGAGAGAGAGAGAGAGAGAGAGACAGAGAGAGAGAGAGAGAGAGAGAGAGAGAGAGAGAGAGAGAGAGAGAGAGAGAGAGAGAGAGAGAGATGCACTAAACCAGTTCGGCAGCATTCCAGCGCAATCATTTCCCCCACTCTCCAAAGCTCCTAATCATTAGAGCAGCAAGCAGCAGCATGGCTCACTGATCCACAGCCCCAGGCACCCAGCGAAACACTGCTTTGGGCCATGTGTGTGTCTAGTGTGAGGATGGATGTCTAGATAGATTGAGAGTATGTGTGTGTGTGTGTCTGTGTGTGTGTGTGTGTGTGTGAGTGTACTATTGACAAGCGTGTTGTTGCCTGGCACCCTGCTGGCATTTCATTCTCTGTTGCCTGGCGCTTAAGCACCTTTTCCAATGTGCTTGATTAATGCCAGGTTAATTGATTTGGTGAGGAATGTGTCACTAGAAATGCCAAGGGCGCATAAGTGGGCAGCACTTTATTGGGACCAAGCCAGCATCAACAAGCCAGAAGCTATTCTTCACAGCAAATCAACAGCAAATAAATAAATAAATAATAATAAATAAAAAATAAACTCGTTTTTCAAACGTTTGTTCCGTGGTTTGTGGTCTGAAGACAGCCCTCTGTGTCCTGACATGACAGCCCAGCCCTTCTTCTTTACAGTAACACTTCCTGACTGGCAGATATTCGCCAGTAAATCAGTCCGTAATGGAGGAAAGGAATGTGTGCCACATTTTAGAATAGCAGTAATAATAATTGCTCTCTGTATATGTGTGTGTGTGTGTGTGTGTGTGTGTGTGTGTGTGTGTGTGTGTGTGTGTGTGTGTGTGTGTGTGTGTGTGTAGACGTGTTGGTGAGGGTCCCTGTGTTGAGTTGAGTGCAGAGTGTAGAGCATGCAGGTGTGAGGGCAAACACTGAGCTGACGCTTCCCAGAGGCGGGGAAGGGCTCTTATTTTTAGCCCTTATCCTCTGGAACTGCCTGTTTAATGCACACACACACACACATACACTCAGACACACACACACACACACACACACACACACACACACACAAAAAGAGAGAGAGAGAGAGAGAGAGAGAGAGAGAGAGAGAGAGAGAGAGAGAGAGAGAGAGAGAGAGACAGAGAGAGAGAGAGATGTTTCTTTCTCCCTTGTTCTCTTCAGCTTGCCAGTCATGCATCAACCTGACTGTAGCACCCCCTGCTGGCCAAAGGTGAATAAAGAGTGCTATCAAACAGCCAGGTTATTCTACAGCAATTAGCCTCCTCTAATCAGCACAACTGGCTACACTAGATGTGAAAGCGGCATTCCAGAAATTAGGCCAGTCCTCCAAAAACATAGCCTGGTGAATGCCAAACTAAAATCACAAGTGATATTTAGTCTGGGGACCTACCTATTGCATTTCTCGTAGCGGAAGCATCGTTTACGGGCGCTACGAATGTCTATCATAGCGTCTGTACATACCTCGGAGCCAATACCAGAGCCAGCACGTGACGTAAAATGCAATCGAGGGCCGTACAAATTCCTTTTTGTTCTGCGATTGGATACCGAAAGTAAGCGAGAAAAACGACCATGGTCACCATGCTGCTTTGCAGAGTGGAATGAAATAAGGGCGCAAAGGAGCATGGGAACTCCCAGGCTACCAAAAACATTTTTTATACTCCACAAACAGAGCACCCCATTTGGGTATGTAGTGAAGCTTAGCAATAAGCATATAAGAGTTACATCAGTCCTAAGTGTTGTTTTTGTAGAAAGTGTAAGTGCTGAGCTGTGCAGTCTTTCCCCTGAAGTGAGTGCACATGCTGCTCAGATCCTCTGTTCAACTCCTGACCTGTGGGAAGCAGCTGATCCACCTCATCAGCCTCCCAATACCCCTCAACACACACACACACACACACACACACACACACACACACACACACACACACACACACACACAGCTGAGGCTGCGCTGCCTCTCTCCCATTGTTTCTCTCAACCCTCTCTATACTAGCTAAATGTTCTTGTTTGGACGATAATGCATGTATGTATGCATGTATATTGCATGTGTGTGTATGTACTGTTTGGATGTATACAGCCCCCTCTACACACACATACAGTATCTGCATACAAAGTGAGTGCAATAGAGGGGTCAAATTATGTAAACAATAGATATGGCCACTGATATTCATTAGCCTATAAGCATGATGATAAATATTTCATACATGACCAATCCCCCCTTTTCATAAGGTCGTAAATAATATACCTTGAGGGGCAATTCCATGTTCCCATACCATAAATCCTAGTCATATGTCTGATATCTTGTTTAGGACGTGCCACCACACTCTCCATCATAGCTCACCCTTGCTTGACCTGTCCTTGTGCGTGCTGTCTCTGTGTTGATTGGGCATGTCTCTGTGCGGATTACAGCGTCTGTCCCCACCTCCTTTGAGGGACCCTTCGGAAAGATCTCCTACAGAGTGCGGGCGGTGATGGACACGCCACGCTTCTCAAAAGACTACAAGACCCAGAGGCCCTTCTACCTACTCAACATACTCAACCTCAACGAAGTGCCAGAAATCGAGGTGAGAGGGCCCAAAGCACACACCCTAGGGCCAGGCCTATGAGCGATGGCAGACATACTTATTGTTGTAACAAATAACTCTGGGAACCTCAAGCACTAATGAAGGGATGACAAAAAAAGCAGTCGAAATATATTCACTCCTTGAAAGCTTTTTGAGATGAGAACGAGACTGAATCAAAGACGAGTGTGAATGTACAGCACTCCACTCCCAGGAAGCTCCCAACAATTCCACATGGGGTGAGTTCTTGAAGCTGTTTGAAGCTTTTTGAACTCTGGTGCTGTGTCCCCCTTGTTTGGTCTCAATAGCTCAGTGCTGCTGCTGCTGTCTGGCTGAAAATGCAGCTCAAATGAGGCTCTGACTGCGGCTGCGGCTGTGTGTGAAGTGGAGTGGAGTAGTTTAGCTCTCCCCTCACAGTCACCCGTGAATGCCTTTTCTAATGTCATTAAACCAGATCCAGCGCTGCAGATAGCCCTCTCTCGGCCCAGCCAAAATTTAATCAGCCGTTCCCCTCTTATGCCAGTCTGGCCGGCCGCTTAGAAGCCCATCAGCTCTTTTGGCCGACTAAAGCGACCCAATCACATTTACACAAAAGAGGTAGCCTATCCAATCTGTACCCCCCCAACACTGCACTGCGGCCACACCACTCTGCACAGCACCCCCACCTTCATAGAACATTATTCATCTCTCCAGAATACTAACTGCATCTCTCCTCTACCCCCCCCCCCCCCTCCCTCCCCCACCTCTCCAAAGCAACCCAGCTGTGCTGTGACCACCAAGAAGTTCAATTACCTACTAGTGAAGACGGGCACGCTGATGCTGAAGTCACGGAGCGACCTGAGGGGCTACACCCCGGGACAGGTCATCCAGCTGGCCACCGAGATCCACAACAAGTCTGGCAAGGACACGGGATGTGTGCTGGCCAGTCTCGTACAGGTACAGTACAGTCAGACACAGGAGGGAGCGCCATTTAACTTCCTTACAGTATGGAGTGCTATTTATAGAGCAGTGATGCCCTCTATGCACAAATAATTTATTGATGCATTTTTTTATGAAATGAAAATATAAATATGACTTTTTTTTCATATGATTTAATGTTAATCAACATTATGACCTACATAGATCTTACGTGAAACAGACAGAATTCTGGAAAATAACTGTCTTATAGGTACTTGCATGGATTCTTACTCACAGCAGCATTTATACACTGTTGCTGAGATGTGTAGTGCCCCCTGGGGGCAGGAAATTGACATGTCAAGGTTCTCCAGAGAGCTGTCAGAACAGGGGTGTCAAGGTTGCCACAGGGGGCCAAGTGACAGAAGTGCCAGGGTGTATTTTTAAATGCTTTTGTATTTTTGTGACTGAGAAAGAAGAGATTTCTGTGTGTGTGTGTGTGTGTGTGTGTGTGTGTGTGTGTGTGTGTGTGTGTGTGTGTGTGTGTGTGTGTGTGTGTGTGGTGGTGTGTGTGTGTGTGTGTGTGTGTGTGTGTGTGTGTGTGTGCGTGTGTGTGTCTGTCTGTCTGTCTGTACTTCACCAATCACATCTTATGAATCTGACGTGTGTGTTTTGTTCCCTGTCTCTCTGTCTGTCCTTCCCTGTCCCGGAGCAGAAAGTGACCTACAAGTGCAAGCGGCCGCTGATGGACCTGCGCACCATCGCCGAGGTGGAGGGCGCGGGGGTGAAGGCTGGCAAACACGCTGAATGGAGGGAGCAGATCATCGTCCCACCCCTCCCTCAGTCCGCCCTCACCGGCTGCAGTCTCATCGATGTCGATTACTTCATCCAGGTCGGGGGCAGCTGCCACACAACATTAAATAAAGCAAATTAGCCCATCCCCTAGTTATATTAAAGTGTCTCACACACTCTACTGAAAGGTTATGTAGGTGCAGACTGCTGTCCATTTGAAGTACAAATCCAATATGATTCAATCCTTAGTCCTATAGTTCTATTTACAAAAAATAAACAATGAGTTGTTTGCACAATTTGCCAACAGAACACTGCTTGGCTACCACCGCTTTCCATACCGGTGAAAATGTCAAAATATAATCAACAACTCTCTGCTCTGGATCGACAGAGATATGATAACTAGCTTACTCTAATAATTAGTGGAAAAAACTTTTGACGAGCCCTATGGCATTACAAATTGGATTCAGGACACAGGATCACTAACTGCTGTCTGTAAGAAAAAGAATGAGAAAATTTGAGAAAAAGCAGACTGGCTATTTATTAACCGAATGGGGCATAGGAAAATCAAAGTGAATTTCTGTGTTTGTCCAGTGATTGTTAGCTGCCAGCTGCAATAGTTATTCTTTCCGCCATTTCAAGCCTACCTCCAAGCTGCTACCGGAAGTCTTATTTGTAAGCAAAATGGTGTGGCTGACTTATAGATATGTGTTAGGTACTTTCATCCACACTGAGGCCGCCTTTAATCATTAAACGTCTCTTCAGCTAGTTTGTTTTCTGTTATTCATCGCCGCGACTCTTCAAACACTTCATCAAACAGCAGAGCAAAGAGACTTGAAAGCAATTTCTGCCCAAGGTGTTGCTTATGCAGGTGTGTGTGTGTGTGTGTGTGTGTGTGTGAGTGTGTGTGTGAGTGTGTGTGTGAGGTTTTAGCCCAGTGGCGCGTGAGTAGTGACGCATCTGCCGTGCCCCTCACCCAAGCCTAAAATGCTCAGAGTTGCTTCCCCATGCTCGTCACGCCATCAGCACCAACGCCAGCCCGTCTCTCCTAGATAAACAGGGCTGGCTCAACAGGATATTAAGAGACAGGGAGCAAATATGATAAACACAAATGGAACACAGTAGCTCAGGTCCAAAGGAGAGTCTAAACAAAAGATCTCTATCTCTCAAACAGGAGCGTCATTAGCAGTGTGTTTGGAATGAAAACTGATTGTGCTGTGTGTGTGTGTGTGTGTGTGTGTGTGTGTGTGTGTGTGTGTGTGTGTGTGTGTGTGGTGGTGTGTGTGGTGTGTGTGTGTGTGTGTGGGGGGGGGTTGAAAGACTGATGATGCAGCAGTTTGGTGTTTACAAATGTTGACTCTAAGCTGCTGTGGTAGAGGAAAAGTGTCAGATTCTCTTGCACAGAGAAGTAAATGCGCTTTGTGAAGCCAGAGGATTCATGCTAGAACGAGAGGGAGGTTCCTAACGAGTTCCAAACGAGAAGTGTAATTAGACCCACCGAGAGCCGAGGGAGATGGCCTGACAGGACACTTGGTAGAGGATTTATGGAAGAGGAGGAGTGCAGCGCTGCTGAAGCCAAACAAACATAGATGGTGATTTTAATGAGCGTGGATCCTCATTGATCCAGTGTCTAATTAGGCAGAGTGTAGTCATTTTCTGACTGGTGTAACAAGCTGATAGTCTCTCTGATCCTTCATATTTCTCACCAGCCATTTGGTTTAGATTTGTTTATAGCCTTTTCTGGTCTCTGTTCGTAGGAGAGTAGACTGGAGACAAATGGGAAAGAGAAAGTTTGGCCTGATTGGACCTTGGGTTTTCATAGGCACTTGGACCCATGGAATGGGTATAGCCAGTTGTGATATCCCACATGTTTTAAATCAGCTTTTTCTGTTTCCTGTCTTCTGGATGGACTTCTGTAGGTGTCTCTGAAGTCTCCTGAGGTTGTCGTCACTCTGCCCATCTATATTGGAAACATCGCAGTCAACTTGACCCCCTCCAGACCTATGCCCCCCCACCCGGGCACCTCTCTGGGTGCCATGTCAAGCCCCTCCGCTAGCGGTGTGGTCCCCAGCGCCCCGCCTGCCGAGGAGGACCCAGACAGCGAAATGGGTGCCAGAGGTCTCGCCAATGAGGAGATCCCCACCAAGAGCCACTCGCAGCAGGATCCCAGCGTTCCACCTGCCGCCACCATGTCCCCCAGCGCATTTGGCTACGCCCCAGGCCTGGCTACTCCACAGCGTAACGCTGGGCCACCTCCGGATGGCTCAGCTCCACTGTTCTGTGTGTCCACTGGGGCCACCATACCATTCTTTACAGAGGGGAACGCTACTCCTGTGCCCACGTCTTGTTCGCTGATTCTACCACCTGAATACAGCCGCTGGGACTACCCTCATGGTGAGTGCCTGAAAGAAATATCCAAAATTCTTGTTTGTTTGTTTGTTTATTTAGTACGTTTGTGGGCAAAGGCACAGAAGACTTTTCAAACATAGAATCTTTTTAGGTCATGTAATGTAAAATACATTCTTTGTGAAATTTGACACCCTCTTTTGGATGAGGACAAGGTTATGCTTTCTTTCTCCACTGAGTCCAATGTAAATTGATCCTCAGTCCTTTGCAAAGATCTTCATTGTCAAAAGGGATACACAGTATTTTTCCCCTTCTTGTTTTACATCTTCAAGACCTTTACTCTCTGTTTCAGAACCCCCTCCCACCTATGAGGAGAGCTGCAGCAGCAACAACTCCAGTTTCAACAGGTAGACCAAAGGACAGATGAAGAAAAAAGCATGCATGGATACAAGGGGTCATCATCCATTACCCGAGCAGAGCTTCATCTCTGCTGATTGCTATTCTACATGGCCTTGTGGCCCCCTGCTGGATGTAATGGGCATTGCAATCAGCCCCGCAAACCTGCCTTTGGGTGGATCGTCGTTTCTCCAGTGAAGCTGTGTGTTACATTTCTTTTCCAAAATACATACAAAGGGATCAGAACTTTGTTTTACTTTTTCCCCTTTTAACTCACCTATTTTGCTTACGGTGGATTCCATGAGGAGGAAGAAAGACTCACAAGGCAAGATGCAGGAAAGACAAATAGAGAAAAAAGAGACAAAGAGAAAATATTTGATTGCATCAAATGGAGGCACTTCTTTAAAAAAAAAAACACACACTTAATATATATGTATGCTGCAACACTGGAGATCATCATTACGAGTGACTAATGAGAAGGGGAATAATTAATTAAAGTTTAGTGTTAGAAGAAAGTGATATATTAGCATCTGTGATGCCTGGAAATAAAGACAAAAACATCCTATTGTAACACATTGTATATACAGAACATATTCATTTACTTTCATTCCTACCAAGGCTGGCCTTCACGTGAATATTTCAAACACTTAGTAAAAATGTAGGAAATTTTAATGTACGCAGAAAGCTGTAGCAGACACCAGGGCCATTCAATTTGAAGTCCAATAGACCTTAAAAAGTACGCTATAGTGTCTTTCTTAATGACTTTCTAGATAACACACACACACTTACACAAACTTACACACACACACACACACACAGACACGTACAGTATACACACATACAGGTACACACACACACACACACACACACACACACACACACACTCTGGGTGATCATATATCAGTTACACAATGTTAGGATTGAAGCTGTGATCGCCTATTAAGTGCAAGCAACAAACTGTTTACCAGTATGAGTGTAAAATTCCTTGAATGACCAACAGATAGAATACCAGCAAGACAAGAGACACGCAAGATGTGATTAGATGGGACCATACAAGCATAGTTACATTAGTCTTTAATTACAATTCCATTACAACGCAATTGCCACATCTCACTATAGCCGCACACTAGTTAGCATCTTTTTAAAAACATCATACATTTCATTGGACAGATGAAGCAAGCTGTAAATTCTGTGGAGTATTTATATTTTTATGTAACAGCCCTTGTGAAACAGCCCTCTGAATAATTTCAGAATGAAATTGAACATACAGTATTGACCTACTGCTACAATGCAAATACAATACTGAATGAAAAAGAGATGATCATCCTATCCTGGAAGCACTAATTAGAGAATGCAGTACTGGTAAATGCAGACTCAATAATGACAGCCACCCTTTGTGAGTGCTATCAAAAGAACTCCTTAAATATACTGAAGTAAAGAAGGGTATAGTCATTGCAACATATTAAAGAATAAAATCAATGTAATAAGGTTAAAGGCAATGTAACTCTTATGCACTGTTACAGATAATGTAGCCTTACTATGAGCTGCACTTCCCAGAGTGTTTTAGTTATATTTTATTTCTCATTGATGTTGAAATAAAGAAAACTGGCTTTGAATTCTATACTAAAAATTTACTCTGATGCTCATGAATCCCTGATAAATCTGTTATGTGAAGTCACGAAATTAATCATGAATGACCTGAGATCAAACATGCAACAGGACCACTATTGTTTTGAAGTATTTCATATCTGTCTTTATTTTTGGTTGTAAATGTTGGATGAATGGTTTACTGACATGTATGTGAAGCCTCATGGCACTTGTTGCCGTTGTGAATTGTTTTTGACTGTGGTACTTCAATATCTACACTCTTCTTTATTTTCGCGCAACTCATAGATAACCTGCTGGTATATGTTATGTGACTGTGCACTGTTGAAGCACAAAACGAGCACCTTCACATTGTCTCGAAAAAATTAAAGAGAAATCAAGACAGCTCTAAATTGATTGTGTTTAAAATTCTGAGAAAACGCATCATGTATGCAGAATCAGCATCTCTCAAAGCATTGATAGAAATCGATCCAATTTACTGTCCTGTGGTCTACATGTAACTTTTCACCCAAATGTATTGAACATTTTTGACAACCAAACATTTAAACCTGCACAGTTTCTAGCAGACTTCTCCCCTCAGCCCATCCACTACAGCAGGTACCATTTCACCACCCATGCTCTACCTTGGCACTGAGCTTACTCAAAGCATGACAGCACTCTACATTAGCACTTTCTCCTGAACGGGTAAATGAAGGTGCTTCATCAGTTTGAAAGGGGGAGTGTGTATGTTTGTTTTGGGGTGGGTGGAGTCATTGGGTATGCTTTTTGTCCCCAACACCCCCCACCCACACACATACACTCCCTTTTTTAATCCATCTCCAGAGGACTACCATTTTGAGTGCCTTCAGAATGCTAATGTGTCCACGGCCGAGAAGGTCAATGAGGACTGATGAGGAAAGACTTTTTTATACTCCTGCTCTTGAACCATCCTTCTCCCCTTGTGTGCTCCCAAACTTCTCTCTTCATCTTCTTGTCGGGAAAAAATAGATACAGTAGCAAGACGTGTGCAATTGTGTGTCATATGAGAAACCCTTCAGAGTGCATGGGTTGACTCGTGTTCTGACTGGGCTAAGTGTGTTTGCTTTTCTGCTGTGATGCTTTTTGCTTCACCCAAAGCTTATTAAGTTCCCCTTGTTGGTCATTGTATGCTATTAGAGTTGGTCTGTTCGATTGGCTTATCTTTATGGCACATAGAGTAGCTGTGTGGAAGGGCCTTTGGAAAATCTTTTTTCTTTTCTTTTTTTTTCATTCACTGGCCAATTTTGAAAGAGAGCAATTTCCATTCAAACCAAGAATGAATATGATTTTGAATCAATAATGTATAATGTGTTGAATAAATTTGCATTGATTACAATACTGTCTGATCACTGACGATCAAAATGCACCCCATCTCTTTGACCAGGTTTTAAAGTCTTTCTGTGAACAAACATCTGCTCAGTTCCTTTGTCACACACGTCCAACACTAGCTTAGAAGCCTCAGGCAATTCAATGCTCTCATCGATCAAATGTAGTCTAAGACACGTGTGCCACATACATAATTGAAAGCCAAGGAAATAACTTTCTAAATATCCAGTGAGATCCACTTGTCTCCTTCCTATGCTATAAGTAAAAAATAACCTTATTAAACTATACAATTAACCACTATTAAATAAATAGTAACATTTTATTTAAAGTGACATTCCACCATTTTTGGAAATACACTAATTTTCCACCTCCCCTCAAGTTAAACAGTTGAGTTGTATCTTTCTCCAGTCCATCCAGCCGTTCTCTGTGTCTGGCAGTAGGACTTTTAGCTGTAGCTTAGCATAGATCATTGAATCAGATTAGACCATTAGCATATCTTATATTGTCTCTCCTCCAGTTTTCCTATTGTCCTGTTCAAAAGTGACTATGAATTCTGGTAGTTTTGCTTCTGTAGTAGCAATGTATACTAAGACCAACAACACGTGATTTTCTAGCCTGCTATGGCATGGACCTAATCTCATTCAGCATATGAGGGGACTATTTTCTTATCAGCCCAGAAAAAAAAGAAACAACTTTCAATCCCAAAGTCAATGTTTTTTTGCTTGACTACATGAAACACATTGTAAGTAAGTAGTAAAAACTGCAAACACTCAGTTCTGAACAATCTTTACTATTATTTTGTGGTTGCTGAAAATGGGTTCATCTCCACTGTCAGATATTTACAAAAATTAATAAAATCAGGCAAACACTTTAAGTTCTTATTGAATGTTTGCTCACAATAAGTTAGTTACTGTTAGTTTTACTTAACAACACATTTTTAAGTGTTAGTAAATAACACAATAACACAATAATATGTTTGTTTTGTTCTTATCGTTTTGCAATCTGTCCACATCTAATTTACAGTCCTGTTTACAGAAGAATCTATATATTATATTATGAGTAGGGACAGTAGATGACAATTAAAGATGCTAGTGATGTATTGTACATCATTCCCACTGGTAATAACATTATGTTTTAGCCTCTGTTGAGGGCCATTAGGAGGCCTTTGCCACCATCGTCAGACTGAATGTCACCACTGTCAGACAGAATGGTTGTATAATAGAAAATAAACATATAATGAAATTAAATGAATATACATGTAAAAGCAGTTAATGTAAGATCATATTGGTATCTATTGTGATCAACAAGTATGTTTTAGCCCCTGTTTGGGCCATTTGGAGGTTTTTCTCACCAACAACCTGACAGTGGTGACAAAAACTATACTCCTTCACATGATATACAGGACTTGTTGACATTAGCCATCTTGTTTATTAGCTACTTTGCTACATTAGCCATCTTGTTTATTAGCTACTCTGTTATTAGCTACTTCAGACCTCTTCTTAAAAAGTATACATTGATGTCATCATCAATTTAATATTTTTTTTTATAAAGACATGACAGTGTTGACATGCTATGGTTGTGACCAAAAAACATGAACAGGTAAGAGAGAAAATACCAAACTTTCAGGAGCTTGAGCAATCTGGAAGCATGCAGTAGAGGTGAGTGTTTGAAAAGAGGGTCATCAGGAGTATTGCCTAGTCATTGTAGTTGCCTGATTTGATTGATTTTTGCCAATATCTGACGGTGGTGACGAATAGGCCTATGAGGGACACATTTTGAGCAACCATAAAATAATAGTAAATAATGTTCAAAACTCACTGTTTGCAGTTTTAACTTCTTATTACAATGTATTCTTTCATGTAGGCCCTACTAAAGGTATTACTCATTTAAATTATTAGTTTTAATCAAGTTAAAATCATTGACTCCTATTCGAGGACAGCTGATTTTGTATGCAGTGGCTAGCATAAAATCAACAAATTCATAAAAATAAAAAAAATCCAATAAAATAACCTTAGATGTGTGTGAAGGACCCCTGTTCATGATTTTATTTCATCTAGCCTATTCATGAAAATCTTTTTGATTTCCAACAGATTTAGCACTTTTTTAGTGGAACATGTTTCATCCAAAATCTCAAGAATCAGTACAATGACATGTCGTCAGCTTACACCACAAATAAATGAAATTGTCATACTATTACAGAGAATATGTAGGCCTATATATCATCATGTATCATATCCATACTCATATCATTCAGGGTGAGATGGGAAAAACATCAAGACAGTGTATGAACTTTACAGCCTTGCCAGAATAGCTACTAATATGAGATTTACAACCACTGTGGTCCATATCCATTTGGGGTTACATAGGCTACCCACAAGCTAAAGTGAAACACTTTTGAATGGGATGGGAAATTAAGTCCATGACGTAGTAAAGTAGTGGGCGGAGATTCGGTGGATGGCTGAGGAACCATGGCTTCAGTGGAAACTGAGGTAAGAGAGAAGCGAATATAGATTGTAAGTTTGTTTCTCAGCGATGTGGCGTTCGTGCGACTGCTCGTTCAGGTTAAATGTTGCTCTTGCCTTACAGTGCTTACCAAGAGGCAGAGCAAAGGTTTAGCTGCAATTACTCAACGTTATCTTCATTAATTTTCAAACTGCCCGCCTGATATTCTCTATCCAGAAACTCGGCTTTTGTGTGTAGAACGGGCTACTGACTGAGCGTGAATCGTTGTTGATGACAATAATGGGGGCGGCCTCTCGATGTAGAGACACCGGGCCCTGGCATCAGAATATTTCATACTCGGTCATTGTATAGTAACCGACCAACGTTACTATACCTGTTCCCGGGCGTCGGCACCATCCGGCTTCACACAATCAGTTTTGCTGTCATGTTAAAGAGGAGAAATTGAATGATTAGACATGCAACAAACCCATTTTGCAGTTATTTAGACCCCCATATACTGTGCTTTTTAAAGCCGAGTTGAAGCACGTGTTTGTAATGTGCGAACCTTAGAATTAAGCACAAGAAGCTAGCTAGCTAATTGTTAGCTGCTAACCACCATCACTCACGTTAACTGAAAACTGTTTGATGTTACCTGTTTTAACATTGTAGTTATAGTCTGGATTATGTAGTGTGTTCAGCACTTTTGAGTCTGTTGTCAGTAATGTATACTTTACCCACTCGCCAACACGCAGTCTTTGGACACTGACACAGTGATGCTAAGTTAGCTGACATACCTCGAGAGGTGCATATCATTTCAATCCTATCAATTTGTTCTCATCAAAGCAATAACTTACCACTTCACTCAGGAATATACAGAACCTGTGCCGACAGGTGCATATTGTGTTATAAGGGACATCAGCTTTAATATGTCTCAGTAAAGCACAATGATTCATGGACTTAGTTTTACTCGACATCCGCTCTGACATCCCCATTTGAGACTTTTCATGAACCTCCTGCAAACCAAAAGCAACTTCTGTGGTTAAAATCTTTTCCTAATGCACAGACTATAGCTTCCGTTGAATTAAGGGGAACATACTGCAATAAGACTTAATAGTGGGGGTTATAATATACAGGGGCATTTCACTTGGCGAAGTCTGATGCCTGTGATGATCTCTAGCCTATCACGTTAACGTTCTCATTCTGCGTGTGGTTGACAGTGAGGTGGACACCTATAAATGCTTTCAAATGCACCGACTGCAGAATGCAATGTGCAAGCATGGCAATCAATTATCCTTGTGCAATGCATTTGACCCATCATTCAAGGTGCTTAAAGATTGTTGCCACAAAATTGGTTCCCTGTGATTGGTAATTATCCAGTTAAATTGGCTCTCGCTGGACAGTTCTGCTTCCGCCAGAGGGCGCTCCAAAGTAACTTCTGACTTGTGCAACAGGAAAATGCTTTTCGTTGGTTGTACCAGAGAGAACTACATTTGCAGTCTGTGGTCGACCTCAGTGACCCTACAGTTGTATTAGTTTTCCTTATCTGATGAAGACGAGGTGTCAAGTTGTCAATACCGCTGCCACTATTTTAATGTTGGTGTATGCTGCACAACTTAAAACCAGTGTTAGTGCTAATTATTTTGGATTTTTGTGTGCAGTAGACCTTCTGACTTGCCAAGAGACAATCTATCTTCATAGCTGACAGACCACTAGTGTAGTTGCCTGAGCTTTCACTGGTAAATTGCTTCCAATTAACCTCCTTTACTCCAACCAACCTGTGGAGTATTGCACACAGTTGAGCAGCATAGAAGCTTTAATGGGCTCCCACTGGTCCCGTGCAGTAAGTCTATTATTTGGTGATTAAAAGATATATGGTATTATGAAGTAGGGGTAGGAATATGTTAGGTTCTTTTTGTTTTACATTTTGCATGAACCAGGTTAATAACGAGAAAGTGTGCATGTTTCTCAGACTAAGCTTAAATGCTTTAGTAGAACTTAGTTTTAGGTTTGACTGACTAATTTTAACCAAGGCATCTGTTTGAGGTGACTTGGTATTTTCCTTTTCCTCCTGAAACGAGTCAAGATCTTCAACATAAGCCCATGTCCTCAAGTCTTTGAATGCCAAGAATATGGTAGTATTATATGGAAAACATATTTCTGACAAAACCTTATCAATTAAGTAGAGAGAGAATATCTCTTCAGTTTGGCCCAGATGCTGTCAGTCTAAACAAGAATTTGTTGTAGTCCTCCTTCCATGGCACACAAGGAGTGATCGTTCCTCCCTTGCAGCAGACGATCTGTTTCAGACCTTGAGGTCCACTGAGCATGCCCAGCACTGCGCAAGACTGCTCCTACTGGAGAGAGGGAGCACTAACCTCATAACGCAAAAACAGGCCTTCATGGCCTACTCGCCGTCGACTGGTGGCTTCAGCTCGTGTTCTTAGATATGCAAGGCCTCACTCCTGACAAAGGTATGACAAGGGCTGGAATGCGCTCTGAGACCTCATTATACCATCTGCTTTCTGGTCTGTATTGCTGGTTGTAGTGCTGACTTGATTTCTGTGCATTGCTGGAATTTTATGAGAAGGGTTTGGTGATAGTAATCGCAATGATCAGACTGAGACCAGTTCATCTGCTCAGTGCATGGGCCCTACATCTCTTCTTTGTTTTGTCTGTTTTGTTTTGCTTTTTAGTTGGTGAAATCTGGTTTGGTCCAGCAAAGAGTTGTAACTGAATCATGTTTGGATGTTAGCCTATTTGTGTCTTACATCTTAAATGGTCTTGGCAATGTTGGTTCTACAGAGTAACATGCAGTACGTCTAGCCTACATTGCCTTGTAGGTATCTACATCTAGCCATCATTGTCTTGCTGAGGCTTGATTTCTGTGCATGTTTCATCTTGCTTACAAGTGTGTGGATCTGTGCTTATCGTTAGCTTACAGTACATATTTGTTATTGATGCCAACAAATTGCTTTTTCACAACTCACTTTGGTACGGTGTTAAGATGCTGTTGACACTCACAATTCATCGTGTTTTGTATCTTATATTGTCTTTTATGTCTTTAGATAATTTTTTTTGGCCTAGAAAATGGATTATAATACGGTGTGGTCTAAAAGCTACAATTGAAGTCTTGTAGGGTGTGACCGTAGACATTTGATGCATGCAATGGGACTACTCTGGAGCGTTTTATCTTACAGTTTATTTTCCGTCTCTTACTTTTCTTTGTGTAAGAAAGGCAATGAGTAAGTCAGTTTTGCTGGCAGGGCATCTGCAGTGGGTTTCAGTTTTACTCTTGCCTCTTGTTTCTGTCATAAGATGAGTTTCCACAACTTTCTAATCAGCATTTGACTTGTCAAGGTTACTGAAAACTGGTGTAAAAGTAACATATAGTCTAGGTTTATGAAGCATGTGGAATGACTCCCAATTTGAACAGTGTAGGCTAGCCTATATTATCACAGATTAAATTTAGGAGATTGTTGCTTTTTTTGTTTGTTTGCATAACATTGCATTTAGATCCATTGCATAGACCAGCAGAACCAATTGTCATTGGAGACCCTTTGGAATGGAGATCCAGGTGTTGGTAAAGATGGTGTCTGTATGACTACTTTCTTTATCTGTAGGCCTGTAGGCTGTAACACATGCTTCTGTGCTTCCATGACTTCACGAAAGAGAGTCTCCATGCAGATACCTTTTTGAAACTGGTGAGATCACAGATTTTGCTTTTCTTTCCTTCGGATTGTATTGTACCCAGATATTCCGAAAATAGACCAATGGGTATGTTTGACAAGGCTAGTCCGTTGCGTATTGACTCTAAAATTATACTAAAAAGGTTCACCATAGACACCATAGACATAGGCAGAACGAACCAATCGTAGTTCAGAATTGTATTTTGGGATTGCCTCTGACAGAATTGAAAACTTCAGTCAAGTTTCAGTCAATTGAAAATAGCAGTCAACGTTCAACATGGAAGGCGTTCTACAGTGATGAGTTGTCAATAGTGAAAACCCACTGCCACACATTATCACCTGGGTACCATCTGAGCCAGGACTTGGGGTTAGCTAGAGAGTCACTCAAGAGTTTACTCCTTGCTCCCCAACAGCCTGTATTTGGTAGCCTAATAGTTAATAGTTCATCAAGGATCTTATTATGGCATCACTTTTTGTATTTTTTCAAAGGAAATTATGGCTAAGTCATCCATATTCAGTGAAGATGGAATATGCACCTCTTTTTTTTATATATATATAAAAACAGGGCAGTACACTTCTACACAAGACTCCTTCATGGCAGAGAACTGCCATTTCAATATGGTGGCCTACACCTCATGAGCAATATCATTTGGTTCAATCTGTAGCTTTTTTTTTTGGCATCCTCTTTTATCCTTGGAGTTTTGGCATAATTGTCATCATGGGAAAGTTTGGGGTTGGAGGAGTAGTTTCCATAATACCGAGGTCTCTGTCTGTCCTTGATTCCTTGGTATTGCACCTAGGCTAGTCCTTGATTCTAATCCATTAGGCCCATAGGTTTTTAGGGATGTAGGTTTTTCACCAAAACTTTCTCCTCACTTTGCTCTGTGCCATTTTATTGTGAGCACAGAGCAAAAGCAAATCATCCAAATCATCCTGCTGTTCCTGCTGTTAAGGCCCCGGCTATGAATAGAAAGCCTCAGGCTCACACTATGAACAGTCTGCCTTAAAAAGCGAGGGAACTCAAATTTCGACAGTCTCTTATTGTCCATGGCCAAGAACTATACCTTAAATTCTATCTTATTGGCCAGACTTCCCTATTTATCTTGGCTGAATAGTGTAAAAAACAAACTTCCTTCCTCCTTGTCCTCCAATAAAACACCTTGCCTTTATCAGTGCAGCAGAACCAGAGATGGTTGATAAACAATCTGTGGCGGTCGGAACTATGTAGCATAGTGTATATAAATGTGAAGCCGTTTCCTAACATAAATAATTAGAAGAACAGAATAACGCTTATGCTTATGTGTTCATATTCTCAACATACTCAGGGGGTCATTTTTTACATTTGACTTCTGATGGCTCTCATGCCTGCATGCCCCCCTCCCCATTAATACACACTTGTACTGTACTGTTCAAGTCATAGGCCTAGTCTCTATATTATCAGTAGAAGATACAATGTAAACAAACAGCATTTGATTAATAATTTTAAGTCAGAAAATATATTGGTATCATGATAATCCACAAGGTGTACTGGACAGTGGGACATGTTTAGGCATTAGTGAACCAAAATCCTACTTAGTGACATTATTAGCCTACGTTTTAACTGCAGCTTTGTCACGCCCATTAATTTTCCATACTAAGTTTGTTTTTCCTCTGGTGGTTTATTATTGAGCAAATCCAGAGCTCTGTTTGGTGAGAGAATTCGTTATGTAGCCTAGCCTACTTTTTACAGTCTTCTTTAAAATAAAAAAGGCTAATCTTTTGTGGATATCTCTCAAATCTTTTCAAGATGGCAGCATTGGTCCCAGTGTTGACTTGAGATCATGCCCTTACGAAATGGGCGTTTCATGTTTCTCCTCTGCCTACCTTCCTTCATGAGGAGCCGAATGCATCCAAGTGAGCATGCCCAGAGAGGGCCTGGATTGAGCTCTGCACAGAGAGTTGGTCACATGACCTGTGCAGGGACGGTACATGTGGGAAGCTAGACGTTTGTGTTCTCTCCCCTTTGGCTCTTTCTCCTTCCTCATCTGTGAGGACCCACAGCCTAAACCAGGTATGGCCAGATAGCTGGATGGCTACACCTGAATAAAATGCAAGGATTGGCATTGATTTTTGTCAGTGCCCCATTGAAATGTGAAAGAAAGAACCAGATGCACGGGTTGTTTTTTTGCATGAGATGTGTTTGTTTTATTGCTCCTGTGTTTAGCACTATTGTCTATAAGCTCCTGATCCTTTCAATTGATTAACTGATTGATTATCTCTGATTGATTATCTCTGTTGACTAATGCACAGTTATTCTTTTACCAGCAGGCTGGAATCTAAGGAAACAAGAAAAACCTTAGTGTTTGTGTATTGCTCATTGTTCTGCTCCTCAATGCAAATTGAGATAGAGGACTCTGACAATCTTTGATAATTTGATTTGATTGGGAAATATGTGACAGATGAGACTGAACAATTTAAGAAAGAAAGATAAGCCACTTAGTGTGGCTTAGTTATACCCTCAAGATCTATAGGTATGTCAAATGTTAAAGTATGGTGGGGCCATGTATTTACATTCTTCACAAGAGAGAGACAGCTTTGCCAACCAGATAGACAGGATTGTCATAGGTGCCCTTTGACGTGCTGCACAGGTTACTACTTCTAATGCTATTGGGTTCAGCCCAATCAACTCACCCCCACCCCCATGTCACCCTTGGACAAACTCTGATTTGCACACAGTGGGATTATAGTCCAGCTCTCTGAGGGACCCTTTGACAGCTGGCCAGTGCTGGTAGTTCTCTTCATGTTATCTTTCATTTGAGATCTATGCTATGCAGGGTGAAGTCCTCAGGCTTTGCTCTAGTGCACACCATACCATACCTTTAGGTTCCCTTTAGTTGAGACGGCAAAGAGACATCTGTTTTCACTTGTGTGTGTGTGTGTGTGTGTGTGTGTGTGTGTGAGAGAGAGAGAGAGAGACACGGCATTTTGCTTGATTCCTTGTTGGTGTGCAGCGGAGAGCGAGTGGCAGGCTCAGAGCAGAATTTAGCGGCTCATGGGGAATGGGCACACAGCTCTACAGTACGTGGGTGTGTGTGGAAGAGTAGACTGACGGAGCCTGGGTTCGCATGTGTTTGCTGACGCTCACACACACACACACACTCTCTCTCTCTTTTCACACTCTCCCTCCTTTCAGACCCTACTGCTTTTGTCTCCATTACATCCATCAAAGCATAAAGACAACTGCACACAGGCTGTTAACTCAATTGGTTAACCTCATTTTGGTTTATCTTTATTTTTGAGAAGGAAAAAAAAAATCCTGAAGCTGAATTATTTGTTGTCATTTCCCTCCTTCCCTCCCTTTCCACTGGGAAAATGTGTCAGTTAGGACGGGTTTGTACCCACCCTCTATGGATTTTTTTTCTTTTTTCTACATGGTAGTTCTTTAAAATGGCTGACGGGGGCTCTACTGAGCATGCTCCATGAGCTGACTCACCATGTTGGTTGGTGCTTTTGTCAACACTAGGCTAAATGAGAATGAGCTCAGTGGTTCTAAACAAGGTATAGTTCTTCTCAACAGTCTCTCTAACTCGAGAGCACTTAAAAGGACATAAATAGTTTCACACTAGTATTTGTCTCATGAGATAGTCATTTCTGATTCTTACATGTGAATTCCACCTTTGGCATATAAAACTTTTCATCAGCCTGTTCTTGTGTAACTCTTATTTCTGATCACCAAGCCAGTTTCCTGTAATTTTCCTGTTAAAAAAAAATAAGCTTATATTTTATGGCATTTTTTCTGAGAATAAGGGCCTAAATAGCTAGCTTGGTTTTCAATTATCTTTGAATTTCTACAAAGCAAATTTGGTGGGATTGATTTTGTGGGTTTGATTAACATCTGTTATGGTTTGTAGGCCTTCATTTAACAAACTTTCCCAGACATATTTAGATGGTTGTAATAACACTGTAGCCATAGTGTGACTTATGGAAGTGACAAATGCCATGAGGGCTTTTTGGGAAAGATACATTTTGGAAGAGCAAGGGGTCTTGGGAAGGAGGATGTTTAATAAATGCCCTAGTAGGCTAGTGTATAGGCTAGGCATTGGTCTCTCAGGTTTTTGTGACATAGGAAAGGAACCCACAAAATGAGCTCTTCAGCCTTCTTACCCAGAGGTGTTGAGAATGGCTCAGTTTGTGACAATTGGAGCTGGAATAGCTGTTTATGGGGCAGTGAGAGAAATCAATGACATTAAGCCTCAGCATGGGTTGAGAGACTCACTGTTGGTCCAGGTGGGCTGCTGCATTTGTCATTTGAGTGAGAGAGATTAAAAAAAAAATCTGGCATGCCTTTAAATGCAGGAGCCTAGATAAAAGTCTCTGTTACTGGAGGCTGTGGATCAGAGAGGATGGGATAGCCTATCTTTTTATTCTTATGCCACCTCAGTCGGCCTCCTCAGACAGTTTACAGGTTGCTGTTGAGGCACAAGCTGTAGGCCACTCTTTATTTTTGGCCAGACTGTTTCTCTTGGTGTGTTTAAGGGATGCACTGTATAAGGTGGAGAGGAAGTGCTAATCAACTCTAGAATTTTCAATGTTTGTATCTGAATTTGACTGTATTTCACAGTAGAACAGTGCTATACAGTCAGATCACTATAGACTCCTAGATGGATGTTTTTGTAGATGCACTAGAGGCTCTGTGTTCACAGTAGAAACAACCCTAAGCCTATTTCACTGTTTGCTCTGGTTAGCTGTCCCCAATTATGTGCAGCCTCACTCAACTCAGTGTACTTGGATGAGAGAAAGATCTCTGGGGCTTGATGTGTGAAGGTTAAGGAACTCCCGGCAACTGGCCTTCAGAGGATCCTTGCCCTGCCAAGAGCCACCAATCGCCCCAAAGACCCCTTGATATTTTCACTCTCAATTTTTTTGTGCAAGCTCTGAGAAGGCGGCGTGATAATTTACCATCTTCAAGTGGGAGGAGGAGGTGGAGAAGAAAAAAAAGAGAGAGACTGAAATTCGAACTGACTGAGCATGCTCTGTGAGCCTTTATAAGAGGGACCAACAGAGGGAGCTACTAGGTCACATGACCAACGGGCAGGGTGAATGTGTGCATGCGGGGAGGAGGAGGAGGGGAAAAAAAGAGGAACAATCTGTTCGTGACTCGCTCTCTTTCCCTCAATGGAGGCCATCAGAGAAAAAGGGCCAGGTCTGATGCTCCAAGGCAGGCCACCTTTAACCAGAGGGAAGACTCCTCTCAGGCTCCCAGCGCAGGTTCTGAGCATTCTCTCTGTTTACTGATGCACGAGCAGCTGCCTCTTCATCCCCCCCCCCTCCTGTCTTTTCATTGCTGCCAACAACACTGAGGCCGAGGTTGAAGGCTGCTCCTCTCTTCTTTTCTCTCTCTGCTTGAGGCTGAGATACACATGGAGGTTCCATCTTGACTGAGGAGGACAGCAACGACCAGGCTTGAGAGTCAGTAGCTGCAGCTTTGGAACAAAAGGCCTGACCAACCCCCCCCTTCACTGTCACCAGCAGCCTGGCTCAGAGGTAGAGACGGCCAGTGTGTGTGCATTGCTGAAGATTACTGCTCACTGTGGTCAGCTACTGTGCCACCGGCTTCGGTTGCAGACGATCTGAAACCTGACAACTCTCAATCCGTCCGTTAAGTCCTCATCCGCACCTTAGAGAGGAGAGAGGGTTGGGGGGTGAGGTGGGGGGAATCCAGCGGATTAAATCCTGTCTTGGCGGAGAGAGAGAGAGAGCCTACATGGCCCACACGCAAATGTGTTGAATTCCGGGGCTGGGAGTCGTGGATTGGATTCACCATTGCAATCTTGCTACAGTTGTGTTTTTCTTCTCCTTTTTTTTCTTTTTTTTTGGCTTGTGTGAGTTGGAAGCATTTGGCTGCCAATCCTCTTCCTGCAGGCCAGTGGCCCATTTGCATTAGGGTGTGGTGGTATTTATGGTCTCAGTCACTCTGCAGGCGGCACTATCTTATCTCTTCATTCTTTTGGTTTCTTCACAGAGCAGACAATTAGGACTTCATACAAGTCTTCGTTGTAGAAGGATACAGTCTAGACCAGAGTGTCTGTGCAGACAGACAAACAGTCCTTTCAATTGAAATGATGGAAGAAGGAGACTTTAGACTTTAGGAGATTTTAGTTTAAAGACATTATCTTCAGAATTAACAAGGAGACGACTTTGTTCTGAGTCCACAGTGTTGTTTCAACATTAGAGGAAACGTCTGTAGTCAGTTGTCGTATCTCTTTGAAGTTGGCCTATAAGTAGTCTGCTGCAGGAAATCAGAAAGCACAGGACGGGCCTTAAAGAAACAGATCGGCTCAGCGTTGCTGACCAGTCTCTTTAGAAGGAGCCGAGCAGACATTGTTTGGAGTTTGTTTCAACTGCCTTATCTTTTTCCATTTCCTTTTTAGTAAGGCTGCAGTTATAACAGACTACAGTTTCCACTTGGTCGGGACATTATAGCAGTTGTAGACATGCAGGCTTGTAGGTAGATCACAGTCCCGTTTTTATTTTCTGTGAGACAACTTCAGTATTTGTTTGTGTGTGTGTGTGTGTGTGTGTGTGTGTGTGTGTGTGTGTGTGTGTGTGTGTGTGTGTGTGTGTGTGTGTGTGTGTGTGTGTCCACCTCAATGAAAGATGGCTTTGGGCTGAACTGGAGTGTCCTTTTTGCTCTGATGTTTAGGCTCACTTGTTTTTCAGGTCTTCTCTGAAATGAACGAGAATGTCAGGCTGTGTGGTCAACTCCTACAGACATGGTATTAGTCAAGTTTGTTCAGTCATTTCAGACATGGTATTAGTTAAGTTTGTTCAGTCATTTTTATCACGAGTGGTATCTTAGATGATCAGCATCTTGTGATGATTCAGACAGAACAGACATGTTCATATGATTGCTTTGCAGAGTATTTGCATTGTACCATCTTTCAGCCTATATTAAGATGCTGTTATCTCCAAAGCTGAAGCTTCTACTCTGTGTGGCATATGAGCCAACTGCCTCAGACCTTTGCTTCAGTCAGAGGTGTGTCTGGGAGTGGGAACAGTAAGTGGGCAGCACTGACAGAGAACAGGTTCCTGTGTGAGCCGTGTTCCACTGACACGCAGACACAATCTCAAGTATTACCCCCAATTTGCCATTGGGATAGGTTGGGCAAAAATAGCTTTCATTGATTTTGCATGCTTTCTAATGACTGGGCTCTGTTGCGAACCAGGACAGGCTAGACATTCTCTCTGCCATAAGGTAGCAAAGTAAGCTGATCCTGTCTTTGAAAATGACCTACCTTTTGTCCAGGGGTCCGCTGTGTATAGTCATGTAAACCAAATGGTTTATTACACTGAGCAAATGTCAGCAAACTGGTTTGAAGAGGTAGAGGACCTTGGGTCACTAAAATGAGTGAGTGCATTGGAGTCTGCCTTCATTAAGCCCAGTGCTTGAACTTCACATCTGCTACTGCAGAGAGGTATTGGGGTTATATTAAAATTGCATTGAGAAACTGTATTGACATCTATAGGTTGCTGCTTTCTTGACATGTTTACCAGAGTATCACATGTTTAAATGCACAGGTCCATTTTGGCAGACCTTAGGTGCCATGGTCTGGATGTGTGTCTAGTGTAAGAACTAGCAGTAATCCAGGCAAGTTCTGCACTTGCGCCCCCTAGCCAGTGGAAATAAAATCCACCATCTGCTCTGCTGCTTCCAGTAAACAATCTGGGTTACGAAATGGCGGTGAACTGTCGTTTTGCCTTTCCTCCTCCCTCCCTCCCTCCTTTTTTTCTGAGCATGCTCTTTTTTCTGCCTGTAGGGGGAGGGCTCGCACAGAAAGGCCTGGTTTCTCCCCATGTTATGAGCTTGTCAGCTCTCCTTCCATGTTTTACTGTATTTGCCAACGAGTTTTTTGGATGTCATTTGGGAGTCTTTAAAACAGAGAGTCATATTTTTGGATCCTCTCATATTTGAGAAACTGACATTTTATCTTGGAGACCATCTTGTCCCTTGTCTCGTCTGGTCTTGGCTCTTGCCTAGTCACCGTCTTAGGCGATTTTTTTTCAGAGGTGCTAATTACAATAAAATTGAATAACTGTGGCTAATTGGCAAATCATCTTACTTAATTGTTTCCCGAAGAAATGTGAGCTGTTGACCATTTTTGAGTCCGTGCCATTTAGACAGACCTTTGTTTTTTTGCGGGGGAGAATAAATAATGCCATCCATGCCATAGATCAGGTGGCTGACCTTTTCCCTTTTCTGCCGTGATCAAGACAGGCTTTGAAATGTTTCAAGCTCCCGTGCTGAGAATGCCAATGTGCTATTGGGTTGCAGTGGCAGTGGTTGTTGGCTGCAGAGGAAGAGTGAGAAGACCTCTACACATTACAGTGAGGAGGTGCTGCCACTTGCTGGAAGGGAAACCCAGGCTTGACATGCTTGAAAAGTCAGGACTTGTGTTGTTGTAGATGTGTCACCCAAAGAGTAGGCAGCTTTGGTGACGTGGCAATTCATCAACTCCCTTTGGCTGTCAGCTCAAAGCCAGTTCAGAAACTGGAGCCAGAATGTGTGAATCCAGATCAGTCTTCATTCTACTGTTCTGATCTGATCAGTTGTGCTGTCTCCCTCCTGCTCCCTTTTATTTGGCCCTTCTCTGTAACCAGCCATGGAGTAGGCTAGCCTAGCTAGGGCTTTGGTGGAGCTGAAGGATATTCTACCAATGGGACATTGCAGCCTGTGTCTGTGCCTGAATGGCCACACTGATAAAGCTGCCTTGAAACAGCCTTGTTTGTTTACTATTCTTGGTAAGAGGGAAGGGAAACCAGATGACCTCTCCTTCTGGTACCTATATTTTTTGGTTTGGGTTTTGGACTACTAGTTGATTCATTCCACATTGTTTACCCTCATGGTTTCTGCAATGAGTCATAGCTGGGATTTTTTTTTATTTTTTTTTTAATTTTTTTTTTTTTTAGACAAGGCTCTACTGCTGTCGCTGTCATGATCTCTGTTCTTTGTTCACTGTACCATGGTACTCCAGGCTTGGGTGGAATATGCTGAGCTGTCATGTTCACTAACCTTTTCTAGCCAGAGGCAAAGGTCTCCCCACCTCCCCTTTTATTATATACCAACGCTTAGAATATTTTTCTTGGGTCCACAGGACATTGTTCACTGCTTTAAAATGTAAGTTTGTTCATACTGGCCTGAAACCAGTCTACCAATACTGGCTTTCACAAGTATTGCATTGTAGTTATTCATGTAAAAATACTTCAAATGTTCTGCTGATCTATGTTCAGTATTTAGATATATACTTTTACTGGTGTATTGACATTTTTAGTGTCTCTTCGAGTGTATGATGTCTTTGTGAAGGACATCAGAAACACAAACCCAGGTAGAGTTGGGAGCTCAGGCGAAAGGGTCATCCATTGGGATTAATGAAAGCCAGTAAGGATTACAATGGCCAGCCGGTGACAGAAGCACAGGGGACTAGCCTTGTCATTGTCACTGTGGTCTTGCTTACTGCCAAGTCTCACTGTGGTCTACGAAAGGGAAAGGGAGAGAGGACTCTTATTATGAAATGGCTCCCCTGGTGGCGAGAGAGGGAAAAAGAGAGCGAGCAAGAGCAACGAGAGAGACCTCCTTTGTTGAGCTCAGCAGCTAGCAGCGCAGACATTTTCTCGCGCCGTGTGGCGGAAGGCAGCTGGTGTGGCCGCCAATCAGATGCCGGGGCTTGTGGAATGGGGTGGGGGAGGGGTGCTAGAGGGACTGAATCTTCCTGTAATTGCAGCACCTTCTGAACAGCCTCTTCCTCCTGCTCTCAGCTGGGCCATTAGGACTGAAGCCCTTGTAGATCTAGAGGGCTAGCAAATGAGTGAGTGTGCCTTCCAATCTGGAGATGATCTCCTCTTTGCATGAAGTCTTTTGAGCAGTGTTCTTTTTTAGATCTCTGTGTATGTGTGTTTGGGTGTCTGTGTATGTGTGTTTGGGTGTCTGTCTATGTGTGTGTGTGTCGGTGTGTGTGTGTGTTTAGACAAAAGTAGTGTGGAAATCTCTATGGATCTCAGTGAATAAGCTGTCACTCTTGTGCTCCTCTCTCCCCTTCAGGAATTGAGTAATTAGAATCAGAGGTGACTACAGTATCCACTGCGAATAAGTCAGCAAGGTTTTTTTTGCCATGTCTGAAAGGGCAAACATAACCTCCTGTCACAGGCTCGAGAGGAGGCTTCTGACGCCCAAGAATTATGGGATGGCACAGTGCTCTGAGGAAGAAACAGAAAATGGAGGGAAAATGGGAAGATGGCACAAATAATTTATCTTCTCAAAAGAAGCTCAGCCCTACCTGTTTACGTTGTGTCATTTTGCTTCCTTCACTCGGGATGTGAACTGCTCCAGATTATGGGCGCCTTCTCCGTTACCCCAACTGTACTGTTTGGTTGGAGTGGGTACCTCATCTCCACTCAGTGCTTAGACTTGCCTAGGCCTGAAGGAAAACAAAGGAAACAAATAGAGGCTATATCTGAAGCTATTGTTGTTTTAGGGTAGGTTGCTTACCTTGGAAAGAAACTCGCAGATCCCTTGCTTGTTGGATATTTTCCAGGTAGATTGTTATCTTCTTTCAGAGAGGACGAAAGGAATCCATGTGTATGTGAGAGAGAGGAGGAGAAGAAGGCCCTTCCTCCATACTTGCTCATTGCTTCTGGGACTGCTTGTAGTTTAAACACCAGCATGCCCCTCTTGTGCAGCTTAGCTTAGTGCCTTTGATTGCTTTCACTGTTAAGCTTATCAGCGCTACATATTTTTGGTTGAAATTCCACTCTTGCTCCCTGAGTGGTTATATGAAGCCGGAGAGAGAGAGTAAGTCCGTCCGTCCGTCTGTCTGTCTGTCCAGTCTTAAGTATTGCTGGAGCTGAGGGTCCAGAGTAGCGGGACTAGCCAAACAGCTGTGGGACTGCACTACATTTGGGCTCACTGCCAAGGAGAATAACGGCATTGGTAGAACGGTGTGGCGAGAGAGCCAGACGTTGAGAAGGATGAATGACCGTGTGTGTGTGTGTGTGTGTGTGTGTGTGTGTGTGTGTGTGTGTGTGAGGGCATGAGGCAGAGTGAGATGGGAGGGGGGGGGGGGCAATTACAGGCCTTTGAGACCGTGCCATCTTTGTTCCTTTTATTCATAGGCTGCTCGTCAAAGATTTGGTTTTCACCGTCTTCTCTGAAGCTTTCTGTTCATGTGGTCTCTGTCACTATTACATTGGATTCTTGGCTGCAACTTTACAGTGTTATTCAGTCCTAACATGAATGCAGGTTAGTTTACCCTGATCATTAGAAAGTGTAGAAAAATAGAGCATTGAATATTTTTTTTATTTCAACAAAAGTCTCAGTTGGTGGCTTTGGTTGGTTCAGTTAGTTAGTATAAATTGAAGGTGACTTTGGTTTTGAGCAGGAAGTAGTGACGATGTCTCCAGTAGAAAACTGGATTGCTACAACCTGCAGGTTCTTCCAACCAATCAAATGGCTTCTTCCTGAGATGATGATGAAGGTCGGATACTCACACTTTCACTTAACCCCTTCATGTCTCACTTTAAAGTGTAAAAAGATAGCTGTATCTTTCTGGGCTTGATGAAGACTTGTTGAGGTTTTTGATTGATTGGCCTCTCTCGAATCTCTCAGGGACAAGCCGACTTTGTTTTGCTCCTGGTGTTATTTGAAAACAAATGGAGAATTATGGAGTAGGCTGTTGTGCTCTTGTTTACTTCATCTTTGGACTGAAAAATGATTAGGCTACAGAAATGCTCTAAAACTCAGGAATATGTGTGGCAGCTATCTAAATGACTGTGTGAACCAAATTCAGTTTGTACTGAGAGAGCATAAAACAAATCTAATATCTTAGAACTATTTCCTTTCCAAGAGCCTAATTAATGCTCTCATTGAAAGCATAATGCACACTTTATATTTGAAGACAGGAAAAAGTAAGCTAGTTCTTCAATAGTGTCTTTGTCATTTTACCACACATATTAACCACTGTATTATTATCTTTTCTCACCAGCCCACAGGTCTGGCCCCAGGAACTGTGGGGAAGGGAGAACTCATGAAAACGGAGGGAATGAAAGAATCTCCCAGTGACCAAGACAGTAAGTTCTAGTTCTAGTGTTCTGTAGGCCTGCACCACCTGTTGTGTGGTCATGTACAGTACAGTGCTGTGGTTTCAGTGTTCAAAACCCACTGACCAACACTAATTGAGTAAAACAGCTTGCAGTTGGTCACTTGACAGCAACTTAACAGGAAACAGTGGAGACCTAGTCTGTGAATGGGAAATACATTTGGTCTTTGTCAAATCCCATTCATTCGCACATACCATAGATTCTTTGGCCACATCATCAGTCCTTATTCAAATGTCCATTGAATCCTCTTGCTACTTTCCAGACTAATAAGTTATTTCTAGGCTGTTACCCAACACTTGTTTTGAAATGTAATGAATGCAAAATTTTGCCATTGTAGCCTACTACAGCACTTTTACCAACATTTATGTTATATCTAACATTCAAAGATCATAGGTGTTAAGTTGTTATAGTTAATTCTTACATGTAACACAAGATGATATGTTATTGAGTCAGTTTTGTCAGCAATCCTTAATTATTTTGATTCTGTCTTCTTTGCAGGGGCAGGCAATGCTTGTTTGGACCGGCTCAGCGATGCTTATAGAGTGGACGCAGAGATCAACGGGACACACGAAACTACGGAAACGGGGAAAAGCCACTTCTCGGAAGGGCGAACGCGGCTCGCGGAAAACGGGGTGATGGAGATAGACCCCCCTCACGGCTCCGTTATGGGGAGTAATGGTTACGTTCTCAGCAAACCACAGCAAGACACAGCGGCCACCCAGCACAGGACTAACTGGTCACCCTCGGGTACCACGACCGCTGGGCACGCCGCCAAAACGCTTCCATCGGCAGCTTTGCGTGCTTCTACACTGGGCACCCAAAAGACTGATACCAGTGCGTTTCCCACTCTGGGAGAGGGGAAGGTCGAAGCAGAGACTAAAAACGGCACAAGCCTCAATCCCCCCCCTCCACCGGTTGTTGTACACAGAGCACGCAAAACCATGTCGCGGCCAGCCTCCAACCAGACACTAAAGGTGAGGTATCAGCGGGCAGATCCACATTTCCAAAGATTCACATACTGATTCCAGTAGTTTCCTCTCATACTCATTAGTTTAGAGTCTTGGCGATCAAGAAGGTGTAAATTGTGCAATGCATTTCCTGATGGTTTAAGAGTGCAGTTTATGACCAATCAAGTAAAGCTTAATTGAGATTTACTGAATCATCACGTAAAGAATCATCTCCTTTTCCTAGGGATCAATGTCCTGACTTTGAAATGCTCTCTCCTCACTAGATTTTAAATAGGGAAGTAAAAGAGCCAAACATAGTGAAAGATGAGAGACCGGGTACTCCAGAGGCGACTAAGCCTCAGCAGACACCGCCCTCCCAGAACCAGCTACCTCAGAGCCAAAACAACGCAACGACCACGCCGACTACTACACCAGCCAAGCCACCAACAGGTTGTCATCTGCACCACAGATTTGATATGCTTATCAAGGGAAACCACTTAAAACTATATCAAGTAGCAGTCAATAAGCAGACATTAAGATGCAATAAACAGACTTAAAGCACCAGTAAGATCCACTGACCAGACAAAGCACCAATAATATCTAATAACCAGACTGAAGGCACAACAGTCACTTAGGCAAAAGAGTCAATCAGTCCATATCCCTGTTCTTTGAGGATACAGAGTGCTATCGATAGGTATCAGAACAGCAGCGTTTGGTATAAGGTAGACCGAATATGCAAACGCGGGGATGCGGGAATATGAAAACACAACTTTCATGCCCTTATCAGTTAGCGTTGGCTGCTGTTTCACTATTTGGTCTGTGTGGAATGAAATTGAGTCACTCTCATGCCTATCGACAGCACTTAGCAATGTGAAACAGCAGGGCTACATGTTGATTCACTCCAGATAATTCCTTTAAGGGTCTTTTCAGGAAGTCACGAGCATGGGCATTGAGAACATAAACTGGGGGAAAGAGCCCTGTTCACAAACTTCTTTTAAAGGCAGACTGGGCACACCAATGCTGTAACCAAAGTGGCATGCTACATCAAGCCTTTTTTCGTATTTTAAGCTGTGGTTTAGATGCGTCTGGTATTGTGGCGCTCATGGGGTAAACTTAAAAACCAAGCTACTACCATTATATAGCTTTTACACAAAAGTTTAACTCATAACCCTTTAATGACTCATGAGTCATTGACTCATGACCCTTAGCCTCATGCTGCAGCCATATTTGATAAAGTGGCATTACAATTAGCAGATTAGCAGATAGCTAATACTAGCTGATTTGCATGCTATTCTTAGTGGAAATATGGCCAACATGCTGTATCCGCATATTTGTATTATATCAAAGCGCTTGTTCTTTTTTTCACATTCTGTTGCTATCTTTACGTTATATGGGTTAAATGGAACATGTCACATTGCTGCCATCCACTTTCATTGTGTTCAGATGTTCAGTTTAGATGTGTAGGCTGTGAAGCATTGGCAATTATTTGACAATATCAGATTAATAATCATGGCTGTAAACATTGTTTCTTCGCTTTAGTGACAGGAAAAATCAGTAAACGTTCAGCAGACACGGCTTTTCTGTCATTCTCTTCAGTAACCTGTTGCTACACGGTCTCCTCCTGTCAGCCCAGCATCATCCAACTCTAGCTGTGCCCTGGTAACCATAGGAACAGATTAAACAGATATTACAAGGGAATCGCTTAGAAAGACTGTCTGACTGCATGCTGAGGGTTTGCTTCTTCGGCAGGGTATATGACCCATTTATTCACAATGGCCTCACCACTGATGAGCCTTTAATTTCAAGCAAGCACTCGTTTATGGATTTTCTATTTCCTTCCTTTGAGGACATGGTTTCATTTTTTTAATGCAGTCTGTCTCCCAACAGTAGTAGTCGTGTCAAAGAAGAAGAAAAGGAAGATGGGAACGTACAGCTTTGTACCGAAAAAGAAAACCAAAGTTCTGAAACAGCGGACCATGCTAGAGATGTTTTCGCATCTCTCTCAGTCCCCACCCAATCCACAGGTCAGTCCTCGTCTTCACAAATAAATAAAGCCAAGAGGAACATGAGGCAGCAGCACAAGACATCTGTATGTGTAGCTGGGTAGTTATATGCTGTAACTCTCCAGTTCAGAAGTCCAGTTCATCTTGTTTGGGTGTGTCTGGAACAGTGAAAACCTAGATAGCAATTACAAGTGGTGATGGCACAAGACCACAAGTGTGAAATATTGCATATACAGTATGTCTCAAACTCATACACACTCTTACACACTTTTATAACCAATGTGAAATGGGTAATAATTGAATCTCTAATCTACAAACCTGATTCTTAGCCACCAGACAGTGACTAAATGGTCTATAAGTTTTTTTTTGTATTATTAAGTATGAGTCACTACTCTCCCCTTCCCTTCAGCAGAAAGATGTTGTTCATGTGAATGGAGAAAGGGCAGACAACGATTCTGTGGAGGAAGAATCAGAGGAAGAGGACGACTCTGAGGAAGAGGAAGATCTAGCCGGAGACGATACCCTCAACATCTCCAAGGAAGGGAGCCTAACCAAGCCGCCACCACCACAGGTAGTTTTCAGCATCTTCACTTCACTTGTTGAACAATTTACTGTGTGGGCTAATCCGAAATTTCTGGTGGTTGTGAGAACCTCAGGAGTGCCAAGTACAGTATGTGCAAATGTGCCCAAGTCTAGCTGGTTGGGTGTACAGTATGTTGAGGGGTGTAATGTCTGTGCGTTCCCCAAGGTGTCCCACGAGGAACAGGAAACGGAGGAGTCTGGGGAGGATGAAGGGGAAGAGGAGGCCAACGACTCCGACTTGGTGAGCCAATGGGGGATCAGACAGCCCATCCTGCAAATAGTTTCCATACCACCAATATTTGACTGTCAGTGCTGATCTATCTGTTGCACTTGCAGAGCACAGAGTCTAGCTTGAAGAAGAAGCTGAAAAAGAAAGGCAAAGGAGACAACCCCTGGCTGCGACCTTCGAGGAAACGCAAACGTAAGATGAAGATGAAGACGGAGGAAGTCCCTGGTACAGTGCATCTAATCTTGCTCCGAGGCCAGGGTCCCACGTTGGCCCCACGGCCTGAGATAAACCCATCTAGCCAGACCTAGAGCAAAAGGCCAAGCCGAGAGTCAGATCACTCAGCAAACTAACAGAAAAATGTTCCTCCTCTGGTCAGTGTGGACATTAACATCTCTGCACTGATCAGTACCGTAGAGTGGCTTTTTCCAGCTCTCTGTGTTGACTGTGTGTCGGTCAACGTTTTTTTGTTGTTGTTCTGCTCAACATTTCTCCCAGTTACATGGTCCCACCTGAGTCTGACTTTGTTTCTTCAAAGGTGCAGAAGCTCCATCACACAACCAAGGCCATGGCTCAGCTGAGGTCAGTAAGGAATACACAGAAGTTCCCCTAGACTCCCTCAACCTGAAGGCTCAGGAGGAACTGCTCAAGTCTCGGAGTAAAGGTGAGCCCAAAAGTTACCTGATGGATTTTTAGCATTAAGGCACTACAAATGACTACAATGATGGAGATCCTGGTTAAATATAATCTCATAAATCATAAAGATGGTACCAGAACCAGTTGTATGCTTAGGAAGTATCATTGAAGGGAGGTACAGCGGTGAAAGTAGAAGTATTAAACACATCATAATGGGTTAAAAAAAAATAAATTCTATAAAGGTATTATGAAATGAAATTGGCCTAGACCAGACAGTTTTAATCCTAGACATCCAGTCATATATAATAAGCAGAATTGTAAATTGGCCTATAATCACAAGGCGAAAGGCAAGGAATGAGTAGTTTGATGGTAATTCTGTCTCTTATCTCTGCGTAATAATATTAGCAAGGTTGTTACATTTTGGTGGGCCAAAGAAAGGTTTTTCAATAGGGTGATGTGATACAACAGTGTCTGATGTCTGATGTCTCTCAAGACCTCTGCAACCAAACCAGTTGTTTCATATTGATGCAACTGCTCACAAATGCATTTCAAAACCTCTCCTTCCTCCAGTAAGGACAATCTGGGCTGTTGTCTGCATGATGGCAGAGTATCACTGTTCCATCAAATGGGCAATCACCGGAGTTCCTAGTGAGTTTTCTATTCAGGCAGTCAGAGTAATAGTTAGACATGATGCTCCCAATGACTCACAAAGAGCTCAAGGCAGCAAGAATATTGTTAGAGAGAGAACAATGCACAGTGTGTTACATCACCACTGCTTCTATATGAGCATTTTCCATAAGCCTCCATTGTATCTAGACATGGTTTAGCAGACAACATTTTGTCAAACCATGAAATAAATTGATCAGATAGTGGACATACTATAGGCAAGATTGGGGTGAGAAATGGTGCACTACATTGTTTCCTTTGTAACAATATAACTGGTATCTCCCAGTCCTGGATGTTTTTCTGAGTGGGATTTGGGTCTTCAGCTTCTCTTTTGACTGTCCTTTTAACTTCCTGAATGGTTGACCAGCAAGATCACCATACAAGTGTTCAGTTTACAGTGGAATGATGTTCCTCCACCTTGCAGATATAGCCCTAATGATGCTTAGCAGAACAGTAGAAAGGTTCCAAATGTGTCTTAAAACAATTGTATTGGTATGTATTAGCAATGATAAGATTGTAAGTGTCTGCAGAGAGCTTTTCGTCTCCATTCTTGACATCCTCTTGTGCAACAAGGAAAACAAATTTTGTAGTCTACCAAAATCTTCTAGCTGAGCTTAAATTTTACTTCTACTGATAGGAGGCATACATTTTAAACTACTTATGAATTCAAGCTGATTCCTTGCCTTTCAGTGCCTTGGTTTACTGTTTGTTTCTTGCTGTAATCAATACTCAACCCCATGCCATTTCACTAAACATAACATTATTTGGGGGGTTTAAAGTTCAGTTTCTTTTACATGTGTGGATTTATTGGGTTATTACCAATCAATGGTTAGAAAATGAAAATGTTCTTCTCAATAGCCCAATCAGAAATATAGTACCTGCTCTGATAAAAATGTTGACTGGTACTGTGACTTGTGTGATTGGGAAGCGCCAAAGTATTTTGTTTGACGGTAGCAGTGAGTGTCTTGCCTGGGCCATTGTGGTTGCTCCAAGCCATGTAGAGAGTGTGCTGTGCTCAGCTCAGCTGGGCTGTCATGCCTCCCTTGACAATGTTACTCATCAGAGTCTTCACACTGCCCCCTGGTGGTGAGGTCTGCCACAGTAAGGTCATTGTGTGCAGAGAGCAGGTTATTCAATGAATTTGCCAACATTGGTGGACTGATAGTCCTACTTGTCTGCTCGAAGTCCATCTCAGAATATGGAATTACTGAGGTTTTCACCTTTTTGATTGATACTCTCCAGTTGGGCCCAGAGGCCAATTGCGGCCATTGGTCTAATATTAGTATTATCTATAGTTGACTTGTAATGAAAATTGGCGCTCTTAAGTTCACATTGACCCTTGGCAGTGTAGATTTTTCAGCAAATGGCCCACAGATTGGCCACCCTGGGTCTAGATGCCATGATTGGCCTCTTGGCATCAGAATGGCTGCTGCTTGAATTTTGATGAGATTTGGCCATGTCCCTGTAGGCGTGAGCAGTGGAGGTAAAGCGGTGGAGACAGACATGGTCCAGGAGCTCCCCTTGTGTAGCTGTCGCATGGAGACGCCCAAGAGCCGTGAGATCCTCACGCTGGCCGACAGGAAGTGCATGGCCACAGAGAGCGTAGACGGACAGGTGAGAAGCCCAGCACAGGAGCTTGGAATGATTTAATGATAATAAACACTTTACATACTTCTTGTTTGTTTTTGCTTAGTGGTAACATGCTGGAAATCGCTAACTATTTTCTTTGTCCTATTTCTCCTCCTTTTCTCCTTGATTCTCTTCAGCTGACCCGGTGTCAGAGTGCCGTGCTGAAACACGAGATGATGAGGCCGTCCAACACGGTGCAGCTGCTGGTTCTGTGTGAGGACCATCGGGCCGGCATGGTGAAGCACCAGTGCTGCCCTGGATGCGGTTTCTTCTGTCGGGCGGTGAGTCATTGGCGCCCCTGTGTCCTTTGATCACACTCAGTTGGGTCATTATCACGACTGTGCCAGCACACTTCAGCAGGTCCCTCAAGGCTTGTCTTTGGTTCTTTAGCATCCTTGGAGCGTGGGAGACAGATGTTGTATTTGTCACCTTTTGCTGTGTATTGCAACATTCGATTGAGTTTGTTTTTGCTAACTCTTCCCCAGTACTTTTTTCTCTGAGTGCTGGGTAGGTGTTTTTGACTAATAGAATTTGACAGGGCATTTTAATTAAAGAATCTGAAAGGCTTAGAGGGTGTTGAGACGCAGGCTATTTTTAGAATTTTTAAAGGTGGTTTCCTGTTTTTTTGTCACAACAGCCACCCCTACACCCTGTGATCACTGATGCACAGAAGTGAATAGACTCACTTGAACATCAAATAACCCAAAACTGTGTCACATTATTTCTAAGTTGAACAATCAGAAACAAATACGTCTTATCACATAAACCACCATTTTTTTTCTTATTTCAAGAACCACAGATGGTAGATAATCTGTCCTCCCTCAAGTACATAAAATGCTACATAGAAGATCAATGACCTTTGCAAAGACAGAATAGTCTTGCAATAGAGAGTGATCAGAAGAAAATAAGTTTCATCTAGTACCAGGTGCAGAACCGAAATTTAATGAAATAGACTTTTAATTTGTGGATGAGCAGAGGTGCTGTAACCCAAAGAGAAACTTACATCTTGTAATCAGTAATAGAAAGTTGAAACGAGGGTATGGCAGAGGTTGTTAATGGTGAAAAAGATTGATCACTCTGGGTATTGGTTAGCCGATAATAATTGATAATTGGTTAAACTTTCTGGATGTTATGCATATATGATGCAATATGCAACATATAATGCAATATGCAACAGTAATTAATGTGATCTAATATGCAGCATTGCAGCCCCATTGAGGAAAAACATACAACATACACATAGCCCATAGCAGCCATATACTGGAATTTTACATAATGTTTATACTACTTCAAAATAATCTTCATGTGTTGTCTGCTGCTTTCGCAAAACTTGCTAATGAATTTATTAAAAAAAATTCTTATAACAAGCGTACAACAATTTAGTCTGAGAAATTGACTGTATGTCCAAATCAACATTGTTTTCCATTTCCCAATCAAGTAGTGATGAGATGCTTTAGAAGCACACAGAGTACTCTGAAGTTAAATACAATTAACACCCACTTAGATGCAATTGAATTTTACCGCACACCCAAAACAAAATGTCTGTCTCGGACTGGCGCTTGAGCCGGCTTATCTTTCTCCTCCGCCCTCAGGGGACCTTTATGGAGTGCCAGCCAGACAATAACATCTCCCATCGGTTCCACCGAATATGCGCCTCGGTGCTCAAGGGCCAGAGCTTCTGTCCGCACTGCGGCGAGGAGGTCGCCAAAGCCAAGGAAGTGACCATCGCCAAGGCAGACACCACCTCCACCGTGCCCCCCGCCCAGGCCCCCAGCACCCCAAGCACATCAGAGGGACGGGCCGACACCACCACCGGAGGGTACGCTAAAAAATAGGGGAAGGAAGTGGGGGGTGGTCTCAAAGGGTGTCTCCTAGGTGACTGGGAGGGTTTAGTGGAAATAAGACTTCTTTACTCAAACAAAACAATGGGAAATGACACTGAGGAATTTTTACTTTTGTATAAATACATGTGCTTCAACTCATGACCTTCTGTTCAACATTTTCTTTATATATTCTACTTAATTGAAGAGCTGGTGTTGAGCTTAAGAAGATATTGATCGTGGCATTGATCATCCCACAGGTCATTGCGCTTATCTGTGTCCAGCGAGGGCCGAGCAGACAGCACCCTGCTGAAACCTGCAGAGGTGGCCTCCACGTCTCAGGCCCTGACGGCTCCCAAACCAGGAGCCCCAGCAGCAGCAGCAGCAGCAGCAGCACCCATTGCACCTGCCCCAGGCCCACCTAAAGAAACTCTAGAGAGCATCCTCTTAGCTCTGGACACAGAAAAGTAAGACTCCTCTCCTCTCAAGGTGCATACTAACAGGAAAGGCTGAATGCTGATCTTATCCCTCAGGTTTGAGTCCTCAAAGACGGAGCCAGCATGTTACTTCATGATTAACTACTGATTGATTAAGCAAAGATCAGTCATTACTGACAAAAATGGGGCAACATTATGTGTTAGTATAGGGATAAATGTGAATAGTTTCAGTCACCATAAGTGGGAGTGCCACATTATGTCATAATACGTAAGGGATAATGAATGTCACAGCATGCAGATATAGAAAAATAATGCACGTTCGAAGTTCTAAGGCTACAACGTGTATAGCGCAGTAGCCTTATAACTTCGATAAGTGTATTATTTTTCTATATCGGCACACCATGGAGTTCATTATCCCGCTTATACCACTGATGCCACTTTTGCGCTATGTGGTTTTGCTAACGATATGCTCATTTTGATGGCTAAGACAAGCTAGTTTGCAGAACTACTTCTTTCCGCCACACATCGTCTCAATCAGAACTTACCAAGTTTAACTGCTGTTACTAGTTCTAATGTATAGTTCCTAAGTCAGTCGTTAATTCCATCTCCCGTTGCCAAGCGCTAAATCCAAAGATTCTGACATGTCTTGGGCTCTGTAAATTCACAGTTTCCGTTACTTTCAAACAAAGTGTAACAGTTAAAAACCATCGCAGTCACAAGTTGCAATGTTGCTTGCTTGCAATGTTGTCAAGAACGTTGGTCGGGCCACTAAATTGACAGTTTTTTTTAAAAGTCAGCAATTGGGGCGAATTCATATGGAAGTCTGAATATGGACAGAAAAGTGGAAATACTTCATAGCCGTGCAGTTACCTGAAAATAATGAACTTCTAAATAGCGCATCACAATAGGATATTTGACCAAGCAGTGGTATAAAAACCTTTTAATGATCTTTGCTATCTTTGTATGAGAGCTTGACTCATAAAGGGGGATCCCTTGCCCCGGAAAATGTTTTACCCGTCACTCTGCTTTTACCCTGTCTGAATCGTTGAGGCTTCAGGGAGGACATTGAGATTCTGCTATGGTGTTGTGTGCAAGTGTTAAGGGTCTTTCCCCAGTTTTTGAGACTCTCTAAAGTGTGTCGGCACCCACTTTAGGCTTGATGGCCATTAAATGGACATAATAACAATATTATCTTCACACAGTGAATCCAAGAGTGTTGACTGCCTTAGTATAGCAGATGCAGATAGACGGAATCTGTTAAATGTTTTTTTTTTTTTGTAATTGTTCCATTATTGTTTTCCCTTCATTTAGGCCTAAGAAGCTTCGGTTTCACCCCAAACAGTTGTACATTTCTGCCAAACAAGGGGAGCTGCAGAAAGTCTTGCTCATGTTGGGTAAGAGTACATCACTTATTTTCACCTATTCACCTATTATCACCTATTTTCTTTTTTTGTCACAATAGGGATTGGGTTAGCTTATTTAGTGTCACACCATTGCATTTTTCCCCCCTCAACAGTCGATGGCATTGACCCAAACTTCAAGATGGAGAGCCAGATCAAGCGAACGCCCCTCCATGCGGCAGCCGAGGCCGGGCATGAGGAAGTTTGCCACATGCTGGTTCAGGTACAGCCTACTCTAATCTTGCCATTTTCTCAAAATTAAATGCACCTTAAAGGTGGGAATTTAATCCTTCGGGAGGGCTTGCTAAATCCATACCACTCCCATGTTGAGTAAGGTCCACATTTTAATTTTTGAATCTCTTGTGTGTGGCAGGCGGGAGCTAATCTTGACATGTGCGATGACGACCAGCGCACCCCTCTGATGGAGGCCTGTGAGAATAATCACCTGGACACTGTGCGCTATCTCCTGAAGGCAGGGGCTAATGTCACACATAAGGTTGGTCATGCTCTCTGAAGGCAACCCTCACAGTAGATATGTATACATCAGACGTTTAGTTGTAGAATTATACATGTTCTAGACATCTGCACACAAGATACCTGTACATGTATCTGTGTTTCTCAAAGTCAAGAATGCTTCCTAGGTAGCACACTAGCCTTGGAAGCCGTGCACTCCAAAAACGAGGCTCCATCAGTGCGTCCTTGAAAAATTTATGAACAAAGGCCTCTGTCCTCGGTAGAATTTAGAAGGATGCTTGACTTTGGAACAGTACTTGGCGACTGGCAATGATGTGAAATGCTCGAAAAAGCAGCCTTCCAAGCATGCTTCCTCAACTTTGAGAAACACTCGTAGTCTTGGAAGTGGTTGTATGGTGGAGTTTTACTAGAGTGGGTGCTCGGGCATTGATTGACACTTCTGTGAAGAAGACACACTGGACAACCAGCTACCTCATCATGGCTGCTGTATTAGCAAAGAGCACTCCACATTTCTGAGAATGCCATCAGAATTTCATATTTACAATGTCCCATCTGTAGCATCTTCAGTATCTCATCATCCATTCATGGAACCTGGTCTAGTTGCTTTCCTTCACATAAATAAATGGACTGTGCAGTTTTTTGCCTTTTAAAAGATAAAGGTCTTGTTCATATTGTAAATAAAAGACCCTTTCGGTCAATGTTTGAGTCGAGCTACTTTGTTTATACTTCAGTTTTGGTTTATTTGAGCAATTTTGTTCCATTGCAGGACGCTGAGGGTTCCACGTGTCTCCACCTCGCTGCTAAACTTGGGCATTTTGAGATTGTGCAGCACTTGCTGACCACGGGGCTAATGGACATCAACTGTCAGGTATGGAATTTCCTTATCGTGCCCCACCGTAAATTAGTCAGTCTTGGAAGTCAGTCTGTGCAGTATCGTGTGAGTATCCTGTTTGAAACATAATTGTCTCAAAAAGACTTGAGGAGAATTCTTTCCATAGCTACTTGACCAGAAATTATGTAGTATTCCAAGTTCAGTGATATTCCATTAGCAACATTCTTTTAGTAGAACAAGTAGTGCAAGAAGCTATTATTAGCATTGCACTCAAGATAAAAGCTTGATTGAACAAAGATATGTTGTAAAGATGAAAAAAGATGTATGTTGTTGTATGTGAACTGTGTGAAGCTGATATGTCCCGTATAACAACATTTGTGTTTGCTGGATGTTTCAGGATGATGGTGGCTGGACAGCTATGATTTGGGCCACAGAATACAGGCATGTGGAATTAGTGAAACTACTGCTCACCAGTGGGGCTGACATCAACATCAGAGACAAGGTCAGCACCTCTGGCATGGTCATGAGTGGCAGCTACAAGCTCAAGTTTGCAGAGCACGATGACTAGCAAAACTGAGAGAGCCAGAGTTCCTGGGCTTTGGAATGCTTGATTAATCAGCTCTTTTTATGGCTCTGCATTGTCCCTGGCAGGAAGCGTTAAGTTTTCTGTCTCACCTGTGTTACTGTACTTATTGGATTGTGAATGTTGTATCTTCTGTGAAAACTATATCTCAGAAATGCCTTGAGGTATGTTCCTCAAATTTGATATGAATGTTAAATTGGACCTGTTATATTTTGGGGATCAAATCTCTGGCTCAGTATTGTCCATAAATCTCAAGAATGCCATGAGGCACGTTCTTTAAATTTTAATGTTGTTGACTTTAATTTCAATGTACTTGTAATTGTGTAATTGTGTAATTTATATACCCTTATAATATAGCCAAATTTGGATGAGCATAGCTTGACATGACAATGCAGTCATTTAGAAAAAAACAATTTTTTATGGGCTGAAAATGTCTTTATCCCTTTCAAAAATGTTTTTGGCCCTTATTTTGAGAGAGAAAAGGTCCTGAGGAGTTCTAGACTCCCGTTTCCTCTGTGAAATGGCCATTTCTATGATTTGCTGTAACCAAAGACAAGGATACAACCTGATCTCTTAACTCTGTGATCTCTCTGTCTCAGGAAGAGAACATCTGTCTGCACTGGGCGGCCTTCTCTGGTTGTGTGGAGATTGCACAGATCCTGTTGGACGGACGCTGTGACCTACAAGCCGTCAACATCCACGGAGACTCGCCAGTACACATCGCCGCCCGAGAGAATCGCCTCGAATGTGTCACGTCAGTTCCAACGTTGCACCTCAGTGTCACTGAAAAATATAGTTTTAGGAATTAATGACGCACAAGGAACTATTGTTTCACTAGAGTTGTCTCTTTTCATCAGTCTCAATTCAGTCTTTATTGTTGCTACACATGTATGACATGGACCTCTGGATAGTCTGTGGCATTTAATTAAATGATTTGCATTCTAGCATCTTGCATTGGTTCCTGCTCAGTGAGACCTTATATAGAGCAGGTGTTCTAACTGGGTTGTCTTGGGTTCTCTCCAGGCTGTTCTTGTCGTTGGGGGCAGACGTGAGCCTGAAGAACCGTGAGGGCGAGACGCCGCAGGAGTGCTGCAGCCATAACTCCAAGGTGTGGAGCACCCTGCAGAACAGCCGCCGACTGAAGGAGAGCAGGGGCAGCCAGGCCACGCCCACTGAGAAACTCCTCAACAGGTACGGCTGCAGGTCCTCAGGGGGAACACAACTAGGACTGGGTGTCGGAGCACTCCACTTGGAGTTGCCTGGCTAATTTATGCCTGTAGCACTGTCCTTAGCTACTGCTCCCTCCTACCTGACCTTTAATGTACTCTCTTTTTTGTCCTTTTAATTGTATTTTTTTGTCCTTTTAATAATGCCCCTTTTTTTTTAAGTTTTAGCTGTTTTATATTCAAGTGATTTTCTCTTATTTTTTTGAAGCACCATTTTGTTGGCTTTAATACTCTAGTTTCCCCTTCCTCCCTCCACATCTGTTTCCTTATGTTGTACGATGCTAATATGTGCGCTGTGCTGTGTGTCTGTAGGGATATAGCGCGAGGTTATGAGGCTGTACCTGTTCCATGCGTGAACGCTGTCGACAGCGAGCCCTGCCCTGACAACTATAAATACATCCCTGACAACTGTGTTACGTCCCCGATGAACATAGACAAAAACATTACACACTTACAGGTGAGCAAGGGTCTCACACACTTCACAGCCTCTCGCATACAGTGTACACACACACACACACACACACACACACACATTTATTCATATCCCATTGTCTTCAAAATGTTTAAATATGATTGGGTCAGCCTAGTTGTGTGTATGATCACAATCTTTTCTGTGTTTCTGTTGACAGTATTGTGTGTGCAAAGATGACTGTTCGTCAACCAACTGCATGTGTGGACAACTCAGTCTGCGCTGTTGGTATGACAAGGTAAGAAATCCTGCTGTGACGAAGGAGAGGTTGCCAGGAAGGCATTTGTTTATATCCCCTGACTTCTGTGCAACAAAAAATAGTCCACTTGTGTTAGAGTATTGTTGCGATGGAGAATCTGAACTGTTATTTTGGGCAAACGATTGCATAAAACATTTGTTGCAAGAGATGGATATTGATGTGAAAGAGTGTGTACAGTGAAATGCAATTGACATTCAGTTGGCTTGTATTCAGTTGGTGGAGACCTGAGTTTCAGTCCTCAGTGTTACATTTTCCTACAGGAGGGCCGTTTACTGCCGGAGTTCTGCACTGAGGAACCACCCCTCATCTTTGAGTGCAACCACGCCTGCTCGTGCTGGAGAACGTGCAAGAACCGCGTTGTGCAAAACGGACTACGGTAGCTTGCACTTGACTATTGCTTTACAATAATTATCTCATTCGTGCCTCTAGTCCGACACAATAATACATAACACTAGAATTATGTAATATTGGATATTGAACATTAGTGCCTGAGCATTTGTGAAGTTTAATGCTACTAGATTCTATGAAGTATACTATTTCATCCCTCGTTTTCTCCCTTCCAGGATCCGCCTGCAGCTTTTCAGGACTCCGCTGATGGGCTGGGGGGTGAAGACGCTGCAGGATATCCCCCAGGGCACGTTTGTCTGCGAGTGAGTCACCGCACTGCCTAATGCGCCTGCATTTCAATACTCTGACTTTGGCTTTGGTGTATGCAGATTGCTCCATCTGCCATTGCCTGTTGGGATTTTTTGTGTGTGTGTGTGCCTTTGGGATGTCCGAGTGTGACTGTCAAATTGTTGTTGTTCTGCACAGATACGTGGGGGAGATCATTTCTGATTCAGAGGCTGATGTGAGGGAAAATGACTCCTACTTGTTTAGCCTGGACAATAAGGTACTGACCACTACACTACACCACTGTCTGTTCAAATTCAACCACAAACTCCCACCCCACCACAGCCCTGTCTCCACTGACTAACTCCACAGACCACAGACTTAGTCACTGCTACTACTGTCCTCACATTCACAACACTGAAATATTTGGAGCCGATTGCTAGCTTGGTTGCCTTCAAGGCAGCAGAGATTCCCAGCTGAATTGGACTAAGGCTGAGGTTCTTTCCCATACTGTGCTGTGTTTCCAAAAGAGGCAGGAGGGACTATAGGATGCCATAAGGAGGGTCACAGTCCAACACGGATGTAATCTGATCCCAGATCATGTGCCCCAAATTGTTATGACGACTATCGGGGCAGGTTCGGTGAACCCACTTTCCATTTTAGCAAGCCCTATAAATGCAATGGGGCAGATCTTCATATTGATGAATGGTGCTGTCATGGAGAAAAGGCGGGAGGGAATATTTTTTTAGGGGTGTGTGTGTGTGGGGGTGGGATGACCTCCATCTCGGAGAGAGGCAGTCACACCCGTAGGTGACATAATTACTAAGTCTCCTGAGAGAGCTGCCTCTACACCAAGCTTGTGGGTTCACTGGTGTGCATTAATTGAGTTTTTAACCACGACAGTGATAAAGTGGGAATGGCTGAAAGAGATGTCCATCATGAACATTTGAATGTATTTCTGGACATAGGCTTGAATGTTTTGCTTCTGGTTGAAATTAATAACACTGTAACACTTAGCTGCTCATTTGCCATTTGGCTTATTGACTGTGTGTGTGTGTGTGTGTGTGTGTGTGTGTGTGTGTGTGTGTGTGTGTGTGTGTGTGTGTGTGTGTGTGTGTGTGTGTGTGTGTGTCCTGTTCTGTATGTTTTGATTTCCACCAAGATTTACCTGCACGTTTATTTGATTTTCAATTCCATGTGTAGTTTGACAGTAAAGAGCTATCAGAATTATTTCAGAAGACCACACCTTTACTGCATCACCTGCAAGCTATTGTTAATTGAGACCATAGCACATACACCCACCACTGCAAGACACAAACACACACGCCTCACAAGCACAAACACACAGCATATTAGGAATGCAGTCTGAGCATTTCATTTTTTTTTTGAAGGTTTAACATTCTGCCAAGGCTCATAGTGAGCTTGTTTGTGTTGGTCTTGGGTGGGTGCATTGCACAAGCTGCTTTCAGTCTAACAGCTTATCAAGGATTCCTTTTTATTCTGCCAAGCCCTTGATGTGCCTCTTGAGGGGGATTGGGGAAATAATAAACTATTCTTTTGATATGGTTTGTGTTTATTCTCAGTCATTTGTTTGATGTGCCCACCTTTGCACATCCTCTACCGTAGTCTCGTCCCATTTGGGTTCAGAAGTCTCGTCACAAGACTCAACGTCTGGTCATAAAATTAGTTAAAACAAATATTTGTTCTATGTACTGTTTGCAAATAAGTACGGATGTCTTGGTAACCGCGGTGCCCTGTTGCCTTGCAGGTAGGGGATGTGTACTGTATAGACGCCCGTTTCTACGGCAACATCAGCCGCTTCATCAATCACTTGTGCGAGCCGAACCTGTTCCCGTGCCGCGTGTTCACCTCACACCAGGACCTGCGCTTCCCGCGGGTGGCTTTCTTTGCCAGCAAGAACATCAGCGCAGGAGAGGAGCTGGGGTAGGAATCAGAAGCAGAGCCAAGCTTTTGTTTTCACTGCAACACACCACTGCTGCACACCACTGAGAGTTTGGGGGAAAAAAAAAGAAAATTACAAACAATTTGCCAATTCCCAAAATAATTCCCCAAAAAATTGACTATGAATGATCAATTAATTGTCCCATGAATAACACAGATCCACTGATAAAAAGTGTACGATTAAGATCAATATTTTAGTACAAATTAAGCATTCAAATCTAAAATTGAATTGAATGGCAGCTCAGTGGTGACACCACCTGATAGAGCTCTCAATGCTGCCCACTAGAGGCAATTGACTGGAAATGCTCATTTAACATCAACATCATCTAGGGGACCTCTTTCTGTTTCAGTTTTATCATTTTAACAAGTGTTTTTATTTACCAAAAGTATGGTAGATATAACACATTTTGTTTTCTTCTCTCCTCTAGCTTTGACTATGGTGAGCACTTCTGGGACATCAAGGGCAAGGACTTCAGCTGCCAGTGTGGCTCCAGCCAGTGCAAGTACTCTGCAACAGCCATGGCCCAGAGACAGACGGAGCAGCAGCCCTGCGCCTTGCCTGACACCAGCTCCTCCACCACCCCCTCCAGCCCCTCCTGATCCTCCCCTATGCACACAGAGTGCCCTCCCCACACACACACACACACACACACACACACACACACACACACACACACACACACACACACACCTGTCAAGGGCACACATTGCCATCACTGCCCACCAACCCCATCCACTCCACCCACCTCTGCGCCACCCTTTACCAGCCAAAACTCCACTGACTCCCTCCCCCCACCCTTCCACACCAGCATGGAGGAACACAGAAACGCACACGTGAACCCCCATCCTCTCCCTTCCTCCTCTCCTCCCCCCAACCCCACGTCGGACCTAACGTCAAAAGTCATGCCAGCCTCGTTTTGCTGGGATTCTCTACTAAGCGCCATGACTAAGGAAGTGAAGAACAATTATGCATTTGGGCCAGGAAGTGTTTCCAGTGGCTACGTCTTAGAAATAGCTCCAATGGAAAACAAGATATAAAGGGGAAATATGATACGAATGGCGTGTAAAAAAAGAAAAAAAAAAGCCTTCTCTTTTTATTCTGATTTGTTTTTAAATCTGTAAGTGTTCTTTTTTTTATTATTGTTTTCCTTCAACCATAATTTCTCTGCCACCCCTTTGGACTGAAGCCTTCTGGGTAGTTGAGTCAAATGCTGCTGGATCTATTGCGAATACAGACTACAAACAGTGCACATGCGAGAGTGACTGCATGATTTGCACCTACAGTATATCCACAGCATGTTATCTGGTACCACTCTTGTCTTCTGTCAATCACCGGACGTCCACAAACAATTCACTTTACTGACCAGTCCTGGACCTGAACCGGGAGTTGCCATCTTTCACATTCGCAGCATTTTTATTGAGCAAAATTGGTTTATAACCATTTTTACTCGTGGAGAGACAAATGCTGAAGGAGTTCTTTCGGAAGTGTTTGAGGGCCCACTGGAATTTGTCTCAACCGTTTTATTTTTGACGTTTAATGTTCCGTAAGTTTTTTTTTTTTTTTTTGCATTTGTTGTCTAGAACTGCGACAAGATGCCCGTCTCATCGGTGGGATCTTTGTTACTCTTGTCTGGTCCCCAAAGTCATGGTCCATGTAAAAACCGCCAGGCATCTTCCTCACGAAGAACAGAGGACAGTGTTGGGATACTCCTTTCTGACATGAGCTCTAACTATGGAGTGGACTCTGTGGCCCTATTTGATCGGTTTCTTGCTCCAAGTGCTCGCATGTATTTGTCTCTTAAAAGATTGGCGTGGTGACACATCGGCGCTCTTTTGTATAATTCCATTGTGACAAATTGAAAAGGGGAGAGAGACTTTTATTATTTCACTTTTAATGTTCAGTTCAGTGAAAAGATGGCACGTTTACTGAACATGTGCAAAAGTAAGCAGAGCATTCGTATCGCTAGGAGGATTGTTAGGGCGAAGCATATGGACAGAGAAAATGGTGCTGAAAATGCTTTTTTTTTTTTTGGTCTGTTTATTTTGTAATGCTCACAAGAAGTGAATATGAGTTGTAAAATAAGATGAAGTCAAGTTTTTTTTGTTTTCATTTTTACATTTAAATTTACCTCCGGTTTTCTAACTGTATTAGATGTAGTTATCCAATATCATTTCCGTTTCATGACTTCATGTGGCTGGTCAATCTATTATTCTGTCTTTTTAAATGTGCTTAGTATAGTATTGTCCCTTGTGCAAATCCTCAGAGATGTAAGTACAAAAAAATACAAAAAATAGAAACAAAAACTTTTTCTTTATGTTACATATTTCTGGATGGTGAAACTTACGATGCTCCCTGATTGGTTGTATCTTTCTTTTTCAATAAATTTACTACTAATAAAAGGATGCTGTTGACCACTGCACTTATCGCCTGTTGACATTTTTCTGTTATAACAGTTTGCCTGTCATAGAGATTTGAGATGATGTACAGTAAGTCTCCTGATGGTCGCTGCTGTCTCATTGAGCCCTGGAAGCAGTGTAAGCACTACGTGTAGAAAACACAAGCTAGATTTGTGTGAGAAAAGTGTGTGTGTGTGTGTATGTGTGTGTGTGTGGGGCGGAGGTTGTTTACTGGGGGTGTCAGCGTTACCCACCCATGCAGTTTCACACTATGGCCCGACGCTGTTAGCGTGGTACAAGACAACACTTACAGTAGATCTAAAAGCTTTCATTAAAATTCATGAAGCTGTAAGGAGAGGGAAAAAAACATGGAGCTTCTTCATCTTGCCAGGGTCACTGCTAGTAACAAGAGTTGTTTCAATTAGGGAGAGACTTCAACCGACAAATCTGAGCCTTGAGCCCAGAATCTTCTAAGAAGAGAGAGAGAGAGAGAGAGACGTGGCACTGGGAGGGAAGTGCAGGAAATCTCTGATTGCATATCAGCTGGGCCTTTTCCCCCCGCATAAACTGCATGATGATTGTTCCCTTCCTGATTACCCAGAGAAAGTCCTCTTTAAACCCTACTATGAAAGCTCCAGGAGACGAACACTGAACTTCTGGGTTTGATGATTAAGGCCCTTAGCTAGCCTGACAGGAAACTGTGTTTTCCGCATTCCATAAGGGCAAAATTTCATGGACCAAAATTGAGTCTTCTGTTCAGATGGTTTGTTAGTTTGGCATAGACAGACATTCATGGTGTTCTTTGTAGGTTTTTAAACTGGAGTGCATACAGTGATGCTACCATGGCAATGAAGAGGGCACAACACTACTCAAGATGGGCGGAGAGAAGATGCACTGTGGTCTATGGTAGGAAATATATGGCTCAAGATTCTTGAGTCTTCTACCTTCTCTTATTTCCTTACAGGGAGTATCTTGGGTCTAACATAACTTTGGAAAAGTGGATCATTATATTCTGAAAAAAAAAACCTATCTGGTGATACTTTCTGTGGCCATTCTAGATATGAATAGAGGCCTACTGTATCATTTGTATGGACAGATTAACGGTGCCATGTCAGGGGCGGGCAAAACTGCTCCACAATTTTGCCATTGATCTGATTATCATGTACTTTTGGATATCATCTCACACAATGTAAAATTTGATAGGCTACACATTAGAACACCAATCGGTTAAAAAGGAGCTTAGGGCAAACAGTAAACAAAACTTGTATTCCCAGTGATATTAGGCCTGCACCATCTAAACATTATTAAATCATTATTAAATGTTCTTATGAAGCTGTAAGGTCGGCCACATTCGGGGCTTGGCGGATGTTGACCCTGGGCGCAGAGTACAGTTCGTGGGCTCGCACTGACCCATCCAACAAGCAGAGAGAGAGAGATGAGGACAATGACAGCCAGGATGAGTCGGACATGGGCGACGACGAAACAACATACTACGACACCGTTTATGAACTTGAAGGGTCATTCAACAGTAGAAATACTCAAAATGTCGTTGATGCGCACGAAGCTTTTTCTGAGGACATCGGGGCGCCGTGGTCTCCAAGGTAGGCCATTGAGTTTGTTTTTCCTTTTCCTTTTTCCTTTAATCTGCAAAGTACCAGTCAATTTAAGATGTTTGATATAATGAATTACAGTACAGCCACTTGTGGAAAAGGAGAGATCAGATCAACAGTCCTTTACCTGCAAAAAAGGAAAAAAAATCAAAGAATTCAAAGCGTTTCGTAAATAGTTATGCCAAATTCGAGTGTAAGCTAGCCTAGTGCACTCCATGACCCACACGTTTCTGCCTCCTCTGCCTTTCCCCCACTTTATAGAGGTCGCCTCAGATTAGAGCAGGTAGCATTACTCTCAACCAACCACGAGAGGGAGTAGAGGTCTTTGACAATCTCAGTTTGCGCACTGACTTCACAGTTTGCAGATTGGTCAGTCTCCTTATTTCTTCACCTTCTCTGCTCCTCTTATTCTTACTCTTTCACTCTCTGTCCAATGTTGTCCAAAATGGTCATTCAAAAATCCTACACTGTGAATAGTGTGAGTAGTCACAGAGCTGTAGGCTGTGTTTTTTTTCTACAAGTGTGTTATAAAATTGCTAAATTTGTGCTAAAAGAAGCACTCGAGAAAAACTGTAATGTAGGCCTACTATAGTTGGTGGAAATAGTCTGCCAGATACAGCAATTATGAGAATTGTTGAGTTACAATGTTGGAATTGTCAAGTGATTGAGGGTGGAGGTTATTTGAAGAGGTACGTCCTTTAATGAGTCAGGTGAAGAAATGACAATGGGCGTAACACACTACAACATGACTGGTGTCTGGCTAGCTAAAAGCGCTCTCACTTTTAACTCCGCATTGACAAGCAGTTTTCTTTTTTTCTTTCTTTATTTTTGTGGGTGGGGGTCTGTGTGCAGACAGACATGCAGAACTGAATTTTCAAATTAACATGTTTCTTCATGAACCAAACAGTTTGACTTGCTAAAAATCCTAAAAGACAACTAATTCTCCATCTGCTTCTCCCATGTTGTAGACTACTTGTGAGTTTGCATGAGTGCTTTCTTGCCTGTATGTTTGTGCAGGGGGTGGAGTCGATTTTCGATATTTACACAGTTCTTGAAGATTTATTTATTTATTTATTTTTGCCAGAAAGTCACATCCCGAGCCTTTAAGACTCTGAGACCATAGGATGTCCATGGTGACTCATTGCCATGGCGGAGTAACGGAGAACATAAATAGGCTAAATATAGGTCTACTTTTATATATATAGGACTACGTTTGCCCTGATGTTTTCCTCCACCAGATAACTAATTATAACCGATTTCCAATATTTCTCACATTGATTTTTTGGGTATAGATTATTTCTAAAGGCTGCGTGTTTGCTATATGATGTTTGGTACGTCTAGTTATTATTTTGATGCATCCCATTTGCTGCACTTTGCCGCCACCCGTTTTATTTTTCTCCTTGTAACCGACTTCGTGCGCGCACCTGTGGCATTCAAATGTTCTCATCACACAGACACAGCTATGGTCCACAACCCTAACAATCTGTCGCAAGATTACTGTCAGAAAAAGACAACTGAAATGGCGAAGACGAGAAATAGGGAAGCTGAGTAACTTGAGAGTTATAAATAAGCTTGTATTGATCGGATGTGGTTGAGAATCCCTCCTCCTGATTCTGGTGGAGAGTCGTCGTGCAGGTGGCCTTGCCGATAGGCTAATTTCAGTCACATGCGTCTATTCACGAGGACCAGCGCCTACTCAGTAGACTACATTTGTACATCGCAAGTAGCCAAGTGGAAGTACCAAGGAAGACGCTTCTGACTATTTTGCAATTAATTCACATGTTGTTCGGGAAGAAGGGGTATTTTTGCCAAACAGCCTACTTTAGTCGGAGTCATAAAAGGAAGGAACATTTACGAAGATGGTAGTTTGGTGTTTTTTTTCTTTTCTTCCCCCTAATGGCAAAATGTACATTTTTCCTGAATGACATTCAACCGTGAACCGTTTACCTCTAGGTTTGGTCATTTTTCGACCGGGAATGTTCTCATCTGGATATGTGGAATGAATTAATTTGCTTTTCCAATGGGTCAATGAAGTATTGTTTACGCGGAACGCAGGCACCGAACTTTGTGATTTATTCGTGTTACGCCGAAGGATGGATTGAGAGGGTGTAGAAAGGAGATAAAATCAAGAGAACACAATCCAATATTTCTCTCCAGTTGTCACATCACACGGAAAAGCATACACTGATGGAGACTCTTGGTCTTGGCAAGTGTGTGCGTTGTGATGCTTCTCTTGTATTTTTCAATTAATGTCTTTTTGGATATTCCTTGTTGGATCTGTTCAATTATAGAATGGCTCGCTTTGGAGATGATCTACCCACCCGCTATGGAGGCGGAGGTCCGCCGGGCGCTGGAAGAGGGGGCGCCCGAGCAGGAGGTCCCCCAGGCGGCCAAAGGATGTACAAGCAGTCGATGGCTCAAAGAGCCAGGACAATGGCATTGTACAACCCCAAACAGACAAAACAGAATTGCTTCACAGTCAATCGGTCTTTGTTTATTTTTAGCGAGGACAATGTCATAAGGAAATATGCTAAGAGAATTACCGAATGGCCATATCCTTCCAGGCTAACAAAATGAAGGTCTGAATGAGAACAGGTTGCAACTGATTAGAGTGGTTGAAGCTTACATCTGTGGGAGACAAATAACTGTCAAATTTGACTTGTGGTTTCCTTTCCCTCAATTCACTCCAAAATAATATTTTGCATAATGTAACCTACTAAGGCAACAGTGTGCCAACATGTAGCCTATAGAGATGTCCATCATTCAAAATACCAGTTTATGTCAATGCATTGATATCCAACATGCTGAGAGTTCTGCAGAAAGCTTTGGGTATGGTTGGTAGGCTATCTCAATTCTGTCAGATTAAAGCAGGGGAAATATGCTACCGTGCTGTAGCCATGAAGCTTTCGAGGAATGTGTAGATTATTGTCTTAGTCAGGGACAATCGTGAAATAGCCTACTTAAAATCTTTCATTCTCACGACCCTATGCCTTTGCAGAATGTGACTTAATACATTACACAAATTCGCATGGTAGTGGTTGGGTTTAAAATGTGTTCTGTAATATCTAATAAGTTTCCTAATATATAAATTTGCTGCTGAGCTCGTACTAGTAGTATGACCTCATGTCATTTGAAATGCCCAAACAACATTGACAAGTATTATTTAATTAAGTTAAGTATTATCTCATTCTTATGCCGTCTAATATGTTATGTATTGGAGTGAAGGCATATTTTGCAAGTCATATTTAGAAAATGAGTAAAATAAGGTCTCAAGTTTTATTCAAACTGAAGAGCGCTCTCCAGGGTACTGAAATTCCTACCGTTAAGTCAAAGCATCCTTTGACAATGTATCGTAGTAGCCTAGACAGCTTTTGCATAACAGCTGTATACTGTATACAAATATATGTCAGTAGCCAAGCGAGCTGCTCTTGATGGCATAGCTTATGAAAAAGTGGAGCATATTGTGTATGTGTGCCCTTCGGGGTGCAAGGGTGCGACTTAGTAAGTCAATGGAGCTTTACGTGGCGATTCTATAAAGACGTAACCTCAGGGGAATGGCCATGTAAAATGGATTTGAAAATGGATCTGGCCTTAACAACAAATTGAAATGTTGTAGCAGCTATAAATGAAGTCTCTCACAACAAAATCAGCATCCTGACCTGACTACAATACTACTAGGTCTGCTACTAATAATATGTCTATAGCAAAAAATATGGTTGTAGAAAGCCCTTGCAATTTTTAAAAGAAGCTGCTATTAGGTCACCAATGTCCTAATGACATTATGATACATTTTTACAATCATTGGAGTGCCCATCTGCAGAATCTTAGATTCAATTATTTCTTGCAGTTATTACAAGATCTAGTTATGCATTACATTAATTAGCAATCTGATCTGCTGAGTAGCCATGCCACCCTAGTTCTTAGTTTATGTATCCTGTTCTCCTTTTATTGCAATGAGATAATATGTGTCCAGATCTTGTGTGTCTTTCTTTGTTCTTCCTTGACCTTCACACTCCATTTGAGTACATGATCCTTGCCACCATCATCGCCAACTGCATCGTGTTAGCCCTGGAGCAGCACCTCCCAGCCGCAGACAAGACCCCCATGTCCGAGCGCCTGGTAAGCACAGCTGGAAGCTTCTCCATCTCTGGGCTGCTTCTGTCTTTCTTGCTTGGCAAATGCTCTTCTGTTTCTTCTTCTTCTTCTTCTTCTTCTTCTTCTTCTTCTTCTTCTTCTTCTTCTTCTTCTTCTGCTTCTTCTTCTTCTTTTTCTTCTTCTCTCTCTCTGTTAAAAAAAGTCTTTGTAAGTGTTTTATATGACTGAGTGAAATGGAAGAGGAGGAGGTCAAAGCAGGCTCATTTGATCAGGGACACTAGCTTTCTACCTCTCTCTCTTTCACTCTATACTCTCTCTTTCTCTGTCTCACTCTCTCTATTTCCACACGCATCATCTTGAGCTGTATGCATTGATCATTTTTTTTGCGGCTGCACCAGTGTCGCCTGGTGACCAGAGAGCCCATTAAAGGGAGCCCGGCAGTCCCACCCTGAGTGCCCAGACTCTGGCTGACGAACGGTGCCTCACAGCCCCTCCTCCGCTCCCTGGTCCACAGGGGGGGTGTTGCAGCCCTGGCTGCTAGGCTCATTAGTACAGCCTTTCCGCGGAGCATCGACACAAGCGTCCCTGCTGGCTCTCGCCGTGCCTCGGTTTGTCGTCACGCTGGGCTGGCTTTGATCCAGGCCCCGGTTGAACCCTTTGCCTGCATAGCCTCGGTGCTCGACACAACAATAACGACATAATGTCAAACAGAGCAGCGCTGGAGTCATCCAAGCATCCCTCCAGCTACTAAGGAAAGGATGCTGTGGCTGGCTTAAGTGGCTAGTCTTGGAGAATGTGTTGAGCTTTGAGCTTTGCAAAGCATGCAAAGGCAGACCTCTGCTGTCGGTCTGTAACTGTTGCAGTTGCTGGTCTTATTTGGACTGGCTATGCTGGGAGGAGAACTCAACTCAAAGACATTGAAGTCATCATCACCTCTCAGCCTTTGTGAGGTCAGATAGTGGGCACCCCCCCCCCCCCTTCCTTAACTAGGCCACCTGCTCATGGCTGCAATTACTGGTGCAATTACTGGTGAAGCCTCCACAAATGGTGCTTAGAAAACCATGAGGCTCTTGACACATAAAGATGTTTATGAGAGATGGGGGTGGAATGGAGGACTGACAGAATGAAGGAGGCTGAACTGATTCTTGGTATGACAACATGGCTTTTCTTTGGAAATTGAATTATTGAATTCAAAGAAGGTGTGTGTGTGTGTGTGTGTGTGTGTGTGTGTGTGTGTGTGTGTGTGTGTGTGTGTGTGTGTGTGTGTGTGTTCTTCCTGTCTAGTTGTGCACTCCAACTTTCTATTCTCTTGTCAGGATCTTCCTGGAATATGACCATCCGCACAGGCAGTAGATGTGACCAGATGACGCACATCTTCAGAATCATTAATTCATCCCCTTGCGTCCCTCGTTTGCCCCCCGCTGATAAGTCTGAGATTACACCAGGCTGCCTGTTTGCCTCCTTTGTTGGTACAGAGTGAACACGTTTCAGCCATTATCCAGGAGCTTATTCATGCTAGACATGCACTGAACAGGAAGAACACACTCACTCAAAGCATCAGTGTGTTCAGGCTCTGGTGCTGCCGAGGCTGGCACAGATATGTAGATAATAACTAATGTCTCACACACAAGTTTTAAGCTTTTAATGGAAGGGGGAAGACAACATTCTCTGTTCTATAAGATTTCTTACCTTGTTTTTGGGAGGGGAGGTTCAGAACCTGTTTGCAGTCTATGTCTCTTTAGAAGGGATTATACTGTTTGGAACAGAGGCCTTGACTGGAGAGAAAGATACTTTGAGGCTTATTCAGGGCAGTTAGATTAGAACTGCCCATCATAATAACACATTATTGGATGTGGCCCTTCAAGTCTTGATGGCTCACTTATCATGTAGAAGCATTGTGACCCTGGAGGTCAAATAACGCGAACGACAGTTTAACACACCATTAATTCTAACACTGTCATATAACAATATGTGTCGTATAACAATATGTGATGTGAGTCAGTGATATCAACAAAGCATGATATGATTTCACTTGGAATGTCTTCACTGGATTCAATGTAGCATAGTGCCACACAACAGGATGTTGGACAGCATTCAAAGCAGAACTTTTGGTGGGCATCCCATTTCATTTTCTTTATTAATTAGCAGAATCAGTGAGTGACAGAAAGTATTTATTGCTACTTCGCTTGCAGACAGGACACTGTAAGCAAAGCCAAAGCATTTCAGAACACAATCAGAACACAACTTGGACAGACTTCCCCGCCTATCAATGTCTGAGCACAATTTAAGTGCAATTCCTGTAAATCTGTCTTCTCTAAGTCATCAGAAGCCATTAGAAGGGCAGCATGTCTCTGCCCGGAGCGTTGGTCACCACTAGTGGTGGCTCAGAATGCTTGCAGGGAGAGAATGTGTTCTTACTCTTAGATGGCCATTGGCATCTCAGCAGGAGTCGTGCATGTCCAGCGTGTTGCTGGCATGTGTGACGGCTTGCCTAGCGCCTATGGCCGGGGGGCTTTGCTGACATTCATGCAGTCCAGTGACAAAGAAACGACACACACACACACACACACACACACACACACACACACACACACACACACACACACACACACACACACACACACACACAGGTCCAGTGATCTGTGGGCAGCCACTGAGTAGATGACAAATGAAGTTCCAACTAGTTACACAGCAGGCATTTTCACAAGGCGCTACCTGAGGAATCACTTCAAGCTGCTCGTCTGTCAGCAATATTGGTTTTTCAATTAGTGACATGAGCAAATTCAATTTCTCTCCTGTAGTAGTTTACAGCATGCTGCTACCAAATGAAAAGACACTTAAGGGCACAAGAAGAGGGACAGTTAAACCAAAGCCACTAGCCATATGTGTGTGTGTGTGTGTGTGTGTGTGTGTGTGTGTGTGTGTGTGTGTGTGTGTGTGTGTGTCCTCCTCCTTCTCTCCTTTAGTGGCATCCCTCTGTTTTTGTCCTCCGCTTAGTGTTCTTTCACTCATCCCTCTCTTTCACTCATCCTTTTTATCTGTGGCGAAGATTCTCTATTCCTCGACCCATTCTGCGCGTGTCACAGAGGAAAGTGAAAGGGACCATCTCTTTTCGCTCGCCCCCCTGCACTCTTTCACTCTCTCTCTCTCTCTCACACCCTCACATGCTTCATTAGCTTCTCTTTTTTCTTTCCAACAAAAAACTCACCCATATCTCCCCTTTTTTCTCTCTCTCTCTCCCTCTCTCTCTCTCTCTCTCTCTCTCTCTCTCTCTCTCTCTCTCTCTCTCTCTCTCTCTCTATCTGCAGGATGACACAGAGCCCTACTTCATTGGAATATTCTGTTTCGAGGCCGGCATTAAGATCATCGCCCTGGGCTTCGTCTTTCACAAAGACTCCTACCTCCGCAATGGCTGGAACGTAATGGACTTTGTGGTTGTCCTCACTGGGTGAGTCCTCAACCCCCTCTGGTGTAGAGGTGGAAAAAATGCCACAGATGGAGACTATGTGTGTGTGTGTGTGTGTGTGTGTGTGTGTGTGTGTGTGTGTGTGTGTGTGTGTGTGTGTGTGTGTGTGTGTGTGTGTGTGTGTGTGTGTGTGTGTGTGTGTGTGTTGGAATATGTGTATGACGTCATGGAGAGAGAAGAGGACTGCTATTGTTGTTACTGCTGAGCTGAGATTCTTGTGTATGTATGAATGTGTGTGTGTGTGTGTGTGTGTGTCCAGTTTATCTGAGCAAACGTTGCCTTTAGCTGTTCTGCTTATTACCCAACTGGAGACAGCGGCGACCGTTAAACTGCAGAGGATGGAGCTACTGTATATTTCGTCTGCTCTTAGGGGTGTCAGAATATGCTGGCCACCTTCAGATGGGTGTTGACACGAGCCAGAGCCATAGGCCTGCTCCTTGTAATGAGCAATATGCTTAAAAATGAGCCCTGATGGTCACAGAGGTTAGTGTAATCACATTGTATATGTGTGTGTGTGTGTGTGTGTGTGTGTGTGTGTGTGTGTATGTGTGTGTGTGCATGAGTGTGTGTGTGTATGTGTGTGTGTGTGTGTGTGTGTGTGTGTGTGTGTGTGTGTGTGTGTGTGTGTGTGTGTGTGTGTGTCCATGTGTGTGTGTGTGTGTATAGTTGTGTAGTCACATTAAACCCTCAAGACACTGAAGTCATGTTTGTCCTGGAAATGGGAACCTTTAAATGCAGCCTTTCCACTTTTATTTTGACTCATTTGCTAGAGGCATGCAGACTCATGTTCTGACACCATTTCCCTTTGCTGCTTGTATTTTCTGACAACACACTGGAGGCGCTTTGTACCCAAAAATTGTGTGTCTGAATGTGTGTGTGTGTGTGTGTGTGTGTGTGTGTGTTAGGGAGGATCACAGGGTCCTACCATCCCAGCATCCCCATTCCTTACCGTCTGCGCCACGTTGAGCTCCGCAATTTATGAGCGGCTGCATGTTGCTCAGGCCTTGGCGTCATCAGGGGGGGCTGGATTGGATTTATAGAGTAAATGATGGGCCATTGCGGAGAGTCAACAAACAAATAAATCAGCGGCGTGGACCAATGGCCAGCCAAAGGTAATGAAAATGGAAAGAGAGCGCGCTCAAATGAAGGAGTGAAAGAGGGCCAAGGAATGACAGAAAAGGGGGGATTGACAACGAGAGAGAGAGAGAGATTGGGCTGGACTGATTGGTGGTTCCCAGCTGTGCAAACGAAGCCTAAGCAGCATAGACCTGGAGAGTAACCAAAGGAACAGATCTCTCTCTCTCTCTCTCTCTCTCTCTCTCTCTCTCTCTCTCCCCTGCAGAACGGTCAGCAAGAAGGGAATCATTTCACCTCTTAGATAGCGAAACCATTGTGCTGGTTGACCACTGATGCAGCAGTATCGAACTGCTACTGCTCACTGTCTATGTCTGTGTGTGTGTGAGTGTGTGTCTGTGCGCATCCATGAGGGGGTTGGTGTCGAGAGGTGGAGTTTGGTCACCTGGGAGAC
>JAODXP020000008.1:19618352-19623352 GCA_027497455.2 Sardinella longiceps | reverse complement strand
ATATCGCCAATATTCCGTTTAAAACCAGAATAGTCCCAGCATGCAACTGTGCTCATTGTCTATGAGATGATTGCAACACTATTTTCAGTTGGCACCAATGTCTCATGCCATATACATCACAGTATATTACATTATATACGTTGGTTTCGATTGGCTATTTCCACTGTAGGGCAGGACTTCCAGTTTCTCTACTCCGCCATCTTTGAGTTATGAACGGCCGTAATGCATTTCAATGGGAGGATTTCAGAAGTGATTGGTCTCCTCCTATATAAGTATCTCTGTTTCCCTTTTGACTTGCTGACTGTAATTACAGTAAAAATGTAAGAAAAGTGTCATTTGCATAATGTGTTTGGTTAAAGAAGCAAGCGGAAGCACTGAGCATGAGTGAGCCTTGTTTATTGATCTGAAAGGCATCTGTTGATGTCCTCTCTCCGAGTGATTATGACATATTTTAAGGAATAGCTCTCGGAACACTAGGAGGCCTTTTAGTCGCCATGGCAATTGATTTAGTCATGTGTCTCCATGCTGAGTTGGAAATGATTGGGCGAGGAGCAGGGAGGCAGGGCGGAGAGAGAGAGAGAGAAAGAGAGGTTGGAGAGAGAGAGGGGGGGAGTGAGTGAGGGAGGAAGAGGACATAGAATGGGAATGAAATTACGTTATCATGATTTGCCCCTCAGATATGGAGGAGCAATATTTCCTGATGCGGTTTACCACTGCACCCCTCCCCTCCCTTCCCCCCGCCCTCCATCAGCCTTCAGAAATATGCATTGCGTCCTGAGACGCCCATGAGTGCCCTGTGCTGCACTGACAGGAGACTGACTGACAGCGGGCGGCCACTTCTGGGCTCCCACGTGGGCTGGCGGGAATGAGTCGCTCCTGTCATCATCAGGCCCCGCCTTCTGACGGAGAGGCAAGACGGGGGTCAGCCAGCACTGCTACAGTACGCCTTACAGAGCACAAGGAGTCACCCCCATCTCTCTATCCTCAGGGGAAAGAGAGAGAGAGAGAGAGAGAGAGAGAGAGAGAGAGAGAGAGAGAGAGAGAGAGAGAGAGAGAGAGAGAAAGGGAAAATGAACGAGAGAAAGACAACCAGAAGGAGAGAGTGAGTTATGTAAACAGAGAGAGAGAGAGAGAGAGAGAGAAAAAGAGAGAGAGAGAGTGAGTGAGTGAGTGAATTCCCATTTAGAGCAGGTTTGTGGAACATGATTAAAGAAAATGTTTTGCAACATGCTTTGAATGTGAAAGTAGCACAAGCACACTGTTGATCCAATGATTATTGCACAATCATCATTAATAATAACAGAATTAAGGAAATCCTCACACCTTTCGCAAATGCAAGGTTGCATTCATGACACAGTAATACACCCTAAAAAAATGGCTCTTCTGGCTCTTCCCTTGTGTTTGCACCTCTCCTTTTTTCTCTCTGTTCATCCCCCTCTCTTCTCTCTCTTCTCTCTCCCACTCTCCTGTCACTCCCTGTTAGTTTGTCCTCCGGCACACTGACAACAAATCCCCTTATCTCTTTTTCATTCCGCCGCCACTGCATCCCACCATTGTTCCTAAACCCACCCCACCCTCCTACTGTTCATGTCACACACACACACACACACACACACACACACACACACACACCTGACATTTAAATGTTACCGCCACCACACATCTGAAGGCAGCCCACTGATGCCCCACTGTTGGCACTAGCCATCTCTGACGCCACCCCCCCCCCCATGTTAGTATGTCTCTGAGTGTGTATGTTGTGTGTGTGTGTGTGTGTGTGTGTATATATATAAATGTGTGATGGTTTGCCTTTGTGCATGTGTTTGTGTGTGCATGTTTGTGTGCGTGTATTTTTGTAATTGTGTGTGTGTGTGTGTGTGTGTGTGTGTGTGTGTGTGTGTGTGTGTGTGTGTGTGTGTGTGTGTGTGTGCTGACTACTTTCCTTCCCGCCACTGTTTGGTCTGAATCTCAGCCGGCGTCCTTCAGTTTTCAATTTCAAGCAGCTTTATTGTTGTGCCAGGAATGATAAATTGTTTAGCTAGTCTGTGCGTCCACATGTCAGACGCCACACACACAGACACAGACCTGACTGCACACATCCACACTCACTGCCACAGATTACACAGATTCACGCGTATACAGTACGCCAGTATGCAGCTGTCTCTCTGTTGGCACCTGCTTTACTGTTTGATGCATATGTGGCCGTAAGTCTGTCAGTGGCTTCAGTATACCCCTTCCCCCGATTCCTTCGCCCTGCTACAGGGCATGTGTGTGAACACACACACACACACACACACACACATACACACACACACATGCACACATATAAGGCATGTATGCACACATGCACACACAGGCGCTGTGTGTATGGATTGATTGGAGGAGTGTGCGTGTCTGTGTGTGTGTGTGTGTGTGTGTGTGTGTGTGTGTGTGTGTGTGTGTGTGTGTGTGTGTGTGTGTGTGTGCATGTGTCCCTGGGCTCTGTGCTGGTTTGTTGTCTTTTATGACCCTGCTGCTGTCTCTTTCCACTGGCACCACCATGACATCACACCTCTGAAGGCTTTATAACGGAGGCCATATGGGCAGTATGGACACAGTCAAGCATGTCTGACAGCACACACACACACACACACACACACACACACACACACACACACACACACGCACGCACACGCACACACACACACACACACACACACACACACACACACACACACACAAGCAATCATGCATACATGTAAGCCCTCTCTTTTCTCCCAGGCATTTTTACACTCTTACTTTTCTCGCTCCTTCTTTCGGTTTTGATTTGTATAGGCTGACGTTGATGTCTTCCTCACCTCATCATTTTACAAGCCACAGCTGCACCCAGTGGATTTGTGTGTGTGTGTGTGTGTGTGTGTGTGTGTGTGTGTGTGTGTGTGTGTGTGTGTGTGTGTGTGTGTGTGTGTGTGTGTGTGTGAGTGTGTGTGTGTGTGTAGCCCCAGAGAAAACAAACAGTAAACCCAGAGGGACACTCTTGTTTATCCCACTACATTTGACTTAATAGACTAGCCCATATGCCTGTATGCCGTAATACAGTTGAGTAAAAAAACAAACGTGTGATTCATCTGCCCTTCTCTATCTTTCACTCTCTTTCTCTCTCTCTCTCTCTCTCTCTCTCTCTCTCTCTCTCTGTCTCCCCCCTTTCCCAGTGCTCTCTGCTCCAATAGAGTTATCGCCATGTCGCCTTCCTGTTTCTATGGTGACGGTTTAGGAGCGGTGGCTCACGTGTCAATAGTACTTACACAAACATACTCTCCCACCCCCCCTCTCTCTCATTCTCTCTCTCTCTCTCTCTCTCTCTCTCTCTCTCTCTCTCTTCCAAACTCTCTTCTTGTCTCTCTCTCCCTCTCTCTCACTCACACACTCAATGCAGTTCAAAGATTAGTGTGACTGTTTGAATACAGTGTTGCCAAGAACAACTGTAGTAGTATAAGGATGATATCACTATTAAAGAACCAAAACATTATGGAATTGTGACTACATTGATGCAGTGAATGATGCAAATTGGCTTCACCAACAGTAACAATTATAGAAGAAACTAGAACTCAGAGACTGCAAACCTCCACCAAGGCCATCGTGATCCGGATCACCACCACAATGTAATCACTTGTTTCTTGTACCATTTCCAACAACTCCACAAAATTTCATCAAAATCCATTCATACCTTTTTGACTTATCCTGCTGACAAACAGACAAACAAACAAACAAACAGACAAACCAACGTGACCGAAAACATAACCTCCTTATGTATGTATGTAACCTCCTAATGTATCAATGTATATGGGTCATATGGGTCAAAAACCTTTAGACTGTAAAAAAGTTAATTCATTTCAATGATCCAAGGTAAAAAGTGATTTCTGATTGTGGCTTATAGCTAATGAAAAAATTCAACATTGCAATGGATCAGCTTTACCAGTGTACTCCCCCAAACTAAAATGTGACATAAACACCACAATGTCTTCGACATGAAAGAAAATACTTTTATTATTAATAAAATAAATGTGTGCATCTTTTTACTGACAGCCAGACTGGCTCTGCTGACAGCTCATTTTTGAAAGCCCAAAATAATTCACATATTATTCCAAGAGGTGAATTACATTTTTAAAGAGATTTCTTTATTTATTTCAATGTTGGAATATATTTTGTTTTTGTTGTATATCCTCACCCTCAGAGTAGACTTGCTTCATTTAACGTTGGATTTGTGACTAGAAATCACACAAACCCCTTAAAATTATAAAGTAACTAGAAAAGCACTCAGAGTGCAGACTTCCACCAAGGCAATGTGGTCACAGACACAATATACATTCCAGATTGTGTTCTGGACCACAAATCGCCACCAAAATCAAATCAGCTCTTGCTTGTCCCAATTTACACATTGTCTGAAAATTTCATCCAAATCCCTGCAGTACTTTTTGAGTTATCCTGCTGACAAACAGACAAACAAACAAACAACCAGACAGACAAACAAACAGACAAATCAACACATTTTCCAACTGCAACATATTCAACATGGAATTCAAGCAATAGTGATTGTGTCACAGGTGTCACAAACTGGCAATCAATATTGTCACCCTGCTATAATAACTGCCAAGGTTTTATTTATTTGCAACATTGTTTTGCCCAAAATGTCAAAACAACATTTGTAACTCCTAAAAAACTTTGTTTTGTTTTATTTTGGCCAAGTTTGTTCAGTTCAGTTTTAAGGAAGATGTTCATGTTGTTTTATTACATTGGTTACAATTGTACATCATTCTTTTCTCCAGAGAATAAATAGGTATACTGCACATGTACACACCAATTAAGTCTAGAAATGCCACCTTCCACTGTCCAGCTCAGTCAGTTCCTATGTGATTGACTGTAGCATGTCTGCCTCTGACTTATGTGTCAGTTTTCAGCTGCTCTGGTATGGGTTGGCATTGTGGGGGTGAGGGTTGTTCTGTGGATACTGTGGACCACAGAAA
>JAODXP020000008.1:19578352-19615852 GCA_027497455.2 Sardinella longiceps | reverse complement strand
TGTTGGGGGGAGGGTGTGGTATATATGAAGGGACGATGGGATGGGAAGAGAAAGTGACAGACAGAAAGAGAGGGGTGGGGGGTGAAGAGGAGGGAAGAGAAGGGCACTCAGAGTATAATGGAGGTGGTGTGTGTGCATAAATGACTTATCTGTTAAGGATTTTGCTATGGATTATAGATCGTACACTATGATATCACACAATGGACAGTGTATACACAGTGAAATTAGCAGCAGAACAATATAGATGCCCCTAGTGACAGCAAATGAAGAGTTCAGATGCAAAACCCCCTAAACACCATTTTTGTGAAAACTGAGTTAATGATATTGTGTGAATCCTGTATAAATCTAGAGTATGTAAATTAAATGTTTTTGTGAAAAAATAAAATAAAACCTGCTCCCCGCCGTATCTAAAATATCTGTTTACAATCAAAACACTGTAAACGCCTGATAAAAATTGGCCTTTTTCTCAAAAAGTGGTCAAGTGGAGTTAGGGGGTTTTGCATCTGAACTCTTCAAATAGTGACAGACTCTCAGTTTGGTTTATGAGCTGGATCCCTCAAAACTACTGTAGCTGGGCCAATCATGGAGAAGTTGGAGAGTGGGCTTATTGGGCTTAACATAATGACAGAGGTGTGATAGCTGTCTTTCAGGCCAATTAATTGTCCATTGCTTGTGTAACGGCAGTAGGCCTACATGTAAATCCTCACCAGTATCCTTCAAGAATGCTTCTAACCGCTGAGTTGGAAGCCTCTGCTTTTCATCTCAGTGGGTTTGTTATAGTTGACGGGGTGGCAGGTTCGAGACCCGAGTGTGGTGAGAACGGACCCGGCTACACTCGGATTGGTGGTAGCACTATTGTGAGTGCAGATGGATTTAAAAGACAACAGTTTATCCCAACTGTTCAACTGTTTTGTCCTGATAGCATTTTCAGCTCAGTTTAAATATTAGGACTACCGGTAGCCTAATTCTCTACTCAAATGCAACCAACCAAACCAAACAACCAACCAATGAATTTTACTTATTTTAATGATCTTGACCAATGGCAATTTGCCAGCTGCCATCATGTGACCTTTGGCCACTCCTTTTTTACACTAGCATAAAATTGTTTGTTGGCAGTTGCAAACTTTTGATAGCATGTTTGCCTTGTGTCTAACAATAGCTCTGTCCAGTGAAGTGTCCACAAAACTAAATTAAAGTGCAAATGTACCCACCTTTTAAACTGTTTCTCATCAAACAATCCTTTTCAAGCAGCAAATATGAAGGCCAAGGTAACACCATAACATTACTTTAGCATTGATTGTATGCCAGTTTTGATTATTTCAGATTTTGTTAGACCTAATATTTTGTTTATCCTAAATTTAACCTGTACTGTGGGGTCAGTATAAGATTCTCAATTAGACTTAAACCTGTGTCTATAATGGCCTAGCTAGCATTAATGAGCCAATGAGTTCCAACCATGAGATTGTTTGTTGGTGGTTGCTAACTTAACATTTGATAGCATTTTTGCCATGTGCTGAAATTGACTAACATTAGCCTACTTTAAAACAGATCCTCTTCAAAAAGTTCAAAAGGTTGTGTAAGTTAGGGTAACACCTCCCCCATTACTGTTCAGAGAAAACTTGCATTGTTTTAGATATTTGTAGGCATCTGTTGCATGTGTTTCTTTATATCTTAACATACTGTAGCCTACACATTAACGTTACATGAGGCCCCCGTGTTTAAGGGAAGAATCTTCTATTGGAGTTAAACCTCACCTAACTTAGATTAGCTGCCAGAGAATGAAATTGGTTCTTGGTGGGCTGACTTTTGATGGCATTTTACATTGACCTCATGAAAAAAGTGTAATTGTGATTTAAAGCAGCCAAAAAAGATTATCCAATCTCTTCCAATCAGTTCCTTTTTAAACAGCAACAATGTAGTTTAAGGTATTCTCAGCATTGCTTGCTTGCCAGGATCTTAGCCTACTGTGTGTCTTTAACGTTATCTTAAGTTTAAGAGAAGAATCCTCTGTTGAAGGCTAACTACTAGAATTATTTGTTACTGAACTGATTACAGCTTTGCTATTGATATGGAATCCAAATAGGTGAGGTCAGGGCATGAATAAGACTGAGAATAAAATGAGATGCAAGAAAAATCTCAGTACATCTGAACATGAAATGGTGTGTGTGTGTGTGTGTGTGTGTGTGTGTGTGTGTGTGTGTGTGTGTGTGTGTGTGTGTGTGAGAGAGAGAGAGAGAGAGAGCGGAGAGAGAGAGAGAGAGAGAGCGAGAGCGCAAGTGTGTGTGTGTGAGAGAGAGAATTAGAGAGGGGCGCAAGTGAGCATGCACACATTGGCTGCTAATGGTGCCCATGGTCTGTGCCAGCTGGCGTGAGTGAGAGGGGGCAACATAATGGGCAAATGTGTGAATCTGCTCCTGCCAGCAGAATCTGCTCATTCTCTCCCTCACCCCAACCCCCCTTACACCCCTCATTGCCCCCTCCGTTTCTACGGCCATGTCAGTCTATCACTGCCCTAGCTACACTGCACTAGCCTTGGGTTCCTGCCTATTCCAAAATTTTCAAGAACAGTATTTTGTTCTGTCAAAAAAATAAAAACACGCACAACCGTCTCAAAAAAGTTTTGGGTGCAAGACTAGAAAAGTCACATGAAAACTGAAAATAAGTCTGCATTAAGATAAATGGGAGCCTGGTGTGCGGACTTTATTTTCAGTTTTCATGTGACTTTTCTAGTCTTGCACCCAAAACTTTTTTGAGACGGTTGTGCGTGTTTTTCTTTTTTTGACTCAGTATTTTGTCTTTCCCAAGGTCCATTTAAAACTGCAATTGCTTGAATAGTGCCTTCAAATTGACGGTGCCAAAGGCACACAAATGTAAGAGATGCTTTTAGTTGCTCTGACTGTCAAAAGACAGACTTTAGAGCACACAGACGAACGGTTGGCATATTTTTTTTCCTTAGTGGAACTGAAAAAAGCAACTATTTCACTATTTAATGCATTCCTCCTGTTGCAACTCTGAGAAACATTTTAATGTGATTTGACAGTCCAAACAGCTTTTCAGTTGACATGCAGGCAGCTCACACATTAAAGTTGTCTAGGTTGTGTTTGTATGCCGGCAGTGCAGCCAGATGGAGTCTTTCCAGGTGAGGTTTAGATTTCCTGCTCTCTTGTCTCAGGGCTAGGACATCTTTAACTGGAGAATCAATTGTGTTAATAGGCATATTTAACACGCTCACATGATAAATTATGGTTGTTTGCTTGGCTCTGATGGTTTTGTATTGATTTTAATACCTTCGGGCACTGTAATATGAGGTAAAGAGACAGAGCATCCTTTAAAGCACTGCAAAGCTAAATTCAAAAAAGCCCTCCATACAAGCATTCAGGGGTATTAATCTATTCAATAAACTATACTAGCCTACAGTTAAGTAAAACCGCTACAAACATTTTTGAAATTCTCTGTTCTATTTGTGACTTTGTCTTGTCTAGCTCTAGCCTATCTTTGTGTGTGTATGTGAAAGAGAGAGCGAGAGTGAGAGAGTATGTATGTGTGTGAGTTGCAAACCAGTCTGTTCATCTTGTCGATTCTCATCTCAGCCATCCATCTTCCTCGACCCCATTCCTAGGTATAATCATTTTCATAGCATTTTAAATACACAAGCAACGAAGCCCCGGACAGGGATGCAGTCGATGCCTTATCGATCGCCTCCCCCCATGATGGCAGCCAGTCATTACAGGGTAATGAGGAGCGCTGGTAGCTAACATTCACATCACTTTTTTCATGTGGATTTTTAAGAACATATCCACTTCAGCTTCCTATTCACTTGCTTGGCAAGGATAGTATACAGCACACAGAAAGGCTGATATTTTGGTGCACATCTGATATTTGAAAACAAACATTACAGGTAAAGGTTAAAAAAAAAAGAAGGGATAGTGTCTCTGACCCCTTTTGTACTTTCTGGTATTTTTCTTGATTTTAACAGATTGTAGCTTACTACTTAATAGAGGTGAGCTAAGTTCAGGAGACTGCTTCAGGGAACTCATTAATCAAACTTAAATAAGTCATTAAAATGAATATTATGCTTTTGCAGAAAATAATGCTGAAATGAGTCCATCCATGTGAATCAGCCTATTTAACCCACTGACACAGCCACAAGTTCTGTGTTCAATTTCAAGTACTCTTTATCCTATGACTTCTAGTTTTGCCCTGACCCTCCCTGGATGGATTCTTTCCATAGGCCTAAGAGAGACTATGTGCGTGTTTGGCATGCATAGAGCACAGTCTCAAGATGAATTACTCACTAAAGTCCATTTGATTTCTTTCTTAAATTTGATCTCTGTGGCATAGCCTGCTGTGTACAGTGCATAAAAAATGAAACATCACATCAGTGAGTGCATTATGTGTTTAAAGGCATTGTTTTATCTAAGGAGATGTCACAGTGTTACTGTATACTATAAGCACAGAGTTTTTCAATCAACAATCTGGAACAATCCATGATTTTCAGCGATGCACCAAATTGGATAAGGAGGCGTATCACCTTAAGTCAATCATTGAGCCCATTTCCGCTAAAAGCTTTATTAAAAGCTAGATTTTTTATGTGAATGAAATGATATTGGATCTAGTCATTAACTCATAGCCTCCTGTAAACAGATTCAAATGAAAATGTCCTGCATTAGAGAGTGAGACTGATTCAGAATGCGTGATGATCATGCCAGATGCGTGAGAGCTCACCACCCTGACATTGTTTGGACACTGGGATGCTTTGCAATGGTGCCATGGTGTGTAGACTGTGAGCAGCCTAGCAGTAGAGAACACAACAAGCAGACCCATTCCACAGAGCATCTGCTGCCTGTTGTAGTCATTGAGTCTACAGTCAATGGCTGCTCTGCTCTGGTGTCCTTTGAAAGCCGCATGGTGACAGATTTTGCTAAATGATTTATTTAGTGTTCCCTCTGATCAGCCATTATTAGCCGAGAGTTTACACACACCTGTGACTCTGATGTGTGATTGGCTGTGTTACAGCTCTCCAGAGGAGCTCTCCCTCCGCCGCACAGGGCCCATCCGACTGCTCGGCGCTATTAAAGGGAAGCCACTTCCTCCTCTTTTATGGATAAAAAGCACACTCCCTCCCCGGAGACCCTTTACACACATCACAGGGAATGGGGCTCGCTGGCGTAAATGACTACACACTACACCCACACAAACCTGCTTGCTTGCTCTCTCTCTCTCTCTTTCTTTCTCTCTCCTCGTTTCTCACTGTCTCTATCCATCTCTCGCGCTCTGTCTCTATCCACGTTTCTCGCTCTCTGTCTATCCATCTCTCGCTCGCTCTCTGTCTCTCACTCTCTCTGCCTCTCTCCATCTCTCTCTCCAGCCCTCTCTTTCTCTCTCAAACATGCCAACCCATTCTCTCTCTCTCTCTCTCTCTCTCTCTCTCTCTCTGCTCATCTCTTTCTTTCTCTCCTGCATTTTCTCTCTCAGGCCCTTTATACAGGTAGACACACACAGGCTGATAAACAAATGTTGCAATCCTTTCATGTGCTTTCCTGTTCACTGACATTGGCAGACACACAAACAACACACTCACAGAAAGAGAGGGAGGGACACAGTGTGTGGGTCTGGGTCGTTTGCCAGTCTCTCTCTCTCTCTCTCTTTCTCTCTCTCTTTCTCTCTCTCTTTCTCCCTATCTCTCACTCGCTCGCTCTCTCACTCTCCCCCCAAACACTATCAGCTCTGTAAACGACTCCATCCTGTCAATATTCAGTCACAGTGTCACCTTGACACGAGTCTCGTCTGACCAAGGTTCAAGATGACATTTGTTTTCTTGGCCACTGACACGCCACCTCACTAAATCCCAGTTTATCACAGCTCTCACTCTCCTCCTCCACCTTCTCCCTCCCTCTCTCCCTTTCTCTCTCCACCCCTCATCCCCGTGTTCCGACCATCCTCACTCTCTCTGGCCCTGCACTGATTGGCCCTAATTCCCCCAATTTCACAGAGTTCTCTTCTTCCTGTCAATCCCTCACTGCTTTCCCAGCAGCCCACTGTGACAGTAAGTCACCAGGCTTTCTCTGTTCCACCTAGACATCCAGAAAATCTCACATGCCATGTACTTATGTCCTCTCTCTCTCGTACACACACACACACACACACACACACACACACACACACAAGTAGGTGCATTCAGAAGGCGAGCGTATGCGTATGCGCTCCTTCAGTGCCGTGCCTTGGTCTCAACTTTATCTCCAGCAGCAGGACCTCTGTGGCTGTTTGGTGGCACCGGTCTCATTGGAGACTCTCTGTACTCTAGCTATCCTCCTCCTCCTCCTCCTCCTCCTTCTCCCTGGGAGCGGTAATGTGTTTATCTGGAAGATTAGCCAGGAAATGGACATGGGCTGCAGGGGTGGAGAGCCTTCCACAGCCCAGCCACAAGCCCCCCTCCCTCCCTCCCTCTCTCCCCCTCCCATTCCCATTCGGCTCCTCTGCTCCGACTGCACAATTAAAACCATGGTTACACTGCTGCTAAATGGCCTCCTTATCTCCCTCTGGGTCTCTGGTGTACAGTACTCTACTTTCTCTTTCGCTCTCTCTGTCTCTCTGTTTCTCTCTCTCTCTCACTCCCTCTCTATCTCTACCTTTACCCCCCTTTCTGTCTTTTTCTCAGTCTAGGTTGTACTTTCTCCCTCTCTCTTTCTTTCTCCCTTAGTAGCTCTTTGTTGTTATTTCCCTTCTTTTGTGCACTGCTCCCTCCGCTGTACCTGTTGGCATCTGTGTCTGTCTGCTGTTTTGGCTGAATGCTCTAGTCTATAGTGAGTGAATGGGGTCCGTGAGTGAATGGGGGTTTGGAGTAGCTTGTCCTGTCAGCTGGAGGAAGCGCACATGAACTGTGCTGTGCTGTGCTGGGCTGAGCAGAGAGTGGAGTGGAGCTGGTCTGGAGCGCTGACGCAGGAAATGAAACCTGGCCCCTTGTCGGAGGGAGCCACACAACCCGCCCAAGGGGACTGGGCTTGTGACGGAACAAGATTGCGCACAGGGAACAAAGAGGCGGTTATTATTGGCTACTGGTCTACGTGTGTGTGTGTGTGTGTGTGTGTGTGTGTGTGTGTTCGTTCAAGCATAAATGTGTGAACAAGCCTATGGTCAAAGTCAGGGCACACAATGTGTATAATCAGCAAAGTCTGCTCATAACATTTTTATTTCTTTTTTGCCCTTTAAAAGCACCATACTCGTATGGAGTATAGCTGGAGTGGTTGCGGATTTTAGAGGTGATGTATTTTAGTTCTTTAATTCAGCCAGTCATGGAAAATTCCAATTGGATGCTCAGCTGGAATGGAACCCACTCTGACCACCACCTCCACATACAGTAGAGTGTGGCAGTGCCAGTGTTGGGAGTGCCAGTGTGTGTGTGTGTGTGTGTGTGTGTGTGTGTGTGCTCAGTCAGCTGTGTGTTCTGTAGCCGTGCTCTTGAAGGCACAGCGAGCGCTAACCTGCTGTTGGAGATGGGAGTGGGCGGATGCTGACGAGAAGCGCCGTGGCAACAATGCGAGCCGTCTGCATCCTGGCGGTCCATAGAAGCGGGTTTAAAGTGGGGCACGGGATTATGACTCTATACGGCACATTCCTTTCGCTCTTCTGCCTCTTTTTCCTTCTCTTTCTTTTGTGCTTTTCTTCATCCTTTATTCCTGCTGAAGAAGCTATAGTGGGGGGTGTTGTTCACTCATACAGTTTTTTTTTCTCCCATGTCACAGTGTATTTATTTCGAGAATGAGGCCACATTGTTTGGCACGAGACACATTATTGATTTCAGAGCCATATAAGATTTCTTTCAACAACGTGATCTTGTTGAGAAATGAAAAAAAGAAAGAGTTCACTGGAGTCAGAAAATGAACTGGGTTTTTGACAGTAATAGTACAACAGACACTCAGGGAGATCGCCAGTGAACAAATAAATACACAATCCATACCCATTGCGTATTTTTATTGCATACAAATAAAATACGTCTGGATTTTGGAGTCTTTGTATTGGGTTCACCTTTGACCTGACCTGACGTACACAGATGGCATATGATTGTGTGTGTGTGTGTGTGAGATTGACTTGTTTGAAAAAGTGTGTATATTATTCAGTGTATTCGCCGCTTGTTTAGTGGGCTTTGGATCTCATGTGATGTAGAGTACAATGTACAGTCCTTTAAGCAATCTGGTGCTTCTACATTAATGCTGGTGTGCGTGTGAGAGTCCATGCATCTAACTTATGGTGCTGGAGTGAGTGCTGATGGATATTAAGCATCATACACCTTGTTAATTAACGTGAATAATGCACCTCTCATGCCAACGTTTTTCACTCACTCACACACACGCATGCACGCACGCACACACACACACACACACAGAGAGAGAGAGTGTGAGCGAGTGAGTCCCAAACAGTCTCACACACATCCCAACAGATTTGTGGATAGAGTCTCACGTTTGCTCCAAGCCTCCATGAGCAGGTTGAGCGTGCCGGCCTCCCCTCGCCTCATCTCACGTGCTTTGCTGGAAGCTCCCAGCTTGCTTCTCTCCTGCTCCAGCGTGTGGCTCCAGCGAGGAGCCCAGCTGTGTGTCTCTAAAGCCCTGATGAGAGCAGGTTTTTCTCCACCGACTGCCGTGCCATCAGGGGGCTTTGTGTCTCGACAAATCGCTTCGCGCCTCCTCGGGCCAGTCGGCTTTTGTTTTCTCTCACACTGTCCAGCTGCTAGATTGCTTTCTCTATCTCTCTTTCTTTCTCTTTCACTCTCTCTCCTTTGCAAATCGGGCACTGGAGGTAGAGCAGTTGATTTCTATACAGTGTGTTTCTATACATTGTTTTGCCAACATATTTTGTGATATTTCACAATTTTTGTGATATTTCACTATTGCATTTCATTGAAATGAACTTTCATTTCAGCCTCCTTGATGCATGAATCTTCCCCTTTCTTTCACCATCAATAGCTTAATGTGATTCCTCAGCTGTAGCTGATCACTGCACATGGAGCACCTCTCCAGGATGTACCGGTACTCAGGCAGACCGTGCTGCAGGTTGAAACATTGACCTTCAGGTGTTTTTCTATTGGCATTTACTTGTGCTATTCCACTCCACAGAGATCGATGGCGCTCAGGGCATAAAAACAGTATTGTGGAGCCTTGATAGCGGTATGCAAAAAGCTGCAAACTGCACAAAGCCTCTTCTCTGGATATTGGGGGTGTTGAAAAGTATAATCAGAACTAATGCAGGATGAGGAGGACTTTTGGTTTCTGGTAGGCTACAGTAAATGGAAAAGTAAAAACACTCGATGTGTATCTTTTCTGTTTATGAAATAAATCAAGAAGAATAGGTTTATAGACTGTGTGTGTGTGTGTGTGTTTGGGTACGGTGGAGGGTTGTTCACAGTACACTCTGTCCTAATGTGTGAGTGGGTGGCTGTTCGTAATAATCACACAAAGCGCATGGGTCGATATGAGAGTGTGTGTGTGTGTATACTGTATGTGTGCATTCTTTTTCTTGAACAGTGGCAGAGTGAGTGAACTGTTTTATGACAGTAGGGCTCAGAGCGCCACACTAATGACAGAATATTTTACCTCTCATTAGTGCTGGAGTGAAGGCCAGGGGGCGTACACACACACTCAGTCCGTTTTCACAAAACACACACACACACTTTTGATGTATCTAATAGAGAGAACAGTAATGAGACGGCTATTGAAGACGAAACATTTTGCCTAATGTCTATTGCCTCTGTTAGCTTAAGACTGTGTTGTGCTGCTTCTGTAGGGTGTGTGTGTGTGTGTGTGTGTGGAAAATGAATTTGTGTTTTGCGTGTTCTAAAATGGTGGCAGTGGTGTGTTCTTCTCATCCAGCATGAGCTCAGTGTTCCTTGTTGCCTGCCTGACATGGTGTGAACAGACAAGCGTGCACATCTGACCAGCATGCTGGTCTCCAGCAGGCTCTCTCAAGAAAGATGTTAAAACAGCGCTGATGGAGAAAATATATATTCATCTGCCATCACCTCTCAGTTTGTGCGTGTCTCACATTTCATGCCTGCACGCTGACTGAAAGAAATGCTTTTCCCATGAGAAATATTTAGATTTTTTTTTTTTCGCACACTGTTCGAAACGGCAATTTCTCACCAAATTTGGTTTCTCGTGAAGGTGTAACCGTGCGCCGCCCGTGCCTTTGTTTTTGTGAAGGCATATGGGAGGAAATGGGTTTCGCTTGATTTGCTCCTCTTGGAAAATAAACTGTCTTTGAAATGAATCCAGTTATGAAAGCTGTGATATTACACCTAGCCTCATCTCCCAGAGACAAGGTTTTAATAGAGAGAGAGTGAGAGAGAGAGTGAGTGTGAGAGTGTGTGTGTGTGTGTGTGTGTGTGCGTGCAGGACTGAACCTGTGCATTCTTCACATGCTCTTAATGAATACTACAGAAGAAGGTCTGGCGTGAGGGCTGGATTTTACAGAAAAAAAAAAAATGCACAGATGCCTACAGACACTCACTCACTCACACACAACAGTTCTCATTATTCAGGTATTTCAGGCAAAGCAGATGTAAATACCCTGCTCATTCATAGTCTTTATATTGTCCAGTATTGAGAGCCATGAAAACCAGACCTCACAGACTGTAGCCATTTGTTATAGCCAAGAAGCCATAATTTCCTAAAAATGCTGGGGCAGTTTTCAGCGGCTATAGATATAAGTAAGGGACATTTGTCCTCTTGCCACAAGATTCCCACACGGACCTCTTACAGGTAAGGACAGAACTGGGAAGCCAGTAGTGCAGGTCAGTAAAGCAGAACACGTGAGCACTGATGCTGAGAATATTGTGTGCATCCATTTCTCTCTCTCTCTCTCTCTCTCTCTCTCTCTTTCTTTAATCTTTCTTTTTGCTGTCTCTCTCACTTACTGCCTTTCTTTTCTGAGGCATTATCCTTTGTGTCCTCTACTTTAAACCAACCTCTCTAAGACCACAATCCCCCCATCTTGTGCTGACCAGGTAATGGGGGCATTTGGAGTTAACCTCCCTGTGATTGACTGCTGTGGTTTGTTCACGTCCAGGTAGAAGACTCGGCGAATGGGGCGGCTGCTTTAAAAGCATTGTGGGATCACGTCCAAGTCCCCTGCAAAGACGCATATGTTATCTTTACAAGAGAGAGCAGGAACAATAGAGAGGGATGAGAGGAGAGGAAATAAAAGGAGAGAGAGAGAGAGAGAGAGACTCTGTTTGAGAGAGTAGATCCAATCCCATATGGGCCAAAGAGATGGCGTGGGGTGAGGGGGTGGTGGTGGTAGCCGGGGAGGTAAAGGCTTTGGGAGGGGAGGGAATAGGGGGGCGGTCGTTGAAGGAGGGGGGTGGGGGTGAGTGGCACACGCCAGTGAAGGCATCCGCCCAGGCTTCTAACAGCGGGGGTGCGCTTAGTCTCCGACACGGTGGCCAAATCCTTTTCATTTGCACTCGCTTCTCCCAGAACGCCTGCCCACTGGGCCCTGTAATGAGGTAACGTCGTGCCATTCTGCCCCTTAGGGCACCTCGGCACACTCCCACACACACACACACACACACACACACACACACACACACACACACACACACACAGACACACACACAAACAGACACAAACACAAACAGACACACTCACCACATGCACATCAGAGTCAGAGGGAACAATGTGGCAGAGCAGGAGAACGGAGATAGTGGTGCCCCCTTGCTGTTAGAGTTGGAACTGAAAGAGGAGTTTTTGTTTTTCATAGGGGAACGACAGCTCTGTTCAAGGTAATTGTTTTAGCCAAGTAATTGGTGTTGAGAGCAACTCACTTGTCTGTGATGGGAAGTCATTTTTTTGCAGTAGTTATTTATGAGAAGCAATTTTTTTTTTTATAAGGCGGTGATGTAACTAATTTTGCCAATATGTTTTTCAAATTTAGATGTACTCTGGATAGCCTTTCTCTTCACATTGTTAAAAAATCTGCTCTCACTCTCACACACACTCTCTCATTCTCTTTCTCTTGAGAAATGAACAAGAGTGACTCCGTTAAATTTTATTGCTACTCAGGGTCAGGTGAAGAAAGACTGGCTGACTGTTCTTTTGCCTTTATTATTCTAGCAATTTTTCTCTGCAATTAGTGCGAGATCGTCCTGGGATGCATTAGCAACTCTGTGTTAATTATTCCACTATTTCACAAGGACAGGCAGGAGAGATGGAGGAGGAGATGAGAGGGAGGAATAGATAGACGGGATGGAGAAAGACTGACAGAGAGAGAGAGAGAGAGAGAGAGAGAGAGAGAGAGAGAGATCTGCTAAGTGAGAGTGAATTCAGTGGGTAAAGAAATGGGGAGAGAATTAAAGAGAGGGAGAATAGGAAAGAGGGAGGGAGAGGTAGAGAGAGATGGATGGATGGATGGAGGGTAAGAAAGCTTGTGTGAGCAGGCAGTGGAGGGAGCAGGACGGGCACGCGATCGTGGCACGAGCCGCTGCTTTAATCGAGCGAGGCGGGTACACAGACACCGAGGGGGTTGGTGGGTGGTGGGCGGTGGGGGTGATTTTGACTGAGGCGCCAGTGCCAATGCCAGCCTCTCTCCCTGTGCCAACCTCCTCTCCTCCATCTCACCTCACCCCGCAGTCACACCAGTGTCCCAGGGACACAGGATTCCATTAGCACCTCCAGCCACATGTCCCCTCTGTGTGTGTGTGTGTGTGTGTGTGTGTGTGTGTGTGTGTGTGTGTGTATGAATGTGTGTGTGTGTGTGTGTGTTTTGGGGGTTATGACAGAGGAGCTCCTAAACGGTCTTTTCCTCCCCTCCCCATCTCCATCCAGCCGCAATGGAGCGATGAGGAAGATGGCAACCCCTAACCCACTCCCCCTTCATCGCTCTATTTGCTGCTAGATTTGCTTGGGTGTGCAGAGCAGCGCTCATGCAGGAGTGCACCCACTGACTCAATGTTGGAATGAGGGAGAGGGAGCTCTGCTTAGGCCTGTCTATTTGTGGGCTTTTTGTGCGTGCGAGTCTGCATTTGAAATTGACTTGTGTGTCAGATGTGCTTTTGTACCGTGTGTGTGTGTGTGTGTGTGTGTGTGTGTTGACGTTGGTGTGTATTGTTTGTCTGTGCAAGAGTGTGTCAGTGCGTAGTGCGTACACAAGCTTTATCTGGTATATGCATGTGTTTTCTATGTGTGTGTGTCAGTATGCATTGTTTATCCATGTGCGCGTGTGTGTTCATGTGTGTGTGTGTTCATGTTGCACATTGTGAACCTCCATGTGAGGCTGCATTGCCAGACAGGCATATTTGATCCAAATAGCCCATGGCAGGCAGGATGCCTTCATCAGGCTACTCTACCCAGGCACTGGGGGCCAGCGCCAGCCTCCTGTGCCACGGCCATCTCCGCATGGCGCACCAGGGCTTGATCCAGCGCCACGCTTGGCATCAAAGGCCGGCTGCTCCCCAAGAAAAAAAAAGGAATAAAAAAAGCCCACAGCTTGATCCCATCCTGAGGCTCTAAATGCAGCATTATCTCCAAACCTGACAGATGTGGAAGAGTGGCAGTGCCAAAGGGACAACAGCAACAGATTAATTATATATGAAGGACGTGTGTGCTGGCCATTGCCAAAATGAGTTGGTTTTGACTTAAATTAGGCTATATGGTACCAAAAAGAGTAAAGAGTGCAATAAAATTGTTTTTTTGTTTTAAAGCAACATGTTTTGAAAGAAAAAAAAGGCATTTTTCTTCAGGAATCTCTTTTGCTCTCTTTCTCTCTCTCTCTCTCTCTCTCTCTCTCTCTCTCTCTCTATCTCCCCCTGTTTATGTCAGTGTGTATGCTGTCCACACATGTGTGTGTATGTGTGTGTATGCAGCCTCTTCCACCCCAGTGATCCTACTCTTTGCTTTCCCTCGGTGACTCATAGGCGGCCATATTTGGGAGCGTTTCTTCAAAAACCCTGAGAAAGCCCTCCAGCTGTAGCAGGCGTCTCTATGGTTCTGTCGTCTCCCGTCTTCATCCATTCACGGAGCAGTTGCTCATCCACACGTTCTCTCTCCTCTCTTTGTCTGACGGTTCACAGATTTGTATGACTATTTAGACTGTCAGACAGTGAGACTGCTTGCCTGTTACATTTTCTTCTCTTGAACGTTTAAAGGAATATTCCACCTTTTTATAAAATTGGGTTATTCCCCTTCTTACCTGTAGTTACATGTGTGGGGAAAAGCATTTTGTTCTCAGTGCATGCATTTTCCTTGTCCGACAAATTGAGCTTAATGCGCTGGAATGTGATGTAGCTAAAGAGTTGCTATTTGGCTTCTTTATATTCCTGCACCTATGCTAAGCTAAAGCTAAAAAAATGGCTAAAATAGAGGTTGCCAAAACAGGAAAATGTGCCCAAAAAGACCAAAAAGCTTTTACCCACATATAACTTCTGGTAAAGGGGTGAAGAATTCATTGTCGTAAAAAGATGGAGTATTCCTTTAAAACTCCTGCAAAAAAGCAGTGCAGTTGAATTACAACTTTTTGATATCCAATTAGATTACATTTGGAATGCCTTGACCTAATTTGGAGGCCTGTGGTAGGATAGACCCAGTGCGACACTAAACTCAGCTCAATTAAGACTATTGAATTTGAGAATAGGAAATGATTACATCGTGATCTCAGTGGTGTAATCATGTTGTATCAATAATGTTAAGACAATAATATTGGAAACTAATCATTAGATTTGTGAGGACTTTTATGAGCTCTGAGTCTTTGCAATGGTAATTTGACAGTCTAATTATGTCTCTTATATTGATCTGGTATGAAGTGTGTGTGTGTGTGTGTGTGTGTGTGTGTGTGTGTGTGTGTGTGTGTGTGTGTGTGTGTGTGAGAGAGAGTGACAGAGTGACTGCAGCCTAGTTGGCCAAGCCTCTGAGGTGGGAGGTAGGGAGAAGAGAGACCTGTCTGAGACATAGACGTGTGAAAAAGTCAATGCCACCTTTGCCTGTCTGAGGCTTACAGTAATTAAAGCCGCAGCTTCCCTGTGGAGAGGTCAGGGCTCCACTGAGTTTTTAACTTTGTCTTCATTTCTGCACTGTAGTGCGTTTCAGCAACAGCCTGGCCTCCTTCATTCCTTCCTTCTTTTCTTTCTCTCTTCTTTCTTTCCTTTCCTTCTCTCTTCCTTTCCTTCTCTCTTCCTTCCTTTCTTTGTACTGTAAATAGCTATACAATACACTCACACACACACACACACACACACACACACACACACACACACACACACACACACACACACTATCTTCTTTCTCGTACACAGTGAGGCTATTTAAAGGTGTTTCGGTGTGTCAGATCTGTCTGTCGGCAGCACCTCTGTTGCACTGGAGGTAAATCAGACCCTGTCAATCACAGCCACTGTCTGTCTGTCTGTCGGGGGTGTGGGCCAGTAGCACTACAGTAGCTGCTAGGCAGCAGGGCTCAGTGAGTAAATAGAGCTCAGGGTACCTGGGGATGCGAGCGAGCGAGCGAGCGCCATCAGACTAGCCCACCTCAGACTAAAACATTAGGGCTTTTAAGCTCTCTGGACTCCCAATGGCAGTCTGGATCGCTGCTTAGCTGTTCCAGAGGTAAACTACTGAGTCGATGGGCGAAATGAATCAGACTGAATGGCTCAGCCGTGATGGAGATTGTGAGTGTCATTCGGAGACTGATTTGCGTACATCGTTTTGTAGGGGGTTTAGGGGATGGGGAGACAATGTCCCTTACAGAGGAGACCTAATTGCTGTGGTCCTAAGAGAGGGCATAGTTATTTGACCATTTAAAATCACATCAGAGGCTATAAAGCAAGCCAATAGAAGACAATAAAGAATAACCATGGTTGTTGTTTATCTGTGGAATGTTGCACAGTATGATTATATGTTGCATTGTATGCGTATGCCTCATTGCATAATTGAATGTGAAATTGTTTGGATTTCTGATGTTTTGTTTAGAGGCATGAACAAAAAAAACATTTTTGAGATGCTGGTAAAAAAAAAAAAGAAAAAAAATCCCTTTGAGGCCTCTGGGATACAGTCTTCGCAATGGACAATTGATAACATCACCCTCCTTATTTCCTGTGCCAGTCTCCTGTCCCACACAAATCTCCCACAGCAACGATAAGCAGGATATTACAAAAACACTCCTCCGTGTGAGACGCAAGTCATTCACCTTCCTGTAGAATTTTCCAGAATCCTATAAATGCCGGCGCTCTATCTTGCACAGGCCTTATGGGCCACAGTGACTCATTGTTTGAGGAGCGTCAGTCAGTCCCCGGGGACATTATTTTGAGGGCATTAGAGATGATGGAGGCAGTGGGATGGCAAAGATGAACTGCTGACTGCACAACAAAAGAAGTTTCTGCTTTATTACTTTGAAAGGAGAGGTGAGAGTGGGGTAGGTTTTAAAGCACAGCACTTAGGGATATGTTATTTTTAACTTTAATTAAATAAACTTTAATAATAAATCTAATTTACAATTTGTATGCTCAAATTGCCGGTGCATAGAAATATAAAAGGGAAAGGAAAGAAAAGAACAACCTCAGCGACACTGGCCTGTCACTGAGTGCAACAGAAGTTAGCGAAGAGCGCTAGAGAAGTTCTAAAGGCCAGATGGCATGGCTCCATCCTCCAGTGTGGCCCACAGGTGTTGATGCGTGAGTGCCTGAGTGCTGGGCCTCTGCTCCAGGCTCCTCTCCTCCACTGCTCACAGGGGCCGTGGACTCTCAAACACTCACTTGTCAAGCCCCTACACACACACACACACACACACACACACCCCTCAGACTACTATATTATCCTACATTAGGGTATTGACCCATGGAGAACTGGTGTATATACAGAATATAGCTAGAGCAATTTGTCTTGTGTTTTCTTTCTTTTTTACTGCCTTAGCATGTGTGTGTAGTGTGTTGGTTTGTATGTGTATGTGTGTGTGAGTTAGAGAGAGCAGGGAGGGGGGGCAGTGGTCGTGTTGCGACAGCTCTGTCACATTTAATGGAGCTTGTCTGCCCCCCCCATCCCCACTGTCCCCATGAAGACACAACACCCTTTAGGCTTTTTCTTCCCTTCTCTTCCATCTGCTCTCTCACTATCCCTCTATCCACTCTTCCTTCCTCTTCTCATCTTTCTCTATATTTCTGTGCAAATGTTTGTGTCTGTTTTTTCTCTGTGCAATTGTTCACACTGCTGTCTGTGTGTGTGTGTGTGTGTGTGTGTGTGTGTGTGTGTGTGTGTGTGTTGGAGGTTGGCAGCAGCCCTTTACAGACAAGCACAATACTGTGTGTGTGTGTGTCCACAGCCAGCTGAGTCCCCTGCATGGCTGAGGGCGAGTGGCCAGTGACTGGCCAGTGAGTTGCTCCTTTCTGCCCCCTGTCACAACAACAACAACAACAACCTCCCACCTCCATCCCTCCCCCTCCATTTCACCACTTCTCCACTCCCTTCTTCTCTACTCCCTTCATCCTTCATATCTGCCATCTCTCCATGGAGTCTACTCATCTCATCGCTTTCTCTCCATCTCTCCAAAATCTCTCCTTCTTCCTCTTCTCTTCCCCTCATCCTCTTCTTCTGCTCCATCCTTCTCCCCCCTTCCTTTCTCAAGTCTTTTGTCTTTTTCTGCTCCTAATTGTTCTTCGTCTCCCTCGGAAGCAGTGAGGGTAATTAGATCAGATCATTAGGAAGATAGTCGGGGGTTTGCTCTTGGCAAAGTACAGTAGAACAGCTTTTTTTATTCGCACATGTGCTCACATGCCTGTATTGGTTAGCATCACTTGAAACTGGCAGCTTTTTACTTGGCATGACAATCCCAGTGTGTGTGTGTGTCCAATGTTATGGATATTGTATGTTCTATAGAAGCACTGAATAGTGTATTGTTTGCCATTTAAACACACCCACACACAAGATGGCTACTACCTCTATGGCTGTTGTTTATGTGCGTTACACAGGCTTTGGGTGATGAGGATTGACTTTTTGCGTGTGATGGGTAATTGTCATCTCCTCTGTGCAGCTCATGAGCTCCTACGCACTGGGCTGGGCTGGGCTGGGCTGGGCTGGGCTTGGCGAGGCTCGACTCTGCCGCGTCGCCCTGGCAACGTGTACGGCCTGCCATCCCGTGATGGGATTAGATTAGATTATGCTGATGTTCCACTCGGGCTGCTGCTGGGGAGTCTGGAGTCAGCATGGTCTCTTGCCTGGCTGCGCTTACAAGCGTGGGCGCTTGCTTTGTTAAGCTCCTTCACTGACAGGCAGGGAAGGATTGTGTGTGTGTGTGTGTGTGTGTGTGTGTGTGTGTGTGTGTGTGTGTGTAGTAAATTCTTTTATGTAATCCCTTCATACGAGTTGCAGGTGTGTGTGTGTGTGTGTGTGTGTGTGTGTGTGTGTGTGTGTGTTGGAATGGATCTAAGAGTGTCAGGAAAAAGCATCATGAAGCAGTAGAGTAAATCTTTGCAGTCCCATAAGATGAATATGTGTGAATACAAATGTACATGTGCCTGCTTTTCCCTCATCAACAGTTCAAATGACGTCTGTCTGACTGCATATTCCTCTGTGTGTTTACAGCATTCTGACTGTGGCCCAGAGTACTGTAGGATCAGGATCAGACAAAGTCGGCTCCGAGTTCGATTTGAGGACCCTGAGAGCTGTGAGAGTGTTGAGACCTCTGAAGCTGGTGTCGGGTATCCCCAGTAAGTGCCCGATTTAAAGATTAATCAATGAATGGATAAATTAATTACACAATTGCTTAAAGATCCACTTCTTTCAACTTCTCTGTGAATGAATGTAGATTAAAATGTAAGTGTGAGTAGCGTAAGTAGCTTAAGATAAATCTGTCTGTCCTGTCCTCCCTCTCTGCTCCCTCCCTGTGTAGGCTTGCAGGTGGTCCTGAAGTCCATCATGAAGGCCATGGTTCCTCTGCTGCAGATCGGCCTGCTGCTCTTCTTTGCCATCGTCATGTTTGCCATCATCGGCGTGGAGTTCTACATGGGCAAGTTCCACACCACCTGCTTCAAGATTGGCACAGGTGACTAAGAGAGCGCTAAGCCTGCTATGCTAGCCCACCTAACTTATTCTAGCTCACTTAGCTAATTAACAATGGACGCTAAAATTTGTCATTAGTATGTCTATTCAGGGTCTATAGGCTACTGACCACCTGCAGTTAATGTCACATCTCTGTGGCGACTTGGAGGGTGGTAATTCAGTTACCTAATGTATGCTAACTCAATCTCGCTAATGTTTGTCAGTATATCTAGCAAGGTTTTTCTTGTTCTGGCTTGCCACTAGGTTGCATAACCATTTGTATTCTATTGTAGCCTTCATGTACTTAACGGCTTCTTGGAAGAAATGGTCTGGTTGTATGCCAATGCACACTTCTGCTGAGAGGAACATCATTGTTATCAGATTATTTGATTAGCTTGGCAGGAGTTGCTGGAGGTATCACTGCTCCACTTTATGATTTAGGATTTACAGCACCCATCCTGAAGTGGAAGTGAGGCCAGAATGGGGAGGCTTTAAGCGTAAAAGTGTCCAATCCTCGTGTCTGTTTGAAGCGCTGCATGGGATGTGAGTGGGTAATTTTTGGCCTCCAGGTCCAGGAGTGTGAAGAGGAGTGGGGATTCATCAGCTCATCCAAAACCTACTGCAAATCTCACCGTCCAGAAGCACACACACACACACACACACTGGTACAAACACCGGTACACTCACACTGGCAGCTCCTAGCACAGGAGAAAGAGAATCTGTCATGTTTTTTTTCTTAATTTTTTTTAACACAGCCCACTCACCACCCACCGCTCTGGAGGAGATGTGTAGAGACCTGTTTTCCAGTGCAGACGTTCTCACTTCATGTCTGTCGGCTGCTCACTAAGACCCCTGTGGAGAGTAGAGAGGATCGGAGTGGACCTGTCAGATAGAGAGAGAGAGAGAGAGAGAGAGAGAGAGAGAGAGAGAGAGAGAGAGCGCAGTTGGCAGAGGGATACTGGGAGCTATACACACCTCAAATGCAGCCCCATAGCACAATGACATAAAGTAATAGGCACCAAAGGGCAGGACCTTGACCCAGGTGGTCAGATCTTTCCCAAGGAAGTATTTATCCTCAGGGGTTTAGTTGGCATACTGTATGTGGACGAGAAATTTAAATAGGCAAAAAGATTGGCGAGTCCTTTCACCTTCTGGACCCCTGGGTGCCCACCACCCAGAACAGAGTTAAGGAAACGGAGAGCTACTACTGGCCTCTCCTCATTTTAGACCCTCTTCCCCGTCCTTTTGTTTCCCCACAGTCACAGCAGTCTTGGGCATGTGGTTGCTCAGGTGGACTGGCGTGTCAGGTGTGATCCCACTGCTGGGTAATTACAGCAGTGTCAACATTATGTAAGGCCAGCTGTCAGCGCCAATCACACTCAATCCACTTGTCAATTTATCTAATAACGGAGAGGGTGTGTCCAGACAACTCTTTGCGTGGAGGTGACGTGAGGAGTTTTGACACTCTGTGTGTGTGTGTGTGTTTGTGTGTGTGTGTGTGTGTGTTTGTGTGTGTGTGTGTGCTTGTGTGTGTGCATCTCTAATTAGGGAGCAGTGGTAACAAGGCTTCTTGTGAAATGTTGACAGCTCTAGGCAGGCGTGTGTGTGTGTGTGTGTGTGTGTGTGTGTGTGTGTGTGTGTGTGTGTGTGTGTGTGTGTGTGTGTGTGTGCGTGCGCGGTCAGGTGGGCAAAGAAACAGAAGGTGTATGTGTTTGTTTAGATGTATGAAAAGACTGATGAACAAGCTATTCAGCTTGTCTTAAAATTGTTTGCCTCCTTTAACTGTAGTCCACTGTATACATGGGTGTATGGTATACTCTGTGATGACTCACCCATCACCCAATTGGTGACAGTTTTCTCAGTGGAACTACAATATCAATATCAAGGAATCAGTACAGCGACAACTATTGGGCTTTACAGTCTTATCGGGCCAAATTAGTTATTCTATAATAATAATAAATTAACCTCTCCCTCCCCTCCTTCTCTCCCTCCCTCCTTCCCTCTCTCTCTAGATGAGCGGGCAGCAGACTACCCCTGTGGCACAGAGCAGCCGGCCCGGCTGTGTGATAACGGAACAGAATGCAAGGAGTACTGGATCGGACCTAACTTTGGCATCACCAACTTTGACAACATTCTGTTTGCCATCCTCACCGTTTTTCAATGCATTACTATGGAGGGCTGGACGGACATTCTGTACCACGTGAGTCAGATTATTAGATTCTTCAAGAAATGGTAGGCATGAATGACTTGGCCCTCATATATGTCACCATCCATCTATTTCCATATAAGGGTCTTATATGGAGTCGGTAAGAGTGTGAAAAACAAAACCCTAAGAATTATCATAAAAGACAATTAATGGAGTAGCGATTATGTAAACACAATCTTGTACCTATGTCTATGTTGCTGGTGCTCACCAAGTGCTTTCAGTAAGAAGAGGAATTACCAAATTTGACAACATTTGCTAACCTGGCATTCAAGGCTAACTGAAAGGTGCATAGGAAAATTAAACACTAGACTTCCTTTAACTGAGCTTAATCTAAGAAGAACAGGCTTATGATTTGAGCAGTGCGAAACAAGATGAGAATATTAATAATAATAATGATGATGATGATGATGATGATGATGAGACTCGTGTTCTCAGCTTCTCTCATTAAGTGGTGATGATGCTAATGGTAGCACATATGGGCTTGTGGGAGCCTGGTGTGTCCAGTCTCAGAGACGGGCCCTCTAATAGAGCCCTGCCTGGCCGTGAGACTGGCATTGTGTCAGAGAGCCCGCATGTTTCTCTGGGCATGCTCCAGCTGTCTGCCCATGGCTATCTGACAGCACATACCAACACACCATTTTGACACACACTACATGTGCCTACACACACACACACACACACACACACACACACACACACACACACACACACACACACACACACACACACATACACACACACACACACAGAGCACACATCACACACACACACACACACACACACACACACACACTGTGCGCAGCAGACTGTTTCAGATCTACTACTATTCTAGTAACATCAGCAGATCTATCCCAGTAAGTGTTGATAGCTCAGCTGTCACTCCCTTTGGCTTGTGTTCTTGCACTCTCACTTCTTCTCGCACTCTGTCACCAGTCTTTTCTCTCTCCTTCATCCCTTTTGTACTGTTCCATTCTTTCTTTCTTTGGACCTTTCATTAAGTGACTGAGAATATGTGTTGATCGTTTTACTTTGGTCCCTGTGTGTGTGTGTTTGTAAATAATTATATAAGACAGGATTGAGGCTGTTACCGTATAAGATTCTGCCTCATTGCATAAAGCATCCCTGTTTTTGCCGTTAGTGCACTTTTCCCCTCAGAGAGAGAGAGAGAGAGAGAGAGAGAGAGAGAGAGAGAGAGAGAGGGAGAGAGAGAGAGAGAGAGGGGGAGAGAGAGATGCTGGGCTGAAAGAGAGCAAGAGATACTGGGCTGATTGCCACTGGCGACGTGCCCATCTTTTGATTATTATTTACATGCTTAATTACAGGGAGGGTTGCGAGGTTAGAGGCGTCTTACTGGAAATCCTGTCCAACTTGTTGAGTGTGGTAAGGGAGCTGCCTCATTATCACAGTAAGGGGAAAGAGTCTAACCAGCTCGCTTTATAGGGTGTGCGTTTGTCCACTGGTGGGTGGGTGTGTGTGTGTGTGTGTGTGTGTGTGTGTGTGTGTGTGTGTGTGTGTGTGTGCGCGCGCACGTGTGCGTTTTAATCCACATCAACTATGTTTGTCAACTCATATGTTTATGAGCATAGTGTGTGAGAGAGAGTGTTGTGTATTTGTGAGAGAGTGTTCTGTGTGTGTGTGTGTGTGTGTGTGTGTGAGTATGAGTGGCTGTAGATAGTATTTTGCCAGCCTTCCTGTTCCTTCCTGTTGTTGCTCCTGCTGCCCAATGATGTTAGTTTAGTTTAGTTACCTCCGCCAAGGAGGTTATGTTTTGCTTGGCGTGTGTGTGTCTGTGTGTGAGTGTTTCTGTGTGTGTGTCTGTGTACAAGATAACTCGAAAACTACTGCACGGATTTGGATGAAATTTGCGGACAACGTTTGTATTGGGACAAGTAAGAACTGATTAGATTTTGGTGGCGATCGGTGATCCAGAACACCATCAGTGACCACATTGTCTTGGCGGAGGTCTGCGCTTTTCTAGTTTAGTTTAGTTTAGTTTAGTTATTATGTATGTGTTGGATGCTTTGTGTACTGCATGTATGACGCACTGAACATTGTTCTCTTACACAGTGTATTTGGAAGCTTGTGAGCACTTTTTGTTTGCCAATGTTTTTTTACATGTAGATTTAATGTGCTGTAAGAGAGCTAACAGACAATGTAGGTTATGTTCATCAGTGAGAGCGAGTTAAGCGTTTTTTTTTTGTTGTTGTTGTTTAGCTGTTTTGAAAAATGTGGGGGCTTTTGGTAAAACCTCAACCCTGCTGCAGGTCACAGTCATTACAGTGTCCATCCGTGTGTGTGTGTGTGTGTGTGTGTGTGTGTGTGTGTGTGTGTGTGTGTGTGTACCGTGATTTCACGCATCGCTTGCCCACTCTGCCATGGCTATGTGCAGTACATCAGAAATCCTGTATGCGGGGGAGGAGACAGAGGGATGGAGAGAGAGAAAGAGAGAAGGAGAGAAAGGGAGAGAGAGAGAGAGAGAGAGAGAAAACAACCAGAGTGAAATCCAAATACACAATGTCTGATGGGTAAAATGATCAGTAAGTGTGCAGGCATTATTCAGCCCTGCTGGATCAGATGCAGAGCAGGCTATGCATGGCAATGCCTTCATCACAGCATCAGCCCCACGCCACAAAGATCTATAGTCTTTCTCTTACCTGCTGCAGATGTGAGAGATGAATTATGAGTCAGCCTGTATGCTCACACAGCATTGCATAATAATTCATAATGGATGAAAAATTGACCCGCAGTGCATCATGGGTATTGGCTTCAAAGACCCACGTTATTGATCTGTATCGTGCTTGAAGCCTTTCTAGACTCCTGGGTCAAGAACCGGGGGCCGCAGGATTTGATTCGTTTCCCCCGGCTCCTTTCTTTTATCGGAACATTTGCCTATTAATGTAGAGACACGTGCGCGTAAGAAGGAGACTTGCCCCTCTCAAGATATGAAATATACCCTCTGCAAATGAGTGATGATATACATAAAAATTAATTATGACATGTCATATTTTCTCCTGAGATTTTTTATATGGCAGTGATGTCAGTGCTACCCACTTTGTCAACTGTACGTTCTTCACACCAATAGCTACTTAAGATGTAAAATTGCTAGAGGTGACAAGAACGACTGAAAAAAACAAATGGCTCAGGATTATGCAAACTACCTATGATGCATGTCAACAGTAAATTAGTCTATGACAGTAGTAATGTTATGGATGCAACAGAAACAAACTCAGATATTATATCTCTGAGATACTATGGAGACGACTTTCTCTCATGGCTTATAGACACAGTTTCCCTTTTTTTGAATCCTCATTTTCAAACTTCACTAACCTCCGGGTGACCCTCCGGTCACTGAGTGTTCATCCTTGGCTCTCATTGAAGCAGCCTCCCAATGGGCATGAAGTGTCCGGTGCCTAGTGCTTTGCTCCAGGGACTAAATGCTGGTGGCCTCTCTCTCCGGCTCTAATGCACCTTTAGAAGCCTTTAAAGGCAGATTTATTGTGGCGCTGCCTTGACTAGGCTGCCACCGTGACATTTCCAACCGCTGGTGAGGCCTTCATCGTCCAATCCTCTGTTCCCTCTTCAGACTGCACCCTTTGATCTCCCGTGAAAGCACTCTAGTGGAGGCAACCAGCTGCGCTTACTTTGGATTGTAAATAGTCAGCTTCAATCAGTCTGCTGGTGCAAGCCTGCTCTGTTCTGTTTGCTATGTATGGAGGAGCTGTTGAGGAACAGGAGAAGGTTTTTTGCAACGCATTGCATTTTGTTTAGAATATGTCACCGCATAACTTCAATGAATAAATAAATATCTAGATTTAATAAATCCTTAGCATGTCATGCATACTGTCATGTGTGCCCTTTAGCCAAGTCTCTTATTGTGAAGCTTTTGTCAGGACTGTCATTTTGATGCTTTGCCACACACACACACTATGTGTCAGGGTGGTGTTTTCTTGTTAGGACATACATCATCCCTTACATACTGTGTTCTAGACTCTTGCATAGACTATATAGTCTATAGTATGGCAGTATCACCTGTACTGTATATTCCACATCCAGGTTATTAGAATATGTGGAGAGACATTTGTTAAATGCAGATTATGCAGCCTTTATCAAAAGCCACTAGTTATCAATAACGGCAGCTGGTAGACTCGGAGGCTCATCTTAACTCGCTGACTTTTGCCATATGAAGCCAACATGAGCTGGAGGCGATGGGAGGAGCTGTTTGCTAATAAGCTAACTGTCCTCATTTCATGCTAGCTGATTTTATTACACCTCCTCCACGGCCAGGATTAATAGATTTGGACCCTAATTGCCACGGCTGTGTCATTTATGGTGCCGCCGATGCTAGTCTGTCGGCGCCGCACAGCATACCTCCCTTTATCAGAGCGGCACAAACGGGTGAAGTGGAAAAAGAGGCATTGCTTAGAGCCATGTTTTGTCCTGAGCTGCTTGCTTTTAATGCTTCTTACACATTTGGAGGGATGCTGTGATAACAGGCATGTTGGAGCAGCCTTAGTGAACTGTAACTAGCCAACAGATGGTTGAGTTCAGTTGAATTTGATTCCTGAACTCTTTGGAGTTGGATCTGTGTTGTTTTGGATAAAATGGTTAAGTAAACTTTTTTCTTGTAGTGTTTTTTGGGGGTAATGTCTTTGAAAAGCTCTTCCTTGGTCCATGAGGGCTCCATGAGCACCTGCTCTAGGTGTTCTACTGGCTTCTGCTGTTGGAGGCTGTGTTCATGTGACTGTGCACAACCTTTTAGCAAAGACCTTTATAAGGCACACATGTATCTCGGTCAGGTTTTGAAAGGAGAGTTCGATACAGATAAATGAATTGTTATCCGCCATCCTTTTGGCATGAGGTACCCGTTTTTCATGAAAATTGTGCACCATGAGAAGAGCGTGTGATCTCAGCCAACAAGATATCTCAGCAGGTGGTCTATGGTTTGCATTTTCTAAGATTCCTTAGAAGTCATTGATGTCCTCTAACACCGTGTATTTTTCAGTGTATTTGTCTTTGAAATGTAGCCCCCAGTCTCTTTGTGAGGTAACTGTTGAAAAAGACCCAATTTTGTATTGGTGTTTTGTTCAGCAATGTGAAACCATATCAGCGCTGACACCAAGAGCAATGTGGCTAGACTATATAGCTGCATGTCTGGCTAGAATTGATTGTCTGAATAAGCAGAGCAGGGCCACTCGGCTATTTGTGTTTGTGTGTTGTGACTTCAGAGACACAACACAAACACAAACACACCCACACTAACACACACACTGTGTTTGCCAGTGTACATAGTATCAGATTGTGTGCACACACAGCTTGTCTCTCAGACTGTCAGCAACATGAGGACGCACTGACCCACCTTGTCCACCATCCCACCCACCACCACCCTGTCTCCCTCTCCCTTCGTCCCGCCCTCCGAGCAGCACCCTAGTTACCAGGCTCCCGATCTGAGTCACAGAGTCTGGGGTGAACCTTGATCCTGTCTCCGTGGCGTCCTGCGCTGTCAGGCCAATCACGGCTCTCATTAAACATTGTTAAAAATAGCCCGACGGAGTTGACAGAGGGGCTGTGAGAGAGAGAGAGAGAGAGAGAGAGAGAGAGAGAGAGAGAGAGAGAGAGAGAGAGAGCGAGTGAATGAGAGGGAGAGAGAGAAGAGAGAGGAGAGTAGGTGATTATATTGGGACACACAACGCTGAATCATTTCCTCCATTTCTGTTCCTACCCCTCCCATCTCTGACTCGGCCTCAGACATGGCTAATTGGAGTGGCAGTGAAAGGCAAGGATGGAGGGAGAGAGAGATAGAGAGGAAAAGAAGAGGGAGGAAGGAAGGATTCTTTCCTGTCATTTCTGAGGCCAAAGATGAACCCATGGCATTGTGCTCTGCCGCTTTAGCTATTGTATGGCACATACTGGGTGTCCATCATTGTGTCAGGCCATTTAAAATCCTCACTGGGAGTACATTATGTGGTCTGTCAGCAGTGTTCCCCACATATGTCGTCGCTGTAGAGCCGGCTTTTAACATGAGAACAAACACTGCCGTTTCAGGAGATGTCAAGTTGTGTGGAACTGTGTGGAATGTGTGGGATTCTTGAGCTGCTTGATGATGAATGTTATAAGGAACCCCTTGGTGTAGCAAGCTGGCCACCCTTGGCCTGATCTTGGCTCTCTTCACACTGGGTGCATTAAACAGCCCCCCAAGTGTTCCTGTTCCTACACTGGTTCACCTTGTTCAGGGGGATGATTTGCAGTATAGCCTTATTGCCACCCATCGGTGCAGTCACCTTCAGACTCTCTGGGCCTCCCAAACTCTCCCTTTCTCTCTCTTTTTCTCTCTCACTCCATCACCATATCTCTCACTGTCTCTTCTCAAAGAGCGTTGTAGCCAGGGCGTATTTCCATACAATTGTAGGCAAGATGTCAGTTGGGCCAGGCCAACAGATGCTTCACTGATAAGTGAACACACAGACAGAAGTGCAGCCGACTCCACGCAACATTGGATTTCTCCTTAGCCGCTTAAACTTATTCTTTTCCCCTCCTTCTCTTTCTTTCCCTCTCTGGCTTTATCTCCCTTTCCCACTCCTGTTTTCCTGTTTCCTTCCTGGGCCCAGTCAGTCTGTGGAGGGAGAGGGATTAAACACCAAGGAGGAAGGAAAGGCAACAAAGTAATAGATGGCAGACTCACTCACTTTGTTGTTTGGAGACTTCTCAAATGAGATTTTTTTTATTTTATTTTTTTCTCCGTGACCACTGGTGATGTCTGTCATTTACTCTCTCTCTCTCTCTCTCTCTCTCTCTCTCTCTCTCTCTCTCTCTCTCTCTCTCTCTCTCGTGTGTGTGTGTGTGTGTGTGTGTGTGTGTGTGTGTGAATGACAAAGAGAGAGTGAGATGGTCAGAGAAAGAGAAATGGTATCAGCTGGGAGTGGGCACACAGTATTGCACTGCTAACACCAAGCTTTCAGCTCTGGCAGCAGTGAGATTACCGCTGTGCCAATCAGTAATCCCGACAACTTGACAGTGTTGGCTTCTTGAAGCCCAAACCAGATTGTTTGAACCTACTTTGCACCCACCCCCACCTCCCTTACATATTTCTGCTCTCACTAATCACCTAGAATAGATAGTGCATCTTCAACCGGCTGAGGCACAAGAAAAGAAAGAAGAAACACCTTTATCTCCGTTGTTTGTTTGTTTGTTTGTTTGTTTGTTGTGCATCCGGTGTGTGTCGGCTTGTTGTTCTGTTCCTTTGCCTGCTCTCTTGGTTGCGAACCGTCTCTCTGCATGTTGATGCAGACAGGGGCTTGTGAGATAGTGTAGTGTTTTGGGTATGTGTCGGTGTCCGGGTGTTGTGTGGGTGTGTGTGTGTGTGTGTGTGTGTGTGTGTGTGTGTGTACCTCCCTCCTTAGGCAGAGAGCAGCACGTAATTCCCTGCTGAATGGAGGAGGATGTTGACAGTTGTGCTGTGTATAATTAGAATAGCTGGGGAATGGCTTGGAGAAGGCGCCGCTTCCCCGCTGTCTCGGTCCCATGACACTAAGGAGGGCTTTATTAAGACACGCCAGCCACGCAGGCGGGGTTCCCTCTCGCAAGGCCCGAGAGGGCCAGCTTAGCACCATATAGATGGAGTGTGTGTGTGTGTGTGTGTGTGTGTGTGTGTGTGTGTGTGTGTGTGTGTGTGTGTGTGTGTGTGTGTGTGTGTGTGTGTGTGTGTGTGCACTTTCCTACATAGACTGCATCTATTTATGCACATCTTTTTTATGTATGTATCTGTGTCTGTGTGTGTGCGAGCACTTTCTTACACACAGTCTGCGTCTATTTGTGTATGCACATTTATTTTATGTGCGTACGTCTGTGTGTGTGTGCATGGATTCATTTCTGTGTCTGTCTTTGGCATTTTCCCTCTCCTCTATTCCATGATGCTGTTCCCAGTTTAATTAGGAACATTGAGAAGCATGTGCGTCTGGACTTTTCCTTTCCTCACTCCTCCCAGAACAACTCTCTCTTCCCCCGCCCTTCCTCTCTTCCTCCCTCTGTTCCTCCTCTCCTCCTCTCTTTTTCCATCTTCCTCTCTTCTCCCTCTCTTCATCCCTTTCTCCTCTATTCCTCTGTTCCTCTCTTCCCCCGTCTTCCTCTCCTCTCCCTCTCTTTCCTTCCCTTTCCCTCTCTTCCTCTCTCCCCCCCTTTTCCCCTCCTCCATCGCCTCCACAGTCTCTCGCTCCATTGCTTGATTGCTCAGGCAGACCAAGGCAAGGCAAGGGGGCCAATCAATGGGATCTGCATGGCATGGGGATTAGCCCCAGTCTCACATCAGCCCTACTGTACTCTATATATGGAGCAGCACTCAGGCCAGCCTCTTGCTCCTGTGAATAATATGCTCTTTGCAAATCTGTAGGCTAGTCACAAAGCAGACTTAATTATAGGGACTTAATTAATCTCAATCTACAGGTATTTTTGTGCTGCCGTCATCTGCTATTACAGGGTGCCATAGAGTAATTAATTAGCATATATACGGTGTAAGCTTATTCTACGGGAACAGTTGCAGAGAATGCATCTTCCTACAGTAGCAGGACAGACTGAGTCTGACTCATACTGTTTTAATTAGCCTAGGAGTGAATACAAAAATACACAAGCTCGGCTCCATGGCATGTCACACTTGTTTGATCATTTCATGCAGCATTAAAACGCCTTTAATACCAGTCTAGGACATAAAAGTGACCCTTTACTGTCCATAAAAGACCACTCATTCCCCTCTATGTATATGCTACATCTGTAGGAAATGCTACTCTGTGTGCTAAATGAAGCATTCTATACCGGTGTGTATATATAATTGATCTTGAGTCATGGTGGTGTTTCCATAGTTTCTCCTGTCTTTTCGAGGTTAGGGGCAATTCTATGTGATACTCTAGTTTGTGTTGAGCACTGCAGTTCTTCATTGTCATTTCTCTCATTTCTCTCTGTGGAAAGGAAGTGCATTGAGTTCAGACTCCATCAGGTTTAATCTAAATGAAGCCATATGTCCCCTTTAATTAGTCCTGAGAATGACTGCACACGCAGCCTCTATGCAGTCAGTGTGATTCTTCCCTCTTCCTGCAAATGAAGTCAAGATTTTACATTTAGATTTGAATGTACTAAACATTTGAGGCTAATTAGGCAGTTCTGGTTAATGTAAATGGCTCGAGTCAGAATGCCGCTTTGTCAGATGGCAGTGCATAATGCATATGCTTCCCACAAAGGATATGACTTCAGTCACCATCACAATCTAGGACCTTGTGAATTATGAAGAAGCAAAACCAGTAATGATGAAGGGAAGGTTTTTAAACAGATAGTCATCTTAACTGTGTATGTAATTAATCTGCAGTAAAGATCTGACATGGTGGTATGACCCAGGAACATGTTATCTTTTGCAGAACATGCAATAAATTGTGGAAGAATTAACATTAGAAAAATAAATATTTGATGAGCTTTTCAATACAGGTGATAGATGTAGTGAATAATAGCTGTCTAAATAAATACAAATGCTTCAATATCTACAGCAACTGTGAGGTATTATGCAATAATTTTGTATCTTTATGTGATTGTGTCTTAGTTATTCACAAGATGCCATACATTCTCACTAACCTCCACAGGAGGCCATCTCAAACCCTGTAACAAAGAAAGACGAAAATGGCTCCCAGTATAACACAGTTTGGTTGGTCCTTCTGTGGTAACTCACTGGTTTCTCCCTCTCTCCCTCCCCCAGGCCAATGACGCCTCAGGGAACACCTGGAACTGGCTCTACTTCGTCCCCCTCATCATCATCGGCTCCTTCTTCATGCTCAACCTGGTGCTGGGTGTCTTGTCAGGGTGAGGCACACACACACACACACACACACACACACACACACACACACACACACACACACACACACACACACACACACACACACACACACACACACACACACACACACACACACACATACGACCTGATCCTTTTCCATCCCTGCTTTGGTTTTTTTGTGTATTGTTCTGTTTACATTTATAGATTTGCAATAAGAGGCAAATGCACCTATTTGAGGATGATTTATGCCCTATACACTAACAGCACAATCCCACTCTCATTCAGATACCTTTGTCATTTCTCTGTCTCTCTTTAAGTGGCCATCTAAGCAGACCACACATTCCTCATCCCACACACACACACACACACACACACACACACACACACACACACACACACACACACACACACACACACACACACACACACACACAGTACAGCACACACACACACACACACACACACACACACAGAGTACAGCACATACTTAGAAACCCACGCACAAACCGCCCACTGCTCCACTCTGCCCGAGGCTCAGGAGAGATGTATAGCACAGTGCCTGGTCTACTCTCAGACCATCCATTTCCATTAGCCAAACCCACATGATGACTGCACAACAAAACACACACACACACACACACACACACACCACAGACTCCCACACACACATCCATCCAAACAAACACACACCGAGTCTGTGCAGGGGGTGGACACACACTCCTCACTGTTCAGTGAACCTGAAAGCATCTTTTGACTGCAAAGAGGAAGAGGCTCTCCTTTAAAGACATATGCATTTAGAGCAGTATTACCATAATGAAATGGCCGCTTCACTCCAATGGCCCTGTTAGCTCACAGGTACCGGAGGTTCACTTCTGGGCTGCAAGAAGCCAATTTCATTTCATTTCATTTAGACTAGTCAGCCACTGCCGTTGTTCGGGACACACTACCTCTGTCCAAGCGCGCGTGCACCACACACACACACACACACACACACACACACACACACACACACACATTGCATGTGTGTACATTCGTGTGTCTCTCTTCCATCTAGTACACAATCTTCTTGTAAGTTCTACTGTCTTTATCTGAGCTTCTCTCCCAATAATGTCTCCTCCGCCTCGCTATCATTATTGAGCTGGAGATTTTGTGCAAGCCTGTATTCACAGTTTCCAAGCCAGGTCTCTCAGTCACCCCCGGCCCTCCGAGGCGAGCCAGATATCGAGCCGCTGCCTTTAATGCCGCCATTAAACAGTAGTCGGCCATCATGTTACATTACAGCAAATAATTCTCTTCTGCAGTAACATATTGAATTCCGATGTGAGCTTCAGGAGACTGCTGGAAGTCCACTCTGCCGCTCATGTCTCTGTCTCAAATGGCCCTCTCTATCCCCGCTACCCTGCCGAGATTATTGCCCATAATAAAAAATAAAAAGGCTTGCATGTATCCCTCCTCTTCATCTCCTTCCTTCCCTCGTTCTTTTCGTTTCTCTCGTTTGCATCCCTGTCGTTTCTTCCTCTCCCGTTGCTTCGCTTTGCTTTTGATTAGAATGGCGGCATGTGGCTTAGCCCGCCTCCTCGTCCTCCTTCATGCCTACGGAGTATATGGCGAGAGAGAGAGAGAGAGAGAGAGAGAGAGAGCTCCGTTCTCTCCGGCTCTCCCATCCCCCCTCTTCTTTCCTTCTTTCCTCGAATTCAAAAGGAGAGTCTCCAAGAGCCAAACTCCCAGGTGGACTTTTAATTAACCGCAGATTTCCTTAAGAGTGTGCTTGTGTGTTTATATGCGCGCGCGTGTGTGTATGTGCGTATGTGTGTGCGCGTGTGTGTTTTTGCCGATAAGGGAGAGGAGGATTGGGTCACTAATGTGGGTTTTTAATGGTAAATTGAACAGTATGAGGGTGCAGCTGCTGTGACGGCTTCAGAGCAGAGCTGGGCATGTGTGTGTCTTTTATCATGCGTGGAGCTGAGCACAGGGAGGCCTGAGATATAGGCCATACATACATACAGTATGTGCTCATAGGCAGCTTTCATGTCCCCTCCCTTGTTATTGATATCATTTCCTCCTCCCGAAAGCTAGCTTTGTGTGTGTGTGTGTGTGTGTGTGTCTGTGTGTGTGTCTGTGTGTGTGTGTCTGTGTGTGTGTGCGTGTGTGTGTGTGTGTGTCTACATGTGCTTGTGAGTGTGTGTGTGTGTGTGTGTGTGTGTGTGTGTGTGTGTATGTGTTGACAGTGCACACATGTATGTAGGAGTGTTGTGGCCAGTCCTGAAGCGTGTTTGCTCACATGCACGCTGCCCTTTTAACCTCCTCACACACTCTGCATTTAGATCTGTTCTCCCGACGGACAACTCCCTAAGGAGGGCACGCCACTCATCAGGCCACCCCACAGTACTCTCTGGAGTTTCTGCTCAGGGGTGCACACCCTTTCACTCAAGTGTGTGTGTGTGTGTGTGTGTGTGTGTGTCTGTGTGTGTGTTTGTTTGTCTGTGTGTGTGTGTGTTTGTCTTTGAATGAAAGATTTATGTGTGTGGAATAAAAATGTGTGTGTTTGTCTGAATGTGTGTATGAATGTCTATGCCTGCTTGCCTGCCAGTGTGTGTGAGAGAGTGAATCATTTTGTCTGCATTTGTGTGTGTGTGTGTGTGTGTGTGTGTGTGTGTGTGTGTGTGTGTGTGTGTGTGTGTGTGTGTGAGTGTGTACATGCGGTTTGAAGTGAAAGGTCACACTTGAAGTCCTGAGGGGAAGTCAGAGACTCACGTCGTGATCAGAGAGGGTAGATGCTGGGGCTGGAGGGACACTAGACCAGTGACCTCATGAAGGGCTTTCACCGCTCCACTCTGATCTGTCTGTGTGTCTGTCTGTCTGTCTGTCTATCTGTGTCTGTATGACTGTCTGTCTGTCTGTCTATGTGTCTGCGTGATTCAGCACAGCACTCCCTAGCATTTCAAGAGGACACCATTGATGTTGCCTCTGGAGGGCAGAGCACACTTCCTTTGAGTGGGGGATCATTTATCACTCATTTGAGATTGGTCATACTCTATCTAGCAAGGGCATGCAGATACAATATCATCATTAAATCGTTCTGAGAGTTGACTTTTTGTTTCAAGATGTCTGATCAGAGAAGTTTTTCTTTCTTTCTTTTTCTTTCTTTCTTTCTTTCCTTCTTCCTTCTTTCTTTCTTTCTTTCTTTCTTTCTTTCTTTCTTTCTTTCTTTCTTTGAATAATTTCCTGAGTTCTGAATTTCTGCTCAGATGTATTGGGGCACTGGAGGGTTGAAGGCAGATTTCTACCGAAGGTTGTAAACGTCATGGCTGAGCTTGAGTGAGTCACTGATACTGGCGGGCAGGCTGTGTGTCTGAGTGCCCTTGGTCTCCATGGATCACTGGCTTGTAATTGGAGGAAAAAGGGACACACAAATCTATACGACATTTATATTCATGAGATTAGATTCTGAACGGAAGTAAATTCATTTAGTCACAGGTGCTTAGTGATCAGTCGTGTGTGTGTGTGTGTGTGTGTGTGTGTGTGTGTGTGTGTGTGTGTGTGTGTGTGTGTGTGTGTGTGTGTGTGTGTGTGTGTGTGTGTGTGTGATGCACCACAGGGAGTTTGCCAAAGAAAGGGAGCGCGTGGAGAAGCGTCGAGAGTTCCTGAAACTACGGCGGCAGCAGCAGATTGAACGGGAGCTGACGGGCTACCTGGAGTGGATCTGTAAAGCCGGTCAGTCTCACCTATGACCTCTAACCTCTCTCTCTCACACTCACACTCACACACACACACACACACACACACACACACACACACACACACACACTCTCACCTCAATCATGTCTTCCAGAGGCCATTAGAGCCCAGATCATTACCAGAGCATTACAAGTGTGGGCAGTTCAATAGCAGTGCTGACCAAAAGGCCCCACATGTGGTAAAAGCTGGGGATAATTAAGTTGAGTACATGTTATTGAGTCTCAATCCACCTGTCAATACTGGAGCAGAAGAAAACTCTCAGCCAGTGTCTCTTAAAGGCATGTACACATTGGGCTTTATGCTAATGGCAATGGGTTTATTGCACCACACATGAACTAAGGACAATTTTAGGAGGAAAGGGTCATTTGTTCACACTGTGTGTGTGTGTGTGTGTGTGTGTGTGTGTGTGTTCGTGTTGTGTTGTGTTGTGTTCGTGTTTGTGTTCGTGTTTGTGTTCGTGTTTGTGTTCGTGTTGTGTGTGTGTGTGTGTGTGTGTGTGTGTGTGTGTGTGTGTGTGTGTTCGCGCGGGTGTGTGAAACAGGAAAGAGAGAATATGAGAGAGATATATATTAAATTGAGTGTGTGTGTGTGAGAGAGAGAATAAGAGAAAGAATAAAGTGTGTGTGAGTGTGTGTGTGTGTGTGTGTGTGTGTGTGTGTGTGTAGTGCGTGCCCTCTGACAGATGTTGTATTTGTGTGCCCCCCTCAGAGGAGGTGCTGCTGGCAGAAGAGGACCAGAACGCCGAGGAGAAGTCTGCTCTGGATGGTGCGTGGTACAAGAGGAAACCCAACAACCCAGGTGAAAAGAGGACAAGCGTGACCCGGGCTGGGTTACCATAGTAACTCTATCGTAAGCCACGCCCGCGGGAGATGCCACAGATGATGCTACCTCTCAAAACATCCAATCACATCATACGATTTTGCCTCTGGAATGCTCATTGGAGCACAAAATCGGTCTGAATCCATGGGCATGAATGTGGTCTGGTCCTGTTTCACCTGGGGAAAATCACCTGCTACAATCTCACTTGACTACCATATCATTACTGACAATCAAGGTTACGCTCTCTGGCAAAGTGTCTCAGTTTTCTATAGCAGGTTTTAAGAATGAATGCTGTAGCTTTATTCATTTTGGTCATGTAGGAGGAGAGCTGGGAAAGGAATTCATTTCTTTCTCAATATCTTTTATATTACTCCTTCATTCTCTCTCTCTCCTTTATTCCCTCTCTCTCCTTCCTACCTTCCTTCTGTCCTTCACTCTCTCTCTCTCTCTCTCTCTCTCTCTGTGTCTTTAGCACCCCTTCTCTCCCACACAAGTCATGTTTGATTGACAGTCTCCTCCCCCTGAGAGGCCCTGTGCCCATCTGAGGGCTGCAGTGCTTTATCAGAGCTCCATAATCTCTGTCAATTAGGGCCTGTGCGGAAAGCAGTGTTAATTACAGAGATTAAGGCAACGAGTTAATTGGATTAGCATCACACACATACAGTCTCTCTCGCTCTCTCTTACACACACACACACACACACACACACACACACACACACACACACACACTCACACACTTGGGAAGATGGTCCTACTCTTCTAGCGTGTGCTAGTTATCGACTCTAAGCGTGCACACTGACACGATAATTGACCCCTGTTGTATCTAACGAGGATGCAGTGGTGTGTTGGTGTGTTGTTATTTTAGCGTTAGCTCTGTTGCCTTGGTGTACAGTAGGCGCTAACAAGAGCAGACTGGTTCCAGTGTAAGCAGTGGGCCTGTGAGCTAGAGATCACATTCATGAGCTCCTCATCCCCCACCCCCATCAGCTAACTACAGACAGGAGACACAGCAGCATGAGGAAGTGATGGATGGATGCCTGTGTGTGTGTGTGTGTGTGTGTGTGTGTGTGTGTGGGTGTGTGTGTGTGTGTGTGTGGGGGAGAGAGAGAGAGAGAGAGAGAGAGAGAGAGAGAGAGAGAGAGAGAGAGAGAGAGAGAGAGAGAATGAGATTATGAAGCTGTGATGGAAGAGTTTCTTGCGGTGGACAGCAGGGGAGCAATGTTCAGTCATGCATGCATCTTACTAATCTACATATACCGCACATTCTCTAAGCAATATAGTGTCACTGTAGTGATTACTGACAACACACACACACATTCTTCATCTAAGCATCTGAACTATGGCATGGTTGTCATGTTATAGACTGCAATTAATTAGCTTAATGAATATTTTATAATTACTCAGAAGTAAGTCTGTAAGGAAACAAATTTAATCATTGCTAATTACCAAATGTCGCACCAAGACGTCTAAGAAGTAGTTGACTGGCTGAAGGTCCATGAATTATTTTTCATAAAAGACATTGACAGGATCGTCATAGATTCACATGACGCATACACTGCAGTACATTCATTTTAACAAAGACATTGGTCATTCTGTCCCTTACCTGTTGATCACTGTGAGCCCATTTTCTACCTTTCTGACTTGTGTGTCTGTTAATTTTTCTGTGTGTATGTGTGTCTGTGGGTGTGTGTTGTCAAACACATTTGTTTATTCAGTGTTAAAGCGTGGGAAGGTGAAGAAGAGCAAGAACGATCTGATCCACGCTGAGGAGGGAGATGACCACTTCACAGACATCTCATCTGTTGGTAAAGATCCCTCTCCTGATTGTCCCAGATACAAGTAGCATTTCAGTGTACAGCAGTAGAAATCACTCACAGTATCTTTAGCATACAGTAAGTGATTAGCTGCTTTAGCTTCT
>JAODXP020000008.1:19560852-19573352 GCA_027497455.2 Sardinella longiceps | reverse complement strand
AAATGTGACTAATCAGAGACATCTGGTCTTTACTCCTCCTCTATGTTCCCTTCTTCCTCCACATTCCCCTCCCCTGAGATCTGTCCGTCAGACGCTCTGCCATCGCTGACAGCGCAGAGAGAGAGAGGGGGGGAAGCGTCTCTGTGTCTGAGATGGCTGTGTGTGGGTAGTGGGTACGGGGGGCTTACGGGTTGGCAGCGCCACAGCTGTGAGGATTTGCATTTCCACGCTCAGTGTCATTACTGACGGGATTAGTGGAAGAATACCCTCACCAGCCACTTCACTGGCATCAGCCCCGACACCCCTCTCCAAACACCCCTCTACCTCCCACTCTTACACTTCTCTCTCTCTCTCCATCTCTCTTTCTATCTCCCTCAGTTCTCTCTCCCTCTCTTTTTTTCTGTCTTTTGTCGGTCTTTATCTACAATTTCAAACGTATCCTCATGAAGTCACAAGCACAAAGCTGACAGGGGCACCCTTGGGTGGGTCTGTGAATGCACTCAACAGATGGGACGATGGTGTGATCATATCTCGGTGCGAGGAAGAGAGAGGTATTCAATAGTTAGAATCAGATACAGACTGTCGTACAGCATGTTTTGAGGCATGAGTCCGTCGTGGGTGTTGTGCGGATGTATCAAGTGATTAGCTGTCAGTGTAAATATGTGAGTACACAGGAAAAAAAGGAACAAAAAGGTTAATTGTTTTGGCATTCCACTGCTGTCGTGTTTTTTCGTGCTTTCTACCCTCTCTCAGACTCTGACTCTTGTCTGTTTCTGTCTGTATCACAGGGTGGCCATAGAATCTGAATTGTGTGTTTAGAGAAGCATCTTTGGGCGTATAGAGAGCGGATAAATATTTCTGGTTGCAGTTGCACAACATGCTCATCATCACTGCAGTCGTCTGACTTAAAGGAATGAAATCGACCCGCTGTATGCACCCTTGTGACTCACTAGCAACTAGTGGCTGGTTTAGAGTCCAATACGATAGTAAACACTAACACCTGTTTAGTGTATTAGAGTCAGACTAAGTAAGCAAGAGCTCCTCCACTCCTAATGCCATCTCTGTGTGCTTGTGGATTTGCCTGTGTCTGCACAGAAGCCTCTGGAGAATCACACACACACACACACACACACACACACACACACACACACACACACACACACACCTCACCTCTGGGTTAGAACATAGACTGTGAAAGCAAGTAAGATACACAGAGCTTCCTCCCGCAAGCCACGCGATGGTTCTCACGCGACAGAAAACCCCTCCGTGTGCTTCAGTATGCATCTGTATCCAGATTAACCCAGCCCCTGGGTTAGGACTACTGGGCTAGAAACCCAACCCCTGGGTTAGGACTACTGCTCCTGCCACCCCTCAAGATAGTGCAAGTAATGGTGACAGGATAGAAAAAATGTGATTGAATTATGAGGAGCACGCACCACCCACAGCTAAGTGTTACTGTAGGCGAGGTTTCGGTTCAGGGAACACAAGAAATGCCCAGACGCATTTTAGTCTGCTCAGATGGAAAACCTCACAAATTGCCTGCCCACAGACAGCGATGATGTATGGTAATCAGGTTAAAACCAGCAGTATTGCCCTGCTTTGTCTTTGGGCTGTCTGAATGTAAATATATAAATATGGTTGTTGTGTAGTGAATGCAAACAACTGCAGCAGCAACAAAAACGCTGTGACTCGAAGGCTCTTTACATTTTAACGAGTTTTTGTAGTCAGTTGCTCTCGACTGATGGTGAATGTTTCACTACAACAACATACTAAATTATGTATTACTTTATACTATTAATTATTTTACACTTGCTTATTCCTCATTCCTTATTGTGTCTTAACCACAGTGAGTTAAAAGAGATGGCTAATCATAGTGAAAAGAAATGCAGCATTGGTGAGAGAGAGAGAGAGAGAGAGAGAGAGAGAGAGAGAGAGAGGGGGATGGGGGGGATAAAATCCTATTTGACTTGTGCACCACAGGGCATCAGTGTATTTGATGGCTAATCCTGTTATGTCCTGTGAATGCTAGATCACAGCCTAGCCCTAGAGTTAAGTTGTGCGCTTGCACACATTGATTGGTGGAACCTTTTGCATTGTTGCAAGGCCCTCTCTTTACATGGCCCAGTCACGGCAGCTTAGTCTCAGCCAGCAGCAGCAGCGGCGTGGAGAGAAGCCAGCTGCGAGGAGACCTTCTGTCAGACACTTGAAACGACAGAGTGACAGATGTAGATGCGGAGCCGAATGGTATTCCCAAGTCCCCGCGTCTCCAGCGGAATAAATCACAGTGCAGAAAGAAGCAGGGTCGGGAATATGGGATCTGTCGCTGAAGTGGTGTGTGGACCAAGACGTGATTAGGGACGGATTTTGTCCCAGAATGACGTTCTGTTCAGATATGTGTTAGAGATTGACAGAGAGAGAGCCGATAAGGGAGCTTAAGCTCTGATGTTTTATTAGCATATCTGAACGGATGGTTACAAGTGGCTGTTGCATACAAGTTTATCTACTTATCTTGAGAGATGGACAGTGGTGTGAAAATATTCTAACCTTGAGTTGCCAATTGTTGCTCTCAGTATACCTCTACATCAGAGCCATTAAGTCATCATTTGTGTGTGTGTGTGTGTGTGTGTGTGTGTGTGTGTGTGTGTGTGTGTGTGTGTGTGTGTGTGTGTGTGTGTCCTTTATTAGAATCAAGTTTGATTGGAGTGTCAAAGATGACTGACACTCTACAGTAGTTGTGTTTCTATCCAACTGGTTGATGCACATCCAAGTGAAAAAAAACAACTTTAAAAACTCTAACAGCATTGTAATGATATGCGGATGGTGCAGAATGGGACACATTACACTTTATTTTTTGACTTTGCAGCGAACGGCTTGAAAGAGAGTGATTGGCCGCTGGGCATTAGTTTGGGCGGCCCGGGGCTAGGCAGTGGCTTCAGTATTTATTTCTCTTGTTTTGAATGATGTTGTTAGTGGATGAAAGTGATGGAGGTGGGGTAAAGGACTTCAACTCTGACTGGTTATGGTTATGTTTCCATTCGCTCCTCCGATTCAACCATCTTCTGTTCTATATCTAACAGTTTATTGTGGGCTATTTTGTTTTGTTGTAGCAGAGGGCCTCTTTGTGATGTATCATTTTAATGACACACACACACACACACACACACACACACACACACACACACACACACACACACACACACACACACACACACACTCTTACATTTCTACAAAATGCAGAATTTGCACTTGAGCATTATTATGTATGCATGCAGTGTTTTCTCCATGACCAGAATATTATTTTTACTTCATTAATAAACAGCAGTAGGCTACTATAGTAAAAAGAATGCAGTAAAAGCTGCAGTTTTGATACTACAGTACTGAGCGGTTTCTTCAAATGTCAGTGTTGGATCTTCGTTATATCTTCTCGTGCTCACATCCCGTCTGAACTCAATGTAATTATAAAGCTCTTGAGCTGCTAAATCAGCTTCACCTAATCAAAAGAGCTGATGAGTTTAGTTAGCCAGACAAATCAAGGAAGATGGAAGAATATGCTGAGCAGGAGGAGCAGACACGTTCTTAAGAGCTGAAGAGAATAGTCCTACTGCAGATACGGGGTACATAGACACTTAGAGCTTTTAAGCTTACAGTTTTGTGTCTGTCACTAAAATAATCACATTAGAGAAGAGGTGTTAAGTGCAAACATACAGCGCAAACAACACATTTATGAAGAATTAAGCGGATATATAATAGTAGAAATAGCACCTTGTGAAGGAAAATTGAACTAACATTTTGCAGCAGTGGGATAAGGAACACATTGCAGTCCCAGTTGTAAGCCTAAGCTAACATGCTGTAGGTCTGTAAACACCCCCAGGCTATCTGTGGTGAAATGTAGTATACCTCAGCAATCTGCTAATGATGTGTGCTCACAAGAGGCTGGGAGGGCTAATGATTGTGTGGAGTGGCCTCTCGTATAGAGGGAATGGGGATCTAGGTCAGGCAATGTCCTCTCTGTTCAAATGGAGGTTCTTGGAAGGTGTGGTCACTGAGGCAAAAATAACACTCTGGTCTGTATAACCTTTGTGGGTTAAAACAAGGTCCATGTTGTGTTGGTGGAGTGCTCTCTGAAGCAGGAGTGAATCCATTGTCTTCTTCTCTCCCCAGGCCCCATCCGCCTCTCCTCTCCTCCATACCTCCCTTTCTCTTTTCCCTTCTCTCCTCTATACCTCCCGCTCATCTTTTCCCTTCTCTCCCCCATAACTCCCTCTCTCTTTTCCCTTCTCTCCTCCATACCTCCCTCTCTCTTTTCCCTTCTCTCCTCCATACCTCCCTCTCTCTTTTCCCTTCTCTCCTCCATTCCTCCCTCTCTCTTTTCCCTTCTCTCCCCCATTCCTCCCTCTCTCTTTTCTTTTCTCTCCTCCAAAGGCCCCCCTCATCCTTTTCCCTTCCCTCCTCCATATACCTCCCTCTCATCTTTTCAATTATCTCCTCCCTACCTCCCTCTCTCAACACTTAGTCAGTCCACAGCTATGTGTTTAATCTTACCAGTGAACTAAACCATCTGTCTGACAGCCAAAGACATGCCTTGTGCATTTGATGTGCTAGATTTCTTGATCAAACCACATATGCTGCAGGCAAGTACTGTACATGTATGTCATAGAATATCTGCCTCTATAGGCAACAGAACAGATAGTGAGGCATCTTCCCTGGGTCCTTTGCTGTCTGGCATTAATATCAGCATTTGGTGATAAATAGTGATTCAAAGACCAAGACAGATGGTGTGGTTGAGGCAGAAAAAAAATATGGCGGACGAAAAGACCATGTTTTTTTTAACCATGTCATCTGTTCGATTAGAAGTGGTCAGATCTCTAGAGACTGGGGGATATTGGAAGCATCAGCTCTGTAATTAACTTACCTGTTGTCATCTGTCAGATCAGAGATGTTGCATCTTTTCCCCTGTTGCTTGTATTTTTGTTTACTTAGATGAGGCTCAGTGCAGAGTATTATGTTTGCGAACTCTGGAATTATGCAACTACTCAAGTTTATCGACGGTATTTTACCTTATGCCTCAGGTTTAACTTTGAAGACGAAACGCCAACAACAAACTTTGACAACTTTCCCTCTGCCATCATGACGGTCTTCCAGGTAAGCAACTTTTCTCTTTTAACTATCTCATATTGACACTGATGCATCGGAAAAGAAATGTGATATGGGAGGGAATGCAGTGTGTGTACCCTCATAATGGGGAGATATGGAGGGAAAGCAACTGCCTGACTGTCCACAATACTGTATGATGAAATACTGCTACCGAGGCCTGAAATCTGATTGTCTGCCACCCACAGATCCTGACAGGAGAAGACTGGAATGCAGTGATGTATCATGGGATAGAATCCCAGGGGGGCGTCCATGGCGGAATGTTCTCCTCTGTCTACTTCATCATCCTCACTCTCTTTGGAAACTGTATCCTGTAGCGTTTGTGTAGCCCACAGAGGGAACAGGAGGAGGAGATAGCTTTGCTTTGATAATATGCATACAGTAGTCCACATGTGCAAGCCTACTTCTCAGAGTTGAGGGTCTTTGAATGTGCTTCACATTAGTAACTAGTTTACCTGTCAAAGTCTTAGTAACTGGCTTGTGTTTAGGTCCTCATTTTATTCAGGATCTTAACTGATGCAATGTTGACTGACTCAAGATGAAGAGTCAGAATGTTTTAACTACAGTTAGTGTCTCTCTCTGTAGACGTTCAGACCAGGTTCTAAGAGACTTCTGGAGCTCTCCTATTTGAAGGGAAGCATGATTCTCAATGAATGGAGCTAGTGCTCTCCCTCTGGTGAGCTTGAGATTGTGTTTGTTTGAAAATGGCAGCAAATGTATCGAGGCTGTTATAATCCTGAGCTTATACCACTCCAGACACCCTGCTAAATGTGTTCTTGGCCATTGCTGTCGACAATCTGGCCAATGCGCAGGAACTCACAAAGGTAAGCTCTGCGACCCTCAAGCCTTCTCATTCCTCCTTCCTCCCCCAATAAAACCAACAGATGAAAAGACTGAGCCATACAGCCAGTCAGTGGTTGAGTGGCTGAAATGCGTCATGGCGGCAGTGTTGATTCTCTTCTCAGGCCTCTTCAGAACACTTCATGCACCTGTGTCTGCTGCTGCTGCTGCAAACACAGCCTCGTGCCACTTTGTAAACCACTAGTGTCTTTGAACGTTTCTGCCCTCATTACGATCGGGGACTAACTTTGCCTGTCATCTCAGATGAAAGTGCCTTCCAAATGGAAAAGATCAATTAGCTGCCATGATGACCATGGCACAGGGCTTCCACGAGCTGGGTCTACTAAAAGTAGCTGTCTGATTGACGTCATCTCCAGGGAGCTTTAATAGCCAGCCATTGTTGAGAAAAGCTCTTCAAGGCACAGGAGTCATTTAAAACAGTCCAGTTTTTTATCCTGTAAAAAATATATGAATGAAAGGATTTGCGGAGTTTGGGCTTTATTGAGATGGGCATGCAAGTGTTTTACAGTATCAAACACAATGAATTGCTCTCTTTTTAATAGGTCTGTATGGCTCTGTATTTCAGTGCCCTGTATTTTACACACTCTGTATTATACATGTCAGATTTAGGAAGAATTCTACTGTGTGTGCAATATTATGTAGGCCTACATGAAAATAGTAACTAGTTATTATAGATTATAATCTCATTGTCATTTTAGAGCAGTTAACACAAACAACAAGCAAAACAAAAAGTCAGGAAAATTTAGTGTCTTGTTTCAAACTCATACTGCATTGCCTTTGGCCTCTCATATCATTCCCTCTCATGAGTGTATGGCTTATCCCTATTGGCTAGGATGAGGAACAGCAGGAGGAAGAGGCCAATAAGAAGCTGGCCCTTCAGAAGGCCATGGAGGTGAAGGAGGTCAGTCCAATGTCAGCGGCCAACATCTCCATCACAACGTAAGTCTGCTTAAAGTCTTTGTCCAATCTAGAAGATGTTCTTAATGGTCTAGATGGTCTTATTGTCTTTTGGATCTCATTGTGGTGGTTGTGTTGTCCCAACGTCTGTTTTGGTATTTTTGTTTTGCTTATCACTTTCTTATTGCTTTGTGTCACTTGTTGCGTAAATATGCATGAGTGAGCTGGTGTACAATTCATGTTCCTCAATGTTTGGTGTGCTGCAGAATAGAGGTGCTCTGAGGATCAAAGGTGTTTGTGCCTTTACCTTGAGGCCAGGAAAGTTGAGTTTAGTGCTCTCTGAAATAGTTTTCATAGGCCAATATTATGTTTATAAAACTATTCACAGGAGTGATGAGTGAATAGCCTCACAGTCTCACAGGACACACTGGGTATTGTGTCTTTGAACCATTTAATACAACCACACATCTCATTGGCTTGTGAAGCCTCCTTCCAGTGTCTCTGGATTTGTTGGCAAAATTGGCTGTTGTGTGCTTGTAAAATGACATTTTTGACAAGAGAGTTTGATAACTTGTTACAATTGTTATCTCCTCATCTGAGATCCTGCTGACTGTTGAAGATGCATGTGGCAAGGATGTGATCTCGTGCTTGAATACATACTTCGATCTGATACGTACTCTGATCCGACTCTACAAGGAAAAAAACATGTTAAAAGTTTTAAAAAAAATAATGAACCCTCCCTTTAATACCACTGTCTTCCACCTTACAAGGTTAAGTTCTGCATTTCAATTGCATTACTTGTATAAGTAGTCTGTTCCTTTTATGAGGACTTTACTGTGTAAATTAGCAAAGTTTTGGAAATGGGAAGCTCATGCCCAAGGCTGTCAGTAATGAATAAAAAATAAATGCCTACTTTTTTCTCACTTCATCAGAGCAGATACATTAAATCTTCTTTTTTTAATAAACCTTCCTTTTTATCTTTTGGTGTAAACTCTGACTTGTCTTTGGCCAGTAAGCTCCCATGTGAGTCAAACTTCTTGATTGCCAGGGTTAATTAAACTCTTCTGTTCTCTGCCATTTTGAATAATTCATCACAATCTTTGCAGTTTGTCAGTATCTCAGCCATAGCCCAGCATCTTAAAACACTTTCATTTCACCCTTTATCAATGGAATTGGCCAGCATATTTTCCTGCGTTCTGTATTTGGTGGCTGCCTCTAAGCCATAGGCAGGATACATGGCCTTTTTATGGCCTGGATCATTACTCATCAAATTTGTGCTCATTGCCTTGTCTTTGGTGACACACAGATTATGATGAAGCGCCGCAACATACCCATACCCTCCAACGCTTCATTTGCCAAATTGATGCTTATTTATGCAGCCATTTGGGTAGTGGAATTATTTTTGCAGCAGTGCAAGGCTATGATGCATATTCAGCATCTCATGTTTTCCCATTACACTATATAGCACAGGCTTTCATTACAGTGCATGCAAAGCGATGCACTGTACTGTTCTCCGTTGGCTTCTTCTTCTTTTTATTATTATTGTTCTTCAATGCTCGCTTTTCTCAATAACCGTTTCACCTAGAAACTTCATTCAAACTTCATCTCGTAGGTCTCGATTTGTGTTGTTATGCTATGACATTTCACTTTTCTACTATTTTTACTTTTTCTACTATCTGCGATAAACGAGCGAAAAAAGTGCTTTTTTCACAAATTATGGAATTTTCAGAGTTCCACAACAGAATTCTACTTCCTATTGTTGCTACCTTAACTACTGTAAACATTCTATTGTTGCTTTCTTGACTACTGTAAACATTCCAGAGAACTTTCAGCAGACTAGTGGAACTTCTAGGATTCTATTTCCACGAACATTCTGTTATCTGCTGTATTAACCTTTCCAGTTCATTTCTATTATCCTAATGGGCTATTTAAGCTTATTTCACTTCCATTTGCTGAGGCAAAGGGCTCGCGAAGCGAGCCTCTTTGCCTTTTCCCTCTTCTACTGTCTTTTTCTTTTCAATTCTCTGTATCATCTATTCAACTTTTAACAACTTTTTCATCTTTGCCATTTATTTCTTTGATTCTCTGTATTATCTGTTCAACTTTTGGCAACTATTTACGTCTTCACCTTTTTGTCTTCAATTCTCTTCAATTCTCTATTCACTTTTTAATCGACATTTGACATTTTTGCCTATTTCCCTTCAACTTTTTGCCAACTTTTTACTGTACATCTTTGCCTTTTTCTCTTCAATTCTCTGTATTATCTCTTCAACTTTTTGGCAACCTTTCAGGCCTAGCCTACATATTTTCCTTTTTTTCTCTTCAATTCTCTGTATTATATTCAACATTTTTTGCAACTTTTTTTCCACATCTTTTCCTATTTCAACTATTTCCTATTTCAACATTTTTAAACAAGTTTACACAAAGCAACTTTTTATGTAATCATCAACAACTAACCATTTGATGCAGCCAAAGGCTGCGTCCACCTTTACCACTAATTTAACTACTGATACGGGCCATGTTCATTCAAACTATCATCAACTATCTTTTTTTTCAACTATTCAATATCACCCATTCATCAACATTGACAATAGCCACTGCTAACAACTCCCATGATGACCTAGCAATATACATAGCAACCAACAATATCAATGTAGCAACCAACATATCCGCCCTCGCAATGGCCTAGTAACAACCCCAGATACCCCTACAATGTCCTGGGAACCAGTTCCACAATGATGACATGGCAACTGGCATAGCAACCAACATGCTCAACATGGCAAACAGCATAGCAACCACCATATCCGCCCTAGCAACAGCCTAGCAACTGCCTCCAGCAGCCTTGCAATGTCTTTACAACCACTCCAGCAATAATGATATAGCAATGAACAAAGATGATAAAGTTGTCAAAAGTTGAATAGATGATACAGAGAATTGAAAAGAAAAAGACAGTAGAAGAGGGAAAAGGCAAAGAGGCTCGCTTCGCGAGCCCTTTGCCTCAGCAAATGTAGGTGAAATAAGCTTAAATAGCCCATTAGTTTAATAGAAATGAACTGGAAAGGTTAATACAGCAGATAACAGAATGTTTGTGGAGCAATAATGATATAGCAATGAACACAGCAACCAACATGATCAACGTAGCAACCAGCATAGCAACCTACATGTCCACCCTAGCAACTGCCGAACAACATCCTTAAGCACCAATGCCACCTTCCAGGAAGCACTTCCACAATGATGACCTAGCAATGAACATTACAACCAACATGATCAACGTAGCAACCACCATAACTTACCTGGCAACAGCCTAGTAACAACCTCAAGAAGCCCTGCAATGTCCTAGGAACCGCTTCCACACTGATGACCAAGCACTAGACATAGCAACCAACATGATCAATGTAACAACCAGCATAGTAACCACCATATCCGCCCTAGCAACGGCCTAACAACAACCAAAAGTACCCTTGCAATCAACATAACAACCAATACAGCAACCAGCACCATTTTCTTTTTTTTTCAACTATTCAACATGATCAAGGTAGCAACATTTTCTTTGCTACTTGACTAGTAACTTTGATTGCCTAAACAAGTTTCCTCTTTACTCTACTTTTCTACTTTTTTTCTACTATCACTTTTTAAGTGTACTTTTTAAACGTTTGCATGCACTGTGTAATTCCTTGGAATTGCAAATCTAGTTATTATTATTATTCTTCAATGCTCGCTTTTTCTCAATAACCGTTTCACCTAGAAACTTCATTCAAACTTCATCTCGTAGGTCTCGATTTGTGTTGTTATGCTATGACATTTCACTTTTCTACTATTTTTACTTTTTCTACTATCTGCGATAAACGAGCGAAAAAAGTGCTTTTTTCACAAATTATGGAATTTTCAGAGTTCCACAACAGAATTCTACTTCCTATTGTTGCTACCTTAACTACTGTAAACATTCTATTGTTGCTTTCTTGACTACTGTAAACATTCCAGAGAACTTTCAGCAGACTAGTGGAACTTCTAGGATTCTATTTCCACGAACATTCTGTTATCTGCTGTATTAACCTTTCCAGTTCATTTCTATTAACCTAATGGGCTATTTAAGCTTATTTCACTTCCATTTGCTGAGGCAAAGGGCTCGCGAAGCGAGCCTCTTTGCCTTTTCCCTCTTCTACTGTCTTTTTCTTTTCAATTCTCTGTATCATCTATTCAACTTTTAACAACTTTTTCATCTTTGCCATTTTTTTCTTTGATTCTCTGTATTATCTGTTCAACTTTTGGCAACTATTTACGTCTTCACCTTTTTGTCTTCAATTCTCTTCAATTATCTATTCACTTTTTAATCGACATTTTACATTTTTGCCTATTTCCCTTCAACTTTTTGCCAACTTTTTACTGTACATCTTTGCCTTTTTCTCTTCAATTCTCTGTATTATCTCTTCAACTTTTTGGCAACCTTTCAGGCCTAGCCTACATATTTTCCTTTTTTCTCTTCAATTCTCTGTATTATATTCAACATTTTTTGCAACTTTTTTTCCCATCTTTCCTATTTCAACTATTTCCTATTTCAACATTTTTAAACAAATTTACACAAAGCAACTTTTTATGTAATCATCAACAACGAACCATTTGACGCAGCCAAAGGCTGCGTCCACCTTTACCACTAATTTAACTACTGATACGGGCCATGTTCATTCAAACTATCATCAACTATCTTTTTTTTTAACTATTCAATATCACCCATTCATCAACATTGACAATAGCCACTGCTAACAACTCCCATGATGACCTAGCAATATACATAGCAACCAACAAGATCAATGTAGCAACCAACATATCCGCCCTCGCAATGGCCTAGTAACAACCTCAGATACCCCTACAATGTCCTGGGAACCAGTTCCACAATGATGACATGGCAACTGGCATAGCAACCAACATGCTCAACATGGCAAACAGCATAGCAACCACCATATCCGCCCTAGCAACAGCCTAGCAACTGCCTCCAGCAGCCTTGCAATGTCTTTACAACCACTCCAGCAATAATGATATAGCAATGAACATTGCAACCAACATGATCAACGTAGCAACCAGCATAGCAACCTACATGTCCACCCTAGCAACTGCCGAACAACATCCTCAAGCACCAATGCCACCTTCCAGGAAGCACTTCCACAATGATGACCTAGCAATGAACATTACAACCAACATGATCAACGTAGCAACCACCATAACTTACCTGGCAACAGCCTGGCAACAACCTCAAGAAGCCCTGCAATGTCCTAGGAACCGCTTCCACACTGATGACCAAGCACTAGACATAGCAACCAACATGATCAATGTAACAACCAGCATAGTAACCACCATATCCGCCCTAGCAACGGCCTAACAACAACCAAAAGTACCCTTGCAATCAACATAACCAATACAGCAACCAGCGCCATTTTCTTTTTTTTTTTCAACTATTCAACAACATGATCAAGGTAGCAACATTTTCTTTGCTACTTGACTAGTAACTTTGATTGCCTAAACAAGTTTCCTCTTTACTCTACTTTTCTACTTTTTTTCTACTATCACTTTCTAAGTGTACTTTTTAAACGTTTGCA
>JAODXP020000008.1:19544585-19560752 GCA_027497455.2 Sardinella longiceps | reverse complement strand
TTATGTTGGTGTTCCATGTACCAGGTCAGCAGAATGTGCAAAACTGTGGTAATATGTTTAAATTGTAGCTACAAGGGGTTTTGTGTTGTGGAAGCCTTTTCTCCAAATCGATGTTTTTTTTTTTTTTTTCAGTTTCTGAAACAATTTGTTTACTGAACACCAAAGTGCCACTTAATGATTTGGGAGACTTCATGTACTAATTTAGCCTTAATAGGCTGAAATACACAAGGCTTCAGCAGAACTGGTGACCTTAGGATGACCCTTTCCATTACCAAGGGAAAAACGTGTTTTATTGTCAACATGGAAAGCTTGCTTAAATACAGCAAATTGTTTTTAGAAATCCTGCTTAGTCTATACCACTACTTGGTCTGCATCAGTGAAACACATACACTGTGCTTTTGATACAGTATGTTTTTTGTGTCATCTTTATGTACACGTCGGGGGTTTCTGTTATGACCAACAATTTCCTTTAAACCATTTTAAACATTCAATGTTTTGGTAACACTAACATACAGGTCCATTCAATGTATTTTAGGATGAAATCCTTTCAGGCCATCTAGCATTTTAATGATGAAAATGTCCAAATGTTTCATTAATTTCCTATTTATACCTTCCTATTTGTGACAAAATTAAACTTGTTTCAGATGAATGACCACCGGTGTCATTTGTTTTGTAATGTGCCGCATGTGGGTGTTACCAATGTCTGTGTTTCTCTGTCCATTCAAGATAAGCAGGTGGACTCGGACAGGATGTGAACACCTGAGCTCCTGCACACCGCCGCCTGTGTCTGTGGCACACCTTTTATAAAACACACACACACCTTTTAGTTCTGTTCTGTTCTCTGTTCTGTTCTGGTCTTGTTTAGTGTGGTCTGGTCCGGTGTGGTCTCATCACTTGTTGTCTCTTTCTTTTTGTTTTTTGCATGTGCAGTTTTGTAAAGCAATCTCGGGGGGCGATCTCTCGCAGCTCCTCCATCTGCAGCGCTCATTCACCGTGAGTTTTTTGCTCTCCGTTTAGACCTCGTCACCCTCGCTTGCTCTCCTCCCATCTCCCTCCCTCCCTCCCTCCCTCCATCCTCTCTCCTTTTTACGCCTCTCCCTGTATCTTCTCTTCTCTTCTCCTCTTCTCCTTTTCCTCTCTCCACTTTTCCTCTCTCCTCTCTATCCCTTTCTCTAAATCTCCGTCCTTAGCCTCTCCCGTACCTGCTCTGCTCTTTCAGCCCCCCTCTCTCTCTCCTCCCACCCCTGTCTTGCTCCTGACATGAAGGACCCTGCTGCTAGTAGCCTGGTAGTCATATCTATGTGCTGTTCGTCATTGGAATGGACTTGTGGTTCTTAGGCAGAACTTAAAAGATGATGATGATGATGATGATGATGATGATGCGCTGCTTCACTGTATCACCCTAACTGCATGGCCAGGCTCAGTGATGTACTACTGCATGTCAACCTCAGGGCTGTCTAGAACATTCTGTAAGACCTACTGCTGCAGCTGGCCATTGGAGTGAATGATTGACAATTGCTGTATGCCAATTTTGCTGTATGGCTGTTTTGTTCTTGAAAAGAAAAAAAGATTCAAAAGAATCATGAACATTTGTTGGAATTAATACTAAAATGTACTAAACTATGCCAAATCTCTTTATCATGAGTACCGTAGCACACATAAACTGTCATTATAGCATTTACAGTGAGTCTGTTGTGGTAGTGAGACATTATATGCAGGACAGGCCCATAGTTATCCCACTATAGAAAGGAACTGAACTCTCAAATGTGTCCCTATATGTGAAACTCAGATCAGAGACCTGGCCCCTATCTGATCCAGATTCAGCTCACATCAGGTCTGTATCAAGTTTCTGTGTGTCTACTCCCACTCTTTTCAGTCTGTTCAGCTTATTGCAGACCCTAGATCAGTGTCCTCAATCTCTATGTTTCCTGTCATGTTTACATATATGTGTGTGTGTTTGTGTGCGGGTGTGTATGTGTAAAAGTGTGCGTGTATGTTTGTATGTGTATGTGTGTGTGTGTGTGTGTGTTTGTGTGTGTGTAAGTGTGTGTGTGCATTCAGTATGTGTCTGTCTGTGCCTAATTTCACACTGGCAGCACTGGGGGTTTACAGGCCTTGCTGATCTGGTTCCTTTGCTCTCAGCTATTCTAAGTGTTGTGTGTGAGTCTGTACTGTGTGTCTCTTTGTGTGCATTAACTGTTGTCTTCTGTCTCTCCCTCCTCCTGCTGCTGTCTGTGCTTTCAAACCTGTCTGTCCCTAACCTGTCTTCCGTCCCGCTGCGCTGTCTCACCCCCCCTCCTGTTTCACTTGCCTTTAGGAGTTATTTGTACACCCCTACACGCTCCTACCTGAGGTACAGTTCCCCCATAGTCCCCCAACACTGGCATCAAACACCATGCATACTAATCTCTGTCCAGTCACGTACTGTATACTACATACTACCGTATATACAGCTATAGCACTGTGTGGTGAACACAATGAAGAGATGCCTGCCTGGCCTCTGCATCTAGGTGACTGCTGCCATGACGATGGCTCATCTCTCGTGACTGCGAGCAGACGATGACTCACTGCCTTAATGGATGTTTCTCCCTCGCCAGCCATCTCCTTGCACACTTTTTTTCCCCCGTTTTTTTTTTCACTCTTGGTTAAAATAGTAACAACGGAACACGGTGACCTTTTCTTCTCTTGACTGTTTCCTCTCTGCAAAAGCAAAAGCCTAGCACTGTCTGGATTTGGTGTCTTTCTTTATTGCTCAGATAAACAAGCTTTGTTTTCAAAACAGCTTTATTGTAATAATAGTAAGTCACATGAGTGATTTGAAATTGTTCATGTCAGTGATTGGCACCTTGTCATCTAACATCACAAAAAAAAAACCACAACTTAGCAGGCTAACGCTACTCTTTGATTGCGTGACAGACTGCAGTGAAGAAATGAGTGAGAGAGTGTCACCGTGGCTACTATTTATTTATTCATTCATTTATTTATTTATTAATTTTATTTTTTTGACCACTGAAGTGGAGGCGAGGGGCTAGTGAGTAAATGAATGTGCTGACCTGTGGAGATATTGGCTGGTTATTTATTCAGGTCAATTAGCTTTTTAATGAGTTTCCGTCCCCTTCGGTGGAAGCAGGCTAATGGAAAAGGAACACGGAGCTCAGAAGTCAGGTGTCTTTAATAACGTTGTACAATAGCTCGCCCTTTATCAATTTGGACCGGCTACATGCTTGATGTCTCACTTGAACATCTTAAAGCTCTTGGCCCAAATTTTAGAGACTGCCCAGAGCACACAAAAGTTTTGAGAATTCTCAAAATAACGTCAAACTGTTGGTTGGAAGCAATGCACATAAAGCTTATTACTGAGGTCAAAGTAATGGAGAAAAAGTTGCAATCTGTGCAACCATACAGTGTTGTTAATGATAGTATGCTATATAAAGTATATATACTAATGATTAAATGGGGATATGTAGCTGTTTTCAGTAGAGCATTTTAAAGGAAATAATGTTTTATGATCTGGAGTGAACAGTACAGAAAAGAGGGGTTCTGAGGTCCATGGTGGCTTGCAGCTGAGAGAGGAAGGGGGGTGTGGAAGCAGCTGGGTGGGGAAGTTATGCCAGATGACTGCCTGGAGTGCAGTTAGCCCTGGGTAAAGTTTGGGACTGCAGGAAGACCTGATTATCTCTCCCTTTAAACAGAGTTCTTGCATTTCCTAACTGTGTAAAATCCACCTATTCTCAAGAAGTTGGTCCTTTGGGTCAGAAATGTCCTCCATTTCAAGTAATATACGTATCCCATTGGATCCTTATTTCCAAAAGGAATGGAATATTGGTCAGTGTTGAACTTGAGGCAGAAATCCCATGTATTATTTGGTATCCCTGTTATTGTGTCCTATCCCCTAAGAGCCCCTGCTGTACCTACTCCAGTCAACTCTTCTGTGCCTGTGTTGACTGGCCTCAGTCCCCTGTTTGCACTGCAGGCTTGTGAGACCATGGAGCATGCTAAATGAATAATCCCACTGGTCACAGCATTTCTGCAAACATCCATAAAGACCATCTTTAGTATTTATAGGCCTCTCTGTCCTATTAAATTACACGATTGTTACTGCTGTTTTCTTTTCGCCATTTTATATGCAATCAATGGCACAAGACCCTTTTTAAACAGTGATCCTCATATGCCCTCTGGAAAGATGAAAATGTAACTTCTTTCATATGTGGAGCATTGCCATTGGTTTTAAGCATTACATTGACCATAATATATTTAAGCCAGCTTAGTGTATTATTGTTTAAATGTTTAAAGATGGTCTTTCATGGACAATTAATGTGCAGTACCAGTTTGAACAGGTGTCAGAGACATTTATATGGCACGCATATGACAAGTGGTCGAAAGTTAAGATAAAACTGACAACATATAAGGTTTTATCTGAAATATTCCCTCTCTAATGATCAAGTTCCTTTACTTTCCTTGAGAGGTAAAGAAGGTAACTCTTGCATTGTGCAATTTCCACCTAAGAACAGTCATTTTTATGAGCCTCACATAACAGCCACAAACTGTCTCATTGTGATGTAAACATATACAGTGTGAAAAGTTATACTTACAACTCAAAAGTAAGCCATAGTTTAAATACAGTTCGTTGGAAGTATATTTAGTATTTTGGAAGTATAATGTGTTCGGAGGTACAGTATTTCGGAAAGTGTCCCGGTATTTCGGAAGGTGTTCCGAAGTGCGGGCAGTCCAGTTACTGCAAGGAACGGCTAATAAGGCTGCCTAGCAAAATAAGATGAGAAGTTTGTTCCAAATGTTAGGCTCATGAAAGTGGTGTATACTTCTTAAATAAGACCTTTAAAGGGGAAAGGAGGTCTTCCTAAAGCACAGTAAGTGTTTATGGACTCTGTCTTTTCACTGACGACCTTTGACCTCTCACCTCTGACCCTGTGCTGTGCGTAGCAGGGAGCAGCGCTCGCTGAAGCTGTCCGTGTGGGAGCAGCGCACCACGCAGCTACGGCGTCACAACCTGAGGGCGAGCAGCGAGGCACTCTACAACGAGCTGGAGCCTGAAGAACGCCGCCGCCTCTCCTCCGCACTCCACCTGCGGCCCGACATGAAGACGCACCACGACCGCCCCCTACTGGTCGAGCCGGGGAACGCCACAAACGGGGGCAGCAGCGTAAATGGCAACGGAGCTGAGAAACCAGTAACGGCAGCGGGCGAGGGACAGGACGACTTACCGTCACAACAGACGCACCCACACAAGCACCACCGCCACCGGGACAGAGATCGAGATCGCGATCGCTCGGCTCACGAGAATGGTGAAGCCCAAGGGGAGGGTCGGCCTGGCGGTGGCGGCAGGCACCACACCCACCACAGCCGCAGCCGGGAGCGCGATCGAGATCGACGTGAGAGTCGACTGGAGCACAGCCACAGCCAGGACGGGGGGCCTCACGGTGGGCACAGACACCACCACCAGGGGGCAGCATCCCCAGAGGAGGAGGGCGGGCCAGACAGGGAGAGAGAGCACCGCCACCATCATTCCCATCGGCAGTCCCGGGGCGAGGGCAACGGGGGCCTGTCCAACGGTGGGCGGGGGGAGAGACGCAGTAGGGCGCACAAAGACGGAGAGAGGGAGGCCAACGGGGAGCGGAGGAGGCACCAGCAGAGGCTCCTGAGGGCCCAGTCCACTCTGGACGGAGAGGAGGGCAGGGAGAACGGAGACAGAGAGCGCTCCAAACCACACAGGTGACACTTCACTCTCTCTACTTGTCACATTACTTATTGGATCATTGGAGGAACGTTTGAAGCCTCTGTAAACAATATGAATTATATGGAGGTTGGGTGAAGTCCAGCTCCTGTTCTTCTAGTACTGATAAATGCTGTGGGAAACTAATGGACAGTTTCCTCCCCTGCAGCATCAATGTTTAAAATACCTTTGCCTTTCAACGTACGTGTGTGTGTGCGTGTGCGTGTGCGTGTGCGTGTGCGTGTGCGTGTGCGTGTGCGTGTGTGTGTGTGTGTGTGTGTTTGTGTGTGGTATATGTTTGCTCCAGACACTCGGATGCAGATGCAGACGGTTCTGCCACCAGCCCCCTGCAGTCCCCCTCCGAGCTGTTGCCCGTGACGGAGAAGCCCGAAGACGCAGACAACCTGAAAAACACCAACCGCAGCGGCCAAAGCAGCATCCACATCCCCGTCACCATCACCGCTCCACCCGGCGAGACCACCATCATCCCCAGTCCGTATTTTTCTTTTTGCCTCTGTGTGTTTCATATTAGGCTTGAAAAAACCAAAGTCATTTCTCCTTCATGATGAATAGGCTTCAGTAAGGTTATTCAATACATAAAACATAGAACAGCCTCACATCAATCATATGAATACATTTCATGTGCTAGAACGCTGACATGCTCACAATAGCAAGTGGCTATTTTTCACCTGGACGGTGTGTGTGTGTTGTATGTGTGCGTGTGTGGTGTGTGTGTGTGTGTGTGCAGTGAATAACCTGGACGGGGAGAGCCTCCTTCTGAACGAGGAGAAGAAGGAGTTGGAGGAGGAAGAGGAGACGCAGAACGGCCCCAAACAGATCCTCCCCTACAGCTCCATGTTTGTGTTCGGACAGACCAACCCGTGAGTGACAGCAGCACACCAAAGGAAGATAGATGGATGGATGGATGGATGGATGAGTAGATGGATAGATGGATGGAAGAATAGGCAGATGGGTTGGGTTGGAGGATGGATAGCTAGACGAAGGGTGGACAGATGGGTAATGGTTAAACTGGTGAGTGGATGGATGTTCATGCAAATATGTAGATGGATGATCAGTCCCTCTCCACCCATCTGCTCATCCATCTTTGTTCATGCTGGTCATACAGTCAGTCAGAGGTGGGCTCTGCACTCTCACAAACTGACTGACTGACTGACAGGCTGAAGGGCTTGATGTTGACTGATGCTGTGATGTACCTGTAGTGGTATCCTGTCCAATATTCCCTTGCTGTTTAGCTTAAGTGCTATGAATATGCGCAAGTGAATTAGACCAGTGTGTGGCATTCTCTAATACTCTGAAGTGTGGACATAAATCCTCCTGTATCATTCATATTTATGGACATGGGGAGTGTTAGCGCTGTGTGTTGAGTCTTACGTGTGAGATGTGCTGCTGGAGGCGGATGCTGATGCTGTGGAATGCTGTGTTGTGATTGGCCAGGGTGAGGCGTCTGTGCCACTATGTGGTGAACCTGCGCTACTTTGAGATGTGCATCCTACTGGTCATCACCATGAGCAGCATCGCCCTGGCCGCTGAGGACCCAGTGCAGGCCAATGCACCACGCAACAATGTGAGTCCAGTTACTTAGACACATATATACACACATACACACACACACTCACACACACACATTTATCTCATATACTGAGTATAAACTCTCAAGAGCCAGCGTGTACAAATACATACACATTTTCTCTTGTGAAAAGACACACACACACACTCACACACACACACATACACACAGACACAGATTTTCTCTCATACACTGAGCATAGACACTCGAGAAAGAGAGCGTGCGCACACACACACACACACACACACATTTTCTTTCATACACTGAGAATAGACACTTAAGATTGAGCGCGCCGCACACACATATTTTCTCTCCTACACTGAGCATACTCAAGAGGGAGCACACACACACACACATGTACGCACACACAGCTTAGTACACTACCACAGCACATCCAATTTGCTCATAGTGCCTGTGGTGGTGCAGTCTGTATCAAATCTAAACCAAGCAGAAATAGCAACTGTCCCCAGTCCTATTAAACTAACAGTGCACATACAGAGATGTATGTGTTAGCCAGAGAGTTTAGCCAGTGGCCGCCCCCACACCCCCACTGCCCCCACCCCCTCCTCTGGTTAAGCACCCTTTCACCATGGGTTCTGGGCAGTGGTGGTTCTTGCTCTTGAGCTCCCCCTGCAGCGTGAATGAGGGGTTGGAGTTTGGGTCAGGCTTAATGACCCCACACCCCCAGTGTGAGGAGCCCCACGCCTCTGCCCTCTCAGCTGGAGCCATTTATTTGATTCCATCAGCCGTGTGGCTGCCAGCCTGCATACGCTCACTCACTGTGTGTGTGTGTGTGTGTGTGTGTGTGTGTGTGTGTGTGTGTGTGTGTGTGTGTGTGGGTGTGTGGCTGTGTGGCTCTCCTCTGCGTCCATAAGCAGTGAACCCTACTCAAGCCTCAGTCCATGAGTGCACACTCACACCCACGCACTGACATAAGCACATACAATCATGCATGCATAGACAAACACAGATATGCTATATGTTTATTACTCGTTCTCTCTCTCTCATAGACACACACAAGCTAATACATACATGTGAACACACACACACACACACACACACACACAGCCTGCGGATCCTCCAGTATGTTCTCTTGTTCATTCCAGCTCACCGCCTCATTCATTAAGATTGACTGGTCTGTCAGAGTGATTTGGACGGACACTTCTTGACAGTAATCCGGTCCTGGGAGTGAAAAATGTGACTTAAGATGGCAACTTGTTTCTAAAAAGAAACATGTTGAGGCGTATTTTTTTGTTGGGGGAGGGGATTATGTGTCCCTTTCGAGATCGGCTCAAGCCAGCACTGCGCCATTTCCAGCTCTGGCACTCGACGGAGTCTGCTGGGAATGGAGAGATTAGAGATTATTTCTGCATTTTGAGGAGGCATAACCACCAATGATCATTTATGTCTCGTGGAGATTAGCCTCCATCACTGAGCAAATGACCAAATATTGAGGATATGGATGTGTCTGCTTAGCTGATTGGATTGATTGAGTTCCTGCTGTCACTCATGAATAGCAGGTCCAGGCTGTCACAATGATGATACAAAAATCTGTTGTGATTTCTGCCTCTAGATAAATTATAGCGATGAAAATGATAACTGATGATGTATGATAAAGTACAGTCATTCAAATCCTAAAGAACCTAACCAATCAGGAATTTGACTAGGCTAATTGTCAAATGGTAATAATCTTTAATAATCTGAATAATCTGAATGTCTGTCATCCCAATAATCTCTCTCATCTTTCTCAATTTCTCTCTGTTTCAGGTTTTGAAATACTTAGATTACGTCTTCACTGGCGTGTTCACCTTTGAGATGGTGATAAAGGTGAGGAGGGGTTGCCCGGGTGACTGGATGGAATTAACTCATGCCTGTTTGAATGGCCTCCCCCTGAGCTTGGCTCTAAAAGGGGGTTAAAAATACCAGGGGGAAAAATGTACATCAGTCTGACTCAGACTTTACAGAGGGGAAAATCCTTTAGAAAGTACATCACTCCATCACTGTTTACTTCTGTCCACATCTACAAAGTTCAATCGCAGTCCATTTAAATGTCAGAGTCATGTGTTGTTGCTGTATGATGACATACAGTATGCACACATGCATCCATCATATTTGTAGTGCATTATGTAGACAACCATAGATTTACACACTTTTAACCATAATATGTCATGTACTTGGGCTTACGAATCAACATTTTTAATGAAAAATGTTATGAATGTATAATGTGTACATATAGACTTTGTAAAATCTTGGCAGTATAATAAGTGAAATCATTTCCTGTTTGCTCCCACTGTAATCTTCATGTCTTCTCAATCCTTTCACTCTTGTATTTTTATTCTCTAGTCCTATCTACATATTATTTAATTAATTTTATTTAATTTCTCTAGCTTATGTGTTGTGTGTACACTCTCCGCTCTAACTCTCATTTTCATTGGTTCTCCAGATGATTGACCTGGGGCTCCTGCTTCACCCTGGCTCTTACTTCCGTGACCTCTGGAACATTCTAGACTTCATCGTGGTCAGTGGCGCTCTGGTGGCCTTCGCCTGCACGTAAGTCGCCCGCTTTCTCGTCAAGCATATGGAAATGATGTCGAAAAACGTCCTCGGTGGCACTGATCGCTCGCGCATCTGTCTGCCAATCCTCCTCCACCACCCGTCACATTAAATCTATCTGGAGGCTTTGGATGAGACGAGGGAGGTGCAAATGATTTGTGAGTGTCGATCAGATATGGTCTGTCGGCAGCCAAATGCTGTGGAAAAAGCTGCATTCCGTGGCTAAATTATGTGAGAGTGTCGTTGACAGGCACTCCTCAGGAGGCAGCTGCTGGTATTTTTGTCAGCCGGGCCCCTCCCAGAGTTGTGTGAGGAGAGGCTTAAGGCCATTAGGTATGCCTCTGGTGTTACCTTGGCGCTCTCTCTCTCTCTCTCTCTCTCTCTCTCTCTCTCTCTCTCTTCCTCTCACTCACCGTCTCTCTTTTTCTTTCACTCTCTGTCTGACGCGCTCTCTCTCTCCCTCTCTCACTCACCATCTCTCTCTTCCTCTGACTCTTTTAGTCTAGGCTCCACAGGTTTGCTGTCACTGTCATGGCAAAAAAACGAAGAGTAATTTATTTAAATATGATTCAAAGACTGTGTACACACACACACACACACACACACACACACACACACACACGCACGCATGCACTCTGAAACTCTTACCTAATCCCTCTTAACACACATACACATACAACACACACACACACACCTCCCTCCACCCCCCCTCTCTCTCTATCTCTCTCTCTCTCTCCCTCTCTCTCTCCCTCCCTCACTCATCCTCTCTAAGATCAGAACGCTGCTTTAAACAGGCGAGAGCAGATGAATGTTTGGAGTGTGACGGCTCCATATGGGTGGCATACAGCTGTCTGTATGGATCCACCTGTTCCCGCTGATGAGTCACTCACTCTCCATCCCGACCCCGCCACCACCGCTGCCACCGCTGGGATAATACCTCATGGATACACACACACTTTCCATTTTCCTGCGGAGACGGTGGCCTCTCAAGTGCTTCATAATCTTCCTAATTGCATGTAGCACACACCGTATGCGGTTTAGAGCTGAGAATGATGTGCATTATCCTAATGGAGACTGCTTTATGACTGGAGCAATAGCCCTTGTGTTAACACTACCGACTCATGACGGTGTTCAATGATCCTTGAACAAATTCAGATCAATTGTTGCTTTTATTAGAACTAACTTTGCTTAAGTACTGTAGCTACTGTAATACACATGTTTACAGGGTTTGTTTTTGTTTACAAGTACTGCACATTCTTCATCACCGTCATGTCTCCGTATTCTGTAGTGATCATGAAGGAAGAATGTGATCTTAAAGGTGCAGTCGGTGATTTTAAATGGTTTGTAAACATGTCACTTTTTATAGCACAAAGATCATTATGACTCGCTAGCTCTTCATTCACTGACTACACCTTTAATCAGTAGTCTTGCTGAGTTGTAGACATGAACTCTACGTGTTTCTGTGCGCTATCCAGTGCTTTAATACTATAGATGTGCATTTGTAATGTCTTCCTCCTCTCTCTCTCTCTTGCTCTCTTGTGTCAGTTGCTTATGTGCTTGTAGTTTACTCTGCATTTTACTTGTTCTTTGTCTGCTTTTCTCTTTTTCCCTCTCTCTGTCTTTCTCCCTTTCTGTCCCTCTCTTTTTTTCCACTTCTCTCTGGTGGCTTGGATGCTTTCAGGAGCTTGATGGGGTAATGCTTCTGTGATGCCTCTGTGTCTGGTCTGCTGTTTGTCTCTCTTTCCCTGTCCATTTCATCAATTCTTTCTACATCTCTGTCTCTTTTTCTCTGCCCATCTTATTTCTTAGTCTGATACAGTCATAAACACATCAGCTTTGTCCACCCGGCGACGGTCCAATTTTACCTGCCTGTTGTCTGTGTTCCTTACACACTCTTTTTTTCTACCATATTCCTCTCTGCCTTCATTTCTCTCTCTCTCTCTCATTTCTCTCTCTCTCTGTCTGTCTGTCTCTCTCTCTCTGTCTGTCTGTCTGTCTCTCTCTCTCTCTCTCTCTCTCTCTCTCTCTCTCTCTCTCTCTCTCTCTCTCTCTCTCTCTCTCTCTCTCTGTTCCCTCCTCTCCTCTCATCTGCCCTCACTGTGAAGTCACTGTCAACATGATGAGGGCTGCTTGAGACTTTCAGGGGACTGCGTGATTGACATATTATTAAAGGGGGAGTGAGGTTGGACTGTGTGTGTGTGTGTGTGTGTGTGTGTGTGTGTGTGTGTGTGTGTGCCCACGCACTGTTTGTATGGAAGTTTAGGTGTGTGTGTGTGTGAGGGGGGGTCTGTGTGAAATGACAGAAGCGGAGATTGTTGCCGTGCCGCGGTGCTCATTAGCATCTCAAAACAGCGTTGGCGCGGCTCTGACTCAGACGGCAGATCAACCAGCAGCAAATAAATCTGAGTGCAAAAAGACAGAGTAGAATCTGAAATAATGAAATAAAAGAGAATCCAAAGGTCATGAGAGTGGAGATAGGAACACTTTCTTTTTTCCTCTTAGTCACTGCTACAGTTACTGTTCTGTCTGGCTCTGGAAATCAGAAAGCTTCAGTGATGTCTCTCATGCCTGAGTCGTATATGGATGTCTGCAAGCTCTTCCCTAAAAAGCAACACACATTTATGCTACAGACTGGTGAATGCTTTCAGCTGTGTTCTTCAGGGCGTGGGTGGAACATCATTTGCAGTGATCTTCACTACACACTATACGTGTGTGTGTGTGTGTGTGTGTGTGTGTGTGTGTGTGTGTGTGTGTGTGTGTGTGTGTGTGTGTGTGTGTGTGTGTGTTCATGCTTTTATGGTTCTTGTCTATGTTATCCTCTACCCTTGTGTAAATCACCACTGTTCCTTTCATATTCTGCTAATTAATTCTGTTTAATTTGGAAATCTTCATTTATTAATGAAAAAAACAAACTCTTAACTTATTTTCAGGATGTATCACTTTCTGTGTTGCCTTATTCTGCAGATTTTTTGTTGATGTTATTCTGTTAGCGTCAGAAGACTTTGGTTTAGACTCGGTTCACTGTGTTCTCAATGGGATTTAAAACCTCCTCTAGTCATTTTTTCTGCTCCTGCTTCAAGTTTTTCAGTAGCTCTTTGCATTGCCTCTGTTCTCTCTCCTCTCTCTTGTTTTCTGTCTGTCCAACAGCCATAATGTTTTTCCTGTGCTTATCTCTGTCTGTGTGCGCCGTTCTTGTGTGCTGTCTGTCTGTGTGTGTGCGTGTGTGTGCGTGTGTGTTGGTGTGTGCGTTTCTGTACTTGTTCATGCATGCGTTTATCGACGCTTATCTTCATCAGATCGCAGCAAAGCGTGACCAGGTGGGGACTGCCTTTATCTCTGACATTACGCCCTCTCCTCTTTTCCGCTGCCCTCCTTTATCCCCCTCTTCCATCTCACTCCAAAAAGAAAAGAAAAAAAAACATGGAGACTTTTTGTCCTCTCTGCGACCCTTCTCACCACCCTCCACCCCCCTTCCTTCAGTGCCCCGACCTCTGCCCCTTTCAGAGGTGGACAGACACTCAGCGCTGTTCTGTCGTGATAGCTTTCAGAGGCTCACCACCGTCTTAAAGAGGAACTAGTCCTTTAACAAAACATGCTCAATAGTTCTGATGCTTAAAGGGCTGAGATCTCTCAATAGCAGCAGCATTATGGAACAAAATCAAAGTCTGATCTCCAACAGCAGATAAGGTGGCCGATCCATTCGCATTTAGTGTCAAGAGCAAAATGATGGCACAAGTCTTGTTTTATTTGCCACCACCGTTAGAATGTGAAGCCTCACCAGATTCCTTTTTGACCAATTGGAGAATGAGAACAATTGCTGTGGAGACAAGCTGAAATGCACAGATGCCATTTCCTTCTATGAACACTTATCTAATTACTAATTACTTACTCAAATAAAATACTTATTTTTTGCATTAACTTTCTGTATATACAGTAATATATATAGAACACCATATTATATATATATATTATGGATATACAGTATTATGGAAAGTGTCCAAACCTAGAGCAATGATAAGAATTAGAATCTTCTCAATCAGAAAGTGCAGGGTTGAGTTTCTTTGAGTCCTTGCGTTGCCGTGGGTGATGGTGACAGACGGCGGGCGGAGGCTGCTCTGATGGGACCCTCCGGGGAGCAGATGAGGAAGAACTGGAGCCTCCCACTGTAAACAGGAAGTGTTTATGGAGGGGTGATAATAGCTGTGACCGTAGATGACTGCTCCCAGCCTACAAGCTCACAAACTGATGAAAGTCTTCTCCTCTCGAAATAACTTTTACCATGGGAATAAATGAAGTCCAGATTAGTCTACGCAAGAGCCATCCATCAAAACTTCTGATTCAGATTTACATACTTCATACCCTTCATGACCAGGCAATGATAAAACGTTAGGAAGTTGCTTTCTCATAATCAAGAGTTTGAACCGTTCATGAAAACATTTTCTGTAACTGTCACTAAACGAGCGAGAGAGGGAGAGAGACAGAGGTCTTGTCCTTTAGCATCAATGTTAACATTTTTTGCCCTTTAAGCCAATCTGCAGTGGTGCTCCTGAAAGCTATTGAAGATATCATATCAAAGGTCATGGGGACTCTGTCTCCCTCCCTGCCCCCCAAGACCCCCCCCCCCCAACCCCAATCATCTGCCCCAGTAGAGGAGCCTCATGTCCTCCACAGATCTGGAGGAGCATGGCTGGTTCTCCATGAGCATGGCTCCGTCAGTAGGTTGGAGCATGGCTGTGTGTATGTGTGTGTGTGTGTGTGTGTGAGAGAGAGAGAGATTGAGTGTGTGTGTGTGTGTGTGTGTTCTTGGGCGGAGGGGAAGCGAGCAAAGGAGAAGTGATAACACAGACACGATCACCGCGGGGCTGACTGTACACAGTCTGATCCTCAGGCAGATTTGCTGTTTTGTTTTTCTAATGTCAGGGAAGATGAGAGATGAACAGAAATGATAAGGGTGAACAGACACATCAGGTTTGGCTTCCTTGTAGTGTATGCAAACACACACACACACACACACACACACACACACACACACACACACGAACGCAGGCAGATGCAGGAACAATACAGTGTTGTATACTTATGTGTTTGTGTGTATTTAGTGTATTCAGTCCAGGCATTCAGACCAAATGTCAGTGTTAAACTCATTCACAGACACACACACACACACACACACACACACACACACACACACACACACACACAGGCCCCCATGTCAACAAAGCCACAAGTCTCTCCTCCTTCTGGTGCTTGGCTGCCTCTGGGGGTGGAGGAGATGTACTGTAGTGGGAGGAGAGGTGCAGCATGGGAGTTGTAGTGAGGGATAGTCTACCCTCTTTCTCTCACACACACACACACACACACACACACACACACACACACACACACACACACACACACACACACACACACGCCCCCGACAGCTGCTCAGCCTTTACTCTATCCCCCAGCAATCACACACACACACACACAAACGCACACACACACACTTTCTTACAAATTTTATCTGCCATTAGCAACTGTCCAGGTTATATTCTAAACATCTCTGATGTTTCCTTGCAGTCATGAGCAGTTAGAGAGGGATTGTAGTTTTTTGCAGTAGCATCATAACTCTAGTGATGATTGAGTTAGGTGGTCTTTGTCTGTGTGTGTGTGTGTGTGTGTGTGTGTGTGTGTGTGTGTGTGTGTGTGTGTGTGTGTGTGTGTGTGTGTGTGTGAAGAAGGAAGCTCTGTTTGGGTTCAAACCAGCAGTGGTTTTCACAAAGAAGTTGAACCCTCGCCCCAGTCCTACTATCCTCCCTTATCCCGGGTTCTTTCTTTGTGGCTTTGATCTTTTCTGAGTCCGCATCACTTATGTTATTCTACAGAGTGTCATATGAGGCCTGCCTGTGTGTGCTGCTGTGGTAGGTTCAGCACATGTACTGTATGTGTCTGTAGAATAACCCCATCCACACGCATGATCTCTACTAACCTAACACTCTTGTCAGTCTGGTCATGGAGGCAAGCTACATGACGGCCTGAAATTGCACCTGGGGTGAATGATAGTAGTGGATAGTGGGTGCTTCAGAACAGTTTTCTTGAGATTGCGTGTGTGTGTGTGTGTGTGCGTGTGTGTGCGCGTGTGTGTGCGCGTGTGTGTGCGCGTGTGTGTGCGCGCGCGTGTGTGTGTGTGTGTGTGTGTGTGTGTGTGTGTGTGTGTGTGTGTGTGTGTGTTGGCGTGGGTCCACCAGTGTCTAATAGCATCTCTCCCCATGCAGAGGGACAAAAGGGAAGGACATTAACACCATCAAGTCCCTGA
>JAODXP020000008.1:19492085-19542085 GCA_027497455.2 Sardinella longiceps | reverse complement strand
GCATACACACACACGCACACACACACACCCATCTATTTATTTGTCTTTAATGGCAGGAGTGAGCTGGGGTGGGTCCACATCCTAATGAGTCATGTGGATGGGTTGTGAGCAGAGGCAGAAAGCAATGTGTCCAGATGACGGCACAAAGCACAAGACAAATGAAACTTTCATGGGGTCAGACCCATTACCGGGTCGGCAGTGAAGAACTTATTGGCGTTTCTATCTTTTATTTGGTAGAGGAGAGGGAATGCTGTTTGTTTGTGTGTGTGTCTGTGTGTGATGGCAACAATTGATTGTGAGTGTTCCGTGAAGGGGGGTTGGGTGGGGGGGCGTTGGCTTGAGAGACTGAGGGTTGACGTTAACTGGCCTGGGCTTACTGGCAACAGTATTTAGTAAATCTTTTCACATAAGCTTTAAGACTCCTCCTATGAGATTTTCAGCCCAGTAATTAGAGCATTTACATTTACATTTACATTACATTTATTCATTTAGCAGACGCTTTTATCCAAAGCGACTTACAAAAGAGGGATAAGAATCAAACTGCAACACAATACAAGTAAGTGCCTACTAGGAGTGCCATTTGCTAATAGGAGATTTGTCTCATGTTGTGGGTTTGCTTTTGTTGACGGTGTGGCAGGTTCGAGACCTGTGAGCAGTCACGCCAACCTCAAACAACATTTACATAAAACACTAAGGCATATACACCATAAGCTGATATCAGTCATTTCAAAAGCCTGCAGAAAGATCTTTTCCTTGGATCATGGTGTCATAACATGCAACTGAAAAAGCAGACATGAAATTTCAAATAAATATGGTTCTGGATTTCATGTATAAATAATGTATACATGTATATATTTGGCAATTTCACATCTATTTTAGCCTAGAACTCTAGACGCACTCTAGCGGTAGCAAATTGAATTTGCTCAGCGAGTACGTCTAGGGACGAGCCATAGCTCAAACCTCAGTTGTGTCTGAGCTCTTTCCACTCTAGGTTGTATTCAGAAATCGTGGTGTTTAGCCAATCACAACGTTATATCTGGACAGGGACTTATTGGGCGGGCTTAGCGTTGTTTGAATCGCTTGTTAGTTGCTAGTTGCACTGATTAGTTTTAGCCGTTTAACTCGTCGCTAGATTAATACATTCATGTGATAGTCTGGCCTGTCAGGCTACATATACTTCTGATGATGCTCTGAAAGATGAGAGTGGAAACCAATGACATTGAGGCATCTTCATGACCTGTCTCCTCATCCTCCTGCTCAGGGTCCTGAAGCACTCTGTGGATGCCACCGATGAGGACCAAGGCCCCAGCCCTGGCTTCCGCATGGAGATGTCCATCTTCTATGTGGTCTACTTCGTAGTCTTCCCCTTCTTCTTCGTCAACATCTTTGTGGCTTTGATCATCATCACCTTCCAGGAGCAAGGAGACAAGGCCATGTCCGACTGCAGTCTGGAGAAGAATGAGGTATTTGGCCAAAGCACAGCCTTTTACCCGCTTATTTCACTCACGTACATACTAAATACTGTATACTGCACAGTATGATACTATACATACTATACATTCAGTACACACGTTTAGATTTACATTTATGCATTTAGCAGAGTCTTTTTTGTATTATTTCTTTAGGAATTTTCAACATAAACATATACATGAACCCAAGTCCAAATAGGACTTGTGTTCATGGGACTTATGGATTATAATGATCATTTAAGTCTTGTTAGCAATGACATTACAGTAAATGGTGAACGGTCAGCTGTGTTCACACACACACACACACACACACATGCAACCAAACAGAGAAGCAAGATGATGCAATGAGCATCTAAAAAACAACAGCAAACAAACTAGACGAACAGAAATAAAACCAAGCAACACAAAACTAGAGGATGCTTTTACCCAAAGTGACTTACAAAAAGATGATTAACAATCAAACTACAACATAATACAAGTAAAAAGAACTTTCTAGTTCTAGGAATGTTATTCTAGGAATAACAAGAGTTCGAGTCCACACAGTCACACTGGTGATGAAAATGAAACTGCTCAAAAGATACAGAGAGTGACTTCTGCATCAGCAAGCAGTGTCAGTAGAGTCAATTAAAAAAGGGGTGCAAAGGTACACAGTATTAAACAACGAGAGAGAAAGGTTCATAAAAAGGAAGTTAGTCCACACTATTGTCTGATGTACTGTAGAGGTTGAAGCCTATATTAAATGCTTGGGAGCTATATTGGGAGAGTGGACTCTATTTCTTTTTATGTTTGTGCAATTACACACTTGTTTCATCTCCTTTATACGCTTGGTGCTGTAATTTCTCCAGATCAATATCATAATTCATTTGAGCAGTAATGACAAGCCAGTGTGGCCGTGTCAATAAGCTGAAGGTCAGTGGCAGGTGAGCTGTATTTTATGGAACTCCATTAAACAGTATTTTAGTAGTGTTCTCCAGCAAAGGTGAATGGAGTCAAGCAGTGTTATAGGAAGGCTGTATGTACCCCTGGCGTGTGTGTGTGTGTGTGTGTGTGTGTGTGTGTGTGTGTGTGTGTGTGTGTGTGAGAGAGAGAGAGAGAGAGAGAGAGAGAGTGTGTGTGTGTGTGTGTGTGCATGCGTGTGTGTGTTTGTGAGAGAGAGAGAGAGAGAGAGCGTGTGTGTGTGTTTGTAACTGTGAGAATGAGAGATGTGTGCACTCACATTTGGATATGATGGACAGCCATTTCCAGTGGGATTCCCCTCACCTGTCAGAGTCCGGCTGAAGCACCTGTCTGCACCAATTTTTGCTGATCTTTGAACACACACACACACACACACACACACACACACACACACACACACACACACACACACACACACGGTTAAAACCTGAGTCACTCACATACCTCCCACCCCACTGCCCCAAACCTCCAGCTCCACAGGAAGAATAAGCCCAGTCAAGCATACATGCTGCACGTTGTCCATCTCCCTGTTCCCTAACCTCTCACACTCGCACTCTCCAAATAGCTCAAGTTTGACCGTGCTTCTGTCTACTTCTCACACTGCTTTGGGCATTCTCAATGGGACTACAGTTTACTGTTGCTTTTTCAGTTATTCAGGAATCAGGTTTTAATGGTCAAGTATATAACCAGATACAAGGATTTTTTCTCCGGCTGATGTTGACTCTCCATACACTCAACATGTGAACAGTATCATTGAATTGATAAACAAAATAAAAATGAATAGAATAAGAATGAATAGGCACATACTGTAAACAAATGCCTCAGTATTTGTTTTATGTGCTTTATTGGTTTGTTTATGTATGTGATGTTCTCTTTGGCTGGATTTCTGCTACACTATCTACCCTGTGGAACTTGTTTGATGTGGTTAATCTAGGTTAATCTAGCAGGACCATTCTGACCATCCATGCAATACTGTCATCTGATAAAACATTCTTTTAGGCTTCGTTCCTTCTTACTTTCTTTTTTCTGTTTCTATGTGTTTCTCCACAGAGGGCATGTATAGACTTTGCCATCAACGCTAAGCCGCTAACACGCTACATGCCCCAAGACAAGCAGTCGTACCAATACAAGCTGTGGAAGTTTGTGGTGTCCTCACCCTTCGAGTACTCCATCATGACCTTGATTGCCCTCAACACTATTGTGCTGATGATGAAGGTAGGCCTACTGTAAATATGGATGGGACTGTTCCATTCTTCTACTGACCCTCCCACAGATGACAGATGATGAGTATACTAGTGTACATACATAGTTCATCTAACTATTGGATTGCTGTTTATCAACATGCACCTTTGCTCCATAAAGCACCTTTCTGTCTCAATGTTCAGTATTTACCAAATCCATTCATTTTCCTCTCCACTTAGTAATATAGTAAATTGGCATAACTTCTGTGCCATAAGACCTCAATTCGGCATGCAGTGTCTTGAAGGCAGCGTGAAAGAAGCAGTGTCCTTGTGGCTGATCAGTCAGATAGAGCTCTGCTGGGACTACACTACCCTTTCTGTCATAGGCAGCAGCAGGAGGAGAGTGAGGAGTTTGAAATGTCATTTGTGCTGACAGATTGTTTTGCATCATGCAATGAGAATGAGAATGAAAATGATTTAGGCAGGCTAATGAACAACAAAAGTAAATGTCCCACATTAGTCGTTGAGAATTTAGGGACGTCAGATGTACAAATTTGCATGGTGTTGTTTCTGTGGGCTTTATTTTTGTCTCAAACTCTGGATTGGGTTTGATATCCTCAGAGTCAGTCTGTTCAATCAGCTGTTTGATAAATTCCATGCTGTGATCAAAAGCAGCCAGCATCAACCATCAGTCTCATCATTAGACTTGTTTAGAGGATGCATTTTGTATTTGTATGACTTTGACATTACGTTTGTGCAGATGCTCTGTGCTGTATCCTAAGGCTATACCCAACAATAGCACTTTATTAAACTACACATCCCCAAATCTGCTGTGGCCAATAGAAATGAGATGAGGATGGAATGAGAGTGGAAAACTAATAGTTGATGTCCTCTCTTGCAGTTCCACGGCGCCCCAAAGCCTTACGAGGACATGCTGCGGTTCCTGAACATCATCTTCACCGCACTCTTCACCCTGGAGTGCATCGTCAAGATGGTCGCCTTTGGGCCACTGGTGAGTGGGTGACATTCATAGTTCCACACGCCCACCTAACCTCACTAGGCAAAGACACTGTACTGTATGAGAACTCAAGATCATATTTGCTAGGGACAGTTAGCCTGTTAACTAGCTTGTTAATTAAACTCATAAAAGCTGTTATATTGTGTATTTTCCATAAGATACCGAAGATGGGTTAATCATATAGCTGTCTTTAAAGTCTGCCTGAACAGTGTAAATGTTATTTGTCTGCATTCTATCTTTAAGGTTTTTTTTTTTTTTAAGGTTTTTTTTTTTAAAGATTTTTTTTTTTAACTTGATTTCTATTTGGGACAAGCCCTTTGTGAACTTGGAGGCTGCAGTTACGGTATACCTGCAGCTTTCATCTCACCTTTAGCTCTTGACAGACAGTGCGCACACCCCCCCCCCCAAACACACACACCAACACTCTGAGCTTGAAATAATCATGACCACGGCTAGTGTAAATTGAAGGCTTTGTAGAAAGCGGTTCTGAGCATGATCAAGAAGTCAGCAGGAAAAGCAACGAGCTAGTAGGTATGCAAGAGGGGGAGGGAGTACGGGGGGAGGACAGGAGAGTGAGAGAAGGTAGAGTGAGATGGAAAGGTGTGTTTGAGAAAGTGTGTGAGCTCACAGGTTGATGGATGTCCTTAGGGACTGGATGCTGGCAGGACATCTGCAGGAGTAGCCTGTGTGTGCTACTGGAAGAAGGGAAGAGTAGAGGGGGAGAGAGAGAAAGAGAGAGAGAGCAAGAGCGATGGATGGGAAAGGGGAGGAATAAATCTCTCCTCAGCGCCAGTTTGTCTGGCCCGCGGCAGAGCATCTCATCTCAGCCACCATTTCCATTCATGAGGCTCATTTATTAAATGGCAATGCACACACACACACACACACACACACACACACACACACGTTTTGTCTCTGTTGTCTCCTTTCTCTTGCTCGCTTACATTCTCACTCACTCACACATTCTCTCTCTCTCTCTTACACACAAACACAAACATAAACACACAGCTTTCATCCCCTTGCTCAGATCTCTGTGTTTGTGTGTTGTTTTTAAGCTGTCAGACAGTGCCCTGGCAAATGGCGGAGGTGTCATTTGCATGGATGTAGCGCAGGGGACAAGAGGTGTTCAGTGGGGAATTATAACCCTATGTGGATGTTTGTAGCCGTGTTTGTGGGTTCACAAATCTGTTATCTGTGTCATTGGAGTGAGAGTGTTTGATGTAGATGTCCTATTATTCCCTTATTATTCTGTTATGACTTTTATTGTTCAATTTTTATCCTCCTCCTCTTTCCTCCTATATTTCTGTGGTCCGTCATTCCATTCCTTTCACAGAACTACCTGAAGGAGGCTTGGAATGTCTTTGACTTGATCACAGTGCTGGGCAGCATCACAGACATCTTAGTGACGGAGATCAAGGTAAGATGGCTAACCTCCTAGCAACTACACGACCCCATCGCCCAAGGACGAGTGGACCATAACAAACCTCTACGTCATGGTTTTAGTAGCCCACTAAATATCTCCTGTTTGCACATGTTCAAGGATTAATAGCCTATTGATCTCGGGCGCAAGATTATTTGGCCTACGAAAAACAAATAGATCCCAGCCTTAATGGCAGTCTCGTTAAAAGAGTTACTGTAGCAGTAATCAATGCTTGATTACTTAGCGTAGCACCTTTTCCTTCTGCCAGGCCAGCTGGCAGCGTCTGCTCTCCTCGCTTAGCGCTGGGGCTCGATTCTAGAAAGTTCTCTCAAGGGAGCTCGCCACATTAGAGCGCATAAAATACAGTCTCGCTTTAGTGTGGGTACTTAGTGTGGGAAGAGAGAGTCATTAAAACAACGTGAGATTTGCAAGGACAGTAGCAGTGTGTCGGGAGTCGATCGGGACATTAAAAAGCAGCGCTCCTTCAGATTTAATGCCCTAAGGCTGTGGAGGATGAAGCCATTCTCTTTGCAAATGTCGTCTGTTGTTGTTGTTTTGTCTGTCTATATTTATGTGGCTGCTTTTCTTCTTTTTGTCTCTCTCTCTACCTCTCTCTCTCTCTGTCTGTGATTGAGCTTGTTTGGCTTTGTTGTGTTGTATGTGTTTGTTGTTGTATGAAAGAGGCCTTCTGACAATCTCCCTTCTGTAGGTGGGTGCAGCTCTCAGTGTTGTAAGCACTCCCACTGTAATCAAGATCTGTAATCAAGCATCTATAGCAAAATTGTGATTTGAAAATGTCCCCACTCTTTGCAATCCTCCAGTCAAGAAGGAATAATTGTGCAGAGAGCATCTATCTGACCCCTTATCAGTGAAGCATCTTCCTGATAAACCCAATTAAGGCCATAGCATCAGATAGCTTTATTATCCTGGCATTTTCAGATGCAAAAGCCAGTATGATAATTTCCCAAGAGCTGCGATATGGCCCACTTTCTCGGAGAGTGTCTGTTATCAGACTGAGAGTGGTTCCGAGTGGAATTTAATGAGCTTCTGTTAGACTTGAGATGGAGTTTGTCAGCGAGGCCTCTGCGCTCCTCTAATGACTTCTTTGTGACTTGGTCTCTCTTCTGGCTCCTGTGCTCTCTTACTTCCGCTTGACGGACGCTGTAGACGGTGAGTTGCTTTTCCGTGTCCGATGCTGCTTGCTTCCCCCTCTCCTCTTAAGCGAGATCCTCAGCCTGCTCCCTAATATCCACCTGTAACCCATTATTCACCATGGTAACGCACAAGGTGGCATGAGACACACACCCCTCTGTATTCTCAGTGTGGTACATTCCACAAATACAAGGAATGTTAATAAACCGTTAACAGTGAGAGACAAGGAAATTGCACAGACTTAGCCATGTCAAGCACTATGTGCCTTGAGATTACAGTGCAATGAATGTGTCACTGCAGTTGAAATCACCATGTAACTCCTAAAACCTTCACCATCTTCCATATCTTTCCCTTGTCCTGTTTAATGCACAGTTGTCCACCCGTTAAACAGTGATATATCTCTGCCAATGTGACAAATATTCCTAGAGCTACTAGAGTTGAGTTGTGTCATTAATAATTTAGGGTCTAATACTAGAGATCATAAATGATAAGTGTGTCTTGGCATGGCATTGCATGGAAACTGTCCATGGTGCTGGCATCAATCTTGTGGGGTTTTCTATGGGTTTTTACACGTTACCTTTACTCACATACAGTACACTGGAAGTAGAATCACCAGCAGCAAACAGTTAACTATGTCATGCACATAGATGCTCTACTCACATTTGTATTGACTTTTTAACGTAAAATTATCAAGGAGAAGGTCATTTTGGTTGTGGAATGGAACTCATGTATGCCACTCAAACACATACATAATTACATGTGAAAAAGGAAAACTGATGCAACCTGTGTTTGACCGGAGAACTTGAAAGCCAGACTTGCTGGATCAAATCCAATTGCATGGCAAACTGCCTGTTAGCTTTGATAAGCTATTCAGCTCAACTGGCGGATTGGCCTGCCATTTAACAACATAAAAGACTTAAATGATGGACATCGTTAAGGATTTATTCCTGATTTGTAGTTGCACTTGTAGCACTTTCTTTTGAAACATTTCTCTTTGTCTTACACTTACCTAAGCATACTGTAAATATTGAGACAAGCATGGAATTAGACAATGCTTTTTTTTCAACATAACATCATAACATATCAAGATAAGGTGTCTCTTTGTTGTGTAGTTGGACAATATTTGTTTAGCCATTCATGATGAGTATGATGGCTTATTTTCCCAAAGTGTTGCCAACCATGCACCTTGACAAATATTTTTCATGTTGGATTATCCTGCACTGTAACTCAAGCACATGTCTGCGATGTTACTGATAAGAGATTAAAGCAATATATTAACAGCAAACCCAACAAAGGAAACCCTGATCATGTATCAATATTGATACATGCCAATTGAGATGAAGCATGGGAAAGCATGACACCAGACACATACAGTTGCTCTTAAGTCTATTCTCTCATCATGAAAAGGATAGTTAAATGGGAACAGCCTCAGCCCTACAAGCAGCCTCCTCTAAGGCACCTGAGTAAAAGCCCCATGTGTGGTCTCTCCACAGAACAAGCTAATCAACCTGAGTTTCCTGAGGCTGTTCAGGGCAGCGCGCCTCATCAAGCTCCTGAGGCAGGGCTACACCATCCGCATCCTGCTCTGGACCTTTGTGCAGTCCTTCAAGGTACAGTAGCCCCTCCTGCCCAGAGCTCAGCCCCTCCAAACAAGTCTTCCAGTGGGGTCGGGCTTGGCTGTCTTACTGGAGGATCATCACACTTAAAGCCCTTCCTCTTATTAGTTTGTGGGAGATGTACTTGCACTTGACAGCGTCTTTGCTTTTTCCTCCAACATGAATTAGATGCCAAACTTCAATTGTATGTGATTGACGTAGTTTTTGGATAGCCTAATGAATCCCATGAATATACTTCGCCTGTATGCAAGGCCACTGCTGACTGTCTAATTTGTATTTTTACTGGGATGTTATGAAAAGGCTGTTTTCTCCATTCTCAAAAAAAAAAAAAACCCTATGAAGACTGACGTATGTTGATTGATTGGTTAGAGAAAGTTGCGGGATGGTTGGGGTGAAGGGCCAGATGGTGAGGGGCTTTTAATCTTGCAGTAATTGTGGAGCGACTCCCCCTACGTGTTGAGAGCTTTGCCTTAATTGTAATTAATGGCAACTTGTTCTCATGACAACTACAAGATGCACGATGTGGTCAATTCTAAAGCCATTAGTACTGCTAAGTGGAGTTGACAGGTCAGCAAGCGTTTGACCTCTGCATAAACGGGACCATAACCATTCTGCCTCAACCCAGCTACCATGGTTACTCAATCATTTACGGTGGGTCGGTGGATTATTTACTATGTGGCTAAAAGAGTTATTTTCCTGACTTTGATTGAAACTCTGGTTGCAATTATTGTAGTAGTACCTTTGTTTGCAGTCTGTCCTGTTGGACAAATCTGCTGCTCAGGGTTTAAGTGATGAATCACCATAGTAACTGTCTCTCTCTTGTTCCCTAGGCGCTGCCGTATGTATGCCTCCTCATCGCTATGCTGTTCTTCATTTACGCCATCATTGGGATGCAGGTGAGTACTGGCCTCTACTGGATAGTCTCCCGACCTACCTCGCCGGTTTGTGTCTGTGAAGGACACAGAGTGTTTTTCACTTCAACCAGTAAGCTTAGAACTACAGGGCATAATTCATTAGCCAACCTAGTTGATTCTGCCATAGGTCAAATTTTTTACCTCCGCCAAGGAGGTTATGTTTTCGGTCGCGTTGGTTTGTCTGTCTGTCTGTCTGTCTGTCTGTTTGTTTATTTTTTTGTTTGTCAGATAACTCGAAAAGTGCTGCACGGATTTGGATTACATTTTCGGACTATGTGTATCTTGGGACAAGCAAAAACGGATTAGATTTTGGTAGCGATCAGAGATTCAGAACATGAACTGGAATTTATATTGTGTCTGTGACAACATTGCCTTTGTGGAGGTCTGCGCTCTCTGAGCGCTTTTCTAGTTTCAAACTATATTTTGTCAGTTCATTTTATAGAGTGATTTAAATGTTCCCATGATTATTTTGGATTAATTGAAATGTGAAAAATGTGTTTGATCTGGCTTGACCATCATGTGGCACATCAGTGTGAGCAGTAGCAGTGCCAGAGAAATAGCGTCTTTGGGTACTGTAGCAAGACAAAAATAGCTCTAATTTTTAACTAAATGAAAGTTTTATACATTGGTCCTTATAACCTTCCACATATTGTTAGTGTTTCTAGTAGGCCCTCACCTAATGCAAAGTCATGAACTTTCTACAGTGTCTGTCCAGTGCAAGGCACAGGATGCCTGATTGATGGATCATTTGCCGAGTTTTTGACTTCAGGTGGTCTGATATATTTCACCCCAGTGAATCTGTGCCCTTCATCAGTATGCTAATGATTGGAGACGGAGGCACGTCCTCTGTACTGAACGGCAGTCGAGCACTTTAGGGAGGCCACAACGAGGACAGAACACACATCACTCTTCTGCTTGTGTTCACACTGTCAGAGTGTACACCGATTTTTATTTCCTGGTAGCTGATATACACACACACATTAAAGATCACAAACATGCATTACAGTCACTACACATCCACTACGCTACAAAGATACAGCACTTTCCTCTACAGCACAGAGAAGCCATTTTCTGTAACTCCTTTATGTATCATCACTCCATCATGGAAAAACTATGGGTCTGTCATTCCTTCCCATGGACTGATGATGTCACCCTTTTGGTTTTGATTGCTCATTTTGAAGCCTCGCCATCAGTCTTGTAGATTGTGTGTGGAGTGAATGTTGCGTGCCATCCTGTAGATTAGCATGGCATATAAATCAATGCTAATTGTGTCTCGCTCAAGAAGACCTGCATTCCAATCAGTGACTGCTATAATCATCATGGAACCCTAAGGGGAAGCACGGCGGGGGTCTCCATTCTTCTTCTCTCTCCAATGCGCGCACACACACACACACACACACACACACACACACACACACACACACACACACACACACACATATACACACACACACACACATATACACACACACATACACACACACACACACACACAAACACAGACACACACTACCCTGAAAACATTTTTTCACCATTGCAATTGTTTCTCAACTTTCGATTGTTCCCATAGACGTTGGTGTGACAGCACTGTCAGACTGCTGTTGCGTGATGGTGCTTTGGAGAAATTGCACGTCAGCGCATTGTCTAAATGTTTGATGAGAGTTTGACCAGACATTTTCATCTGTGCACTTGATAGTGTTTTTGTTGTTTACTCGACTGATTCTGTGGCGTGTCCATGCATAGATATTTTGGAGCTTTTGCTGTCTGGTAAGAATGAAGGAAAATGAAAGTCATTTTGTACTCCAGTAGCCTGGAAGACAGTAATGTTTGGAAAACAATCCGTAATTTTGAATTGGTGATGATCCACAGGCACAAACATTGAAATGGCAAGCACTAAAGCAAGTGAAGTGTGTGTGTGTGTGTCTGTGTGTGTGTTTGTTTTCGGGGTGTAGAGTGTGTCCAGTGCTGTCTTGTGGTGTGTGTAAAAGAGGTCAGTGTGTACTCCAGACATGGTTTGTGACCCGGCCTCAGGCCCAGCTTAATTATTGAGTGATTCTCCCTTAGGGTGTTCCTGTACCCTTCTCTCTCTCTTTCTCTCTCTTTCTATCTGTCTCTCTCTCACTCACTCACTCACTCTCTCTCTCTCTCTTTCTTTCTCACTCACTCTCTCACTCCACTTCTTTTCATCTTGCTGCTTTATTTGTTTGCTTTCTTGCTGGCAGACAACAATAAAAAGCAAAGCATCAGTAGCATCTCTGTGTGTTTGTTTGGCTATTCAAAAAGTGGAGACGTATGAACTTTTTATTACTTTACAAAGCTGGTCTGGAAGATGCGTTGGTGCAGATCATATGACGTGGAGGGTAGAGGAAGCTTCAAATTCTTCTCTTCTCTTCTCTTCTCTTAGGTGTTTGGAAACATCCAACTCAATGATGACACATCAATCAATCGCCACAACAACTTCCAGACCTTCTTCCAGTCCTTAATACTGCTGTTCAGGTAGAGTACACAGTACAGTTAGATGTCACGATTAGTCTGTAGGCACACCATTAAGACAGATCATTGAACACATTGCCTAATTTGTAGGAATGCAATAATTGCATTTCATTTCAATTTAATTCCATTTCAAAACAAGACCTTGCAGATAATTTTGTCCTTTTTGTTGTGCCAGTGGATGAACCCTACTTGCTGTGCTTATCTGTGCACTTTGTTCCATTGTGTGTGTGTGTGTGTGTGTGTGTGTGTGTGTGGTAGGAGTGCCACAGGAGAAGCGTGGCACGAGATCATGCAGCACTGCCTGAGCGATCGCGAGTGTGACCCCAACAGCGGACATGCAGGCAAAGAGTGTGGCAGCGACTTTGCCTATTTCTACTTCGTCTCCTTCATCTTCCTTTGCTCTTTTCTGGTGATTTGCACAACACACACACAGACACACACACACACACACACAGTCCTCAGCAGCAACTAACAAAGAAAAAGACTGAATGGATTTGTTTTGTTTTGTTTGTGTTCTTTGTCTGTTGAAGTAACAAAAGATGTAGCAGTAATGTTTACTTTTTAGATAATGAGGTCTCTGATGTTTGTTTATTCACTCTAACAAAACCGCACGCACACACACACACACACACACACACACATACACACACACAAACACACACAGAAAGACACTGACACACACAGAAAGACACTGACACACACAGAGGACTTTTAATTGTTATCTTGTCTACCTGCCCTATCTGCAGATGCTCAATCTGTTTGTGGCTGTCATCATGGACAACTTTGAGTACCTGACGCGGGACGCCTCCATCCTGGGTCCCCACCATCTGGATGAGTTCATCCGTGTGTGGGCAGAGTACGACCCAGCAGCCTGGTACGTCCCCCAAACTCCCTCTCCCACTCCTGCAGCAGTGTGGTAGACATGAGGCACTTGTGAAACGGTCTCAGAGTCGCTTGATCGCTTGAACAGGGGTGTTATAAAACAGTGCGCCGCCGATGTGACACTCTTGACAAGCGTCCATGTGCTAAAAGCCTCTCGTCTAAATCACAGGGTATCCCACATTTGTGCCCGTCGGTTAAGCAAAGCCGAAACTGCTGTGCCTAGATTCTAGAAATCTGTCGTCGGGGAGCACCGTGGATTTTGTTTTTCATCGTCTCGCCACTGTTTCCCTCCATCTTTTTTTCCCTTCCTTTCTTCTTTCTTTCCCTCCACTCGACTAGCTCGCCGGATTCGTCAGATAAATCTGCTCACGCTGGCGCTGTCAGCAGGCAGGATGAAATATACTCAGACCGTCAAGAAGTCTGTTAAGTCACATTTTTTTTCTTTCCTCGAGAAGAACTTGCAGGAGCAGAGAGCATGTGAAGACTTCCAAAGTCTTGCACATAGCTTTGGCCATATGGGAGAGAAGCCCACTGAAATATTAATGCTTCAGAGGTCACCAGAGGTCACTATAGAGGTGAAGGACACACTGGGCATACAGAGAGCCAATGGGAAAGGCTAATGGTGTTTAAAGCAGGGGTATACTAAACCATATGCATCTCACCCACTGACAGACATGCAGGTTCTCCATAATTGAGTGGTGTGTTGTGTAGGCGACACGCTCCGAGGACTTCCCATCCCTGGATGCTTTCCTTTTAGGGCAAATCAGGGTGAAATTGACTGACAGAAATAGCTTAGAGGAGCTCCGTTTAACTTTCACAACTGTTCCGTAAACAACCCCTTCCTGCTAAATGCGTTCCTGAATCTTTTTGGGCACCTCGTTAAATTGTTTACAGACTCCCAGGAGACTGCATTTAATAGCCTTGCAGGTTCACATGAATTATACTTTACCGGTGCAAAAACAGCCAGTTGAAATTCCCATTTTCAGAGGCTGTGCTGGCAGTGTCACTTGGTACCAATAAGTCAGTCTCTTCACCTTTACAGTTTGTCCTGCTGTAATTTGTTCTGTAAGCAGGTGTAGTTGTAGAGATCAGGGATGCAAACAGCGCGCCTTTTGGCGGATGCCGCCTTTTTCATGGCTGTCTGGGGGACTTTTGTGAATCGTGCAGATCCGCGGAGTTTTTTTTTTTGGGGGGGGGGGGGGGGGTCTGAGGTGTGTGATTGTGTAGTAGTGCAGACGCGTCATTTGACCTGGCCATTCGATTCGAGGCTGAAGCCCTGTCAAGTTCGGCTTGACAGCAATAAATGCAACAGTGTCGGTGAAAACCGCTACAAAATCTGTTCTGACACGCATGCAATAATTTTGCTGCAAATTCCACGTCTTTCAGATGCATATGCCTGTAGTGCATCGCAATGCCAACGTTTGCAGACCTTGTTTTCATCCATAAGAAAAGTTGGGCCGTCTCATCCGCTGTTAAACACAGCCCAATTATAGGCTACATGCGTAATGCACCTGACTGGCTTCAAACCTTTCCCATGGGAGGAGTTCGCAACAGTCAAACATTGTTTAAGCTACGCAATCAGCTGATCCGATAGTTCGGGCATTCGGGCATTCACATATCTCTAAGACATCTCTCACATATATCTCTCTGCATATTGTTCCATTCATTTATAGTTCCATTTCTTCTCGTTCATGCACGCGCGCACCGGGTTTCTCGCAGTGCATTTAGGCGGCTACCTTGCCAAAAGCTGCCCCCCGCCTTGCTTAGTAAGATCCCGGACTTTTTTTTCTTTTTTTTACGCATTGGCCCAGCCTATATATGGAAGCCCATTTCCGCCAGTAAAAAAAAAGTGGTCATAAAAAAATCCAAATAATGAGATAAAAAGTCACAATTTTGACATTAAAAGTCAAAATTTTGGGAAATGAAGTCTAAATTTTGATGTTTGAAAGTTGAAATTTGACGCCCCCTCCCCCCTGGTCAATCTCACTCCTTTTTGAGCATACCTCTGTTTGCATCCCTGAGAGATTACTGATGATCAGAATTGTGATTGACAAGCCTTCTGGTCTCAGGTGTACCACACTGCTGCAGTACTAATCATGTGGATATAAGAATGATTGTCTCTTTGTATTTCAGCACTCTTTCCAACTTGTTCTGTAATGCCCTATTTCTAGTTTATTAATTTACATATTGATCTGTTAGTGTATTACCTGTTCATGATCACTGATAGAATGTCTCCTGTGGATGTGATGATGTCATGTATTGGTTGAGATATTCTATTCCACTCTTTTCTGTCTTTGAGCTAACTGTGATGTGTTCTTTGCAGCGGGCGGATAGTCTATAAGGATATGTACAATCTGTTGCGTGTAATCTCCCCTCCCCTTGGCCTGGGCAAGAACTGCCCCAACAGAGTGGCCTACAAGGTTTGCAGTTAGCCGCACATCTCCTCTCCCCCACTAGAGGGAGTCGAGAGGCGGATGGAACAATTGCCTGGATATTTAACTGGCCTGCTCCCACCCCCTCCCCCCACTAATTGGATGATGGGTAACCATGGTAACAGCAGGAAACAAAAGCCACATCTAAGCCTGGTCTCATTTTGAGCTTGTCTCTGATCTATACTGTCAGACAAGCAACATATTGGGTGCATTGTACTGCTTATTACAAAGCAATTTCAAGAGGCAACTGCAAAGCAGTGCAAATGCATCTTACCCCAGCAATGCAGTCCTCAAAGAGATGAACACCACCATTCTCTAATCCACATAGTAGATGCTGCGTAAATAATAGTGGAAAACCCACAACAAAAACATTGCAATCATCCCAAATTCTAAACCAATTAGCTCTGGAGATTTTAGTAAGATTTGAGATTTGTTGTGTTATTTTTTTTGCCATATGTTATCCTGCCCAAATTACATTTTGGCAGACCGAATGCCTGGGGAACTCATAATTGGTTTTTGCTCATGAATGCTGTAGTGTTTGTAGTACATCAAAGGCACCGAGTTGACTGGAATGAAGGCAGCCTTGTGAGCTTGTGTTTCCTTGTGTTTCCATGTGAGTTAGCCACTGATGTCCTCTAGCATGCTGGAAGAGACATTTACAGTAAGACCCCCCCCCCCCCCTTGTCCCCTCGCCCCCTCTCACATCCATCGCCCTGTCTGAAACCCTTACGTTTCACTAAACCCATCAGCGCCCATGCAAACATTCCCAGTCTTTTTTTTTCCAGATACTACCTCCTCTTGGGAATTGTATGGTGATGGGGATATCTTTGGATTGCCCTTCCCCCCACCACCATAGCCAATTCCGGAAGAAAAAGAAAGAAGAACGAACGCTCTGTTTGATTTTTCTTTTTCTCATGATCTTTTTTGTTTTGCCATTTTTCTCCTTGCCCTCACTGCCCCCCCTCCCTCCTCTCCTTGCCATGCGACCTTTGACCCTGTGAAGTGGCCGCATGAACTACCTCGATATGTATGAGATGCTGCGCCACATGTCCCCACCGCTGGGGTTGGGAAAGAAATGTCCGCCACGAATTGCCTACAAGGTAGAACACACACACACACACACACACACACACACACACACACACACACACACACACACACACCAATCTATTTTTCATCATGTCCTCTGTATGTTAGACCTGCTGTAGTCTAGCTGGTGGTGGATGCTGTATCTGTGGAAGCTTCTCTCTGTATTCTGTGGCCATGGCCTTTCATTTACATGATGGAGTTTTTCTGTGTTTGTTGAGTAGTTGTAACCTGCTTTGTTATTCCAAGCACAGTACCAAACCCAGTTGAAACTCTTCTCCTTGCACATGGGTAGGGTAGTGTGAACAAGTCAAGAGGCCCAACCCATGAGTCTCTGAAAGTGGTTTAGAATAAGGTTTACTCACCTCCCACGTAGCCTTGACTACACAAGGCCATACAGTAGCCTGAGTGTATTTTTGAAGCAATGCAATGGGAATTGTAAAATATGTTAATATATAAGGACAGGAACATTACATCATCAGATGATTTGTACTGACAAACCAAGTTCAGCTCCAGGTTCAGTATAAATGTTTAACCTGAGATGAAAACATGCTACACACACACACACACACACACACACACACACACACACACACACACACACACACACACACACACACACACACACTCTCAGGGGTGTGAATGGGATGAGTGTGACTGCAGCAGTTTGATGGGATGAGGGTTGAAAGCATAGTATTGGCCCAGCTTGGGCCCGAAGCACTCTGTACTCTGTCTGTCTGCTTCGGTGTGTGTATGTGTGTGTGTGTGTGTGTGTGTGTGTGTGTGTGTGTGTGTGTGTGTGTGTGTGGTCTGAGGAGGGCATCGGTGACGTCCCTGTACTCCAAATATAACCCACTGTTCTGAGCAGTCAATCCACAGAGAGAGAGAGAGAGAGAGAGAGAGAGGGTTGAAAGGATGAAGGGAGTTAGAGAAAGACAGGAAGAGAGGGAGAGAGCAAGAGACAAAGAAAGATAGAGAAAGGGATTCAGAGAGAGTGAAGGATGATCCCCGGAAGGAGAAAGACAGGGAGATGAAAATATGACAGGAGGTAGAGAGAGACTACACTAGAGAGAAGGAAAAAAGAGAGAGGGAGAGAGAGAGGGATGACAGGAGTGAGGAGGCTGTGTTTGTGCACTGAAGCGTGGCTTGTCTTTGTTGCATCTCTCTTTTCTTTTTTCTTTCCTGTGTGCCGTTGTGGAAACACATCACTCCTCCTTCTCTCCTCCCTCTCTCTTGCCCTCTCCCCGTCTATACCTCTCCTCCATCCCCCTCTCTTTCTTTTCCTTTCTTTCCTGGTCAGTAGTGGTGCCTAGGCGTGTGTGTGTGTGTGTGTGTGTGTGTGTGTGTGTGTGTGTGTGTGTGTGTGGCTGTCAGTTGGCTTGACACCCCTCACCCCAGATCTTCATTAGACTGCATTGGACATTGTAATGTGTTTGTCCCCCACATGCTTTTGATTTTCAGCCTAGCTGACTGTCACTCAGGGTGGCACTTGTCTTGTGTCTATTTATAGAATCTCGCTCAAATGGTTGTGTGTAAGAGTTTAAGGGGAGGGAAGTGATTGCCTTTGTGTGTGTGTGTGTGTGTGTGTGTGTGTGTGTGTGTGTGTGTGTGTGTGTGTGTGCACGCACACACACACACACTGTCTTCAAGAATCCATGACCTTGAATGCACATGTGGATGCAAGCACCTCCCCCATCAGCATCACCGTGGTTACCGTTTGAATGTGTGATCAGCTGATCTTGGGCAAACAATCTGACTCCTTAGCAACCGTCAGGCAGCTCAGGCGCACGCGTACCTCTCCTAGCCCACACACACACACACACACACACACACACACACACACACACCCTTGCACTGTGTGCCTCTGCTGTCAGGGGAAACTAATGTTATGTCTACTAGAATGCAGTTTCTCCTTCACTGCATGAGGGAAGATCGTAAGCCGCTATGCATTTGCATGCTCCCTGCTGAAGTGTGTGTGTGTGTGTGTGTGTGTAACAGGCACGTCACACTCTGATCTGAATTAGCCGTGACTAGTCAGGATTTGGAGCAACAGCCCGCAGCCCTACTGACAGCAGAAACTGTTGCTTACACTCATGGGAGCAGCATTTAGATCTGTCTGTGTGGGGCCGACCTAAATGTGCTCTTTCTCGCTCTCTTCTTCTCACACTCTTTTCTCACTGTGTTAATGTCTTTCTTTCTTTCTCTTTCTTTCTTTCTTTCTTTCTTTCTTTCTTTCTCTTTCTTTCTGTCTGTCTTTCTTTCTTTTCATCTCCTGTAACTGTCTTCTCTCTGTGGCTTTGTACACGTACATTCAGCATATACTGTATTCTCACATGAATATCAACATACTACAGGCTTGTGCGGAGAATTCTGTTCCTGTTCCAACTCCCTTCCCCAGTTACAATCGTCTCAGTCCAATTGTCCCTACCACCATATCACAGTTGCATGAATGAAGCATGAACCCCCTCCCCCCTTCTCTCTCTGTCTGTCCCAATCTTTTACACATTTACTCACACTAATGATTTCATGTAGACTTGTGTACATATACATAAACATTTGGACTAAATATTATATTGGCCATAATCAATTAATCTTAATTAATTAGGAACTCTTTTGCTGCCTCTCTCTCTTTTATATTCTCTCTCTCTCTCTCTCTCTCTCTCTCTCTCTCTCTCTCTCTCTCTCTCTCTCTCTCTCTCACACACACACACTCACACTCACACTCACACTCACACACACACACACACACACACACACACACACACACACACGCATCCTTTTCCTGAGTCGGTGTGCTCAGTTGAGATAAGTAAGATGACTGGCTCATGTCTCTAATCCATATTCAGTAGACTCAGTCTCTCCTGTTATCACACACACACACACACACACACACACACACACACACACACACACACACACACACACACACCTCTCTCCTTCAACACACACTCAGACAGCTTCTCTCTCACGCACACACTCCTGCAACCCCTCCCTAGGAGCACCCAGTCAGGTGTAACTGTGTGTTTCTTCCTCTCTCTCCATGTGGCCCTTCTGCGGTGTGTGTGCAGCGTCTGGTCAGGATGAACATGCCCATCGCTGAGGACAACACGGTGCACTTCACCTCCACCCTAATGGCACTCATACGCACCGCCCTGGAGATCAAACTGGCCTCAGGTCACTTTCTTAACACACACAGCACTCCAGCACACATGCACACACACATGCAAACATGTCAACCACCAAGGGCAACCATTTGTCTTTTTTTCCCATTTGCTATTGTTAATGCTTTATTTGTGCTTGTGCCCTATGGGTTCTGAACTACTGCTTCTAAATTGATTAATTCGTTTACAGCACATATGGACAATTGGTTAGTTGTTTAACATCGGTTTTTGATGAAAGTTGATAATCAAATACATTTTCATTTCTAACACGTGGAAAGAAGTCGCATGTTAGTTTAATATCCTCACATACCTACTTCAGGACCAAAGTCCAGTGATGAAAATAAAAGAAACCCTAGAGCGTTCACATTTCCTGACCTTTGCATTGGCGCCCACAGGGGTCCTGGCACAGCGGCTGTGCGACGCCGACCTGAAGAGAGAGATCAACCGCGTGTGGCCCAGTTTGCCCACCAAGACCGTCGACCTCCTGGTGACCCCACCCAAACGTGAGCTCCTCCCACCATTCCCCACCAGCATCGACCAAAGCCTCCGCCACCCGAGGGTCCTCTCTCAAGGCCGTATAGTGATGGGGAGACATGACAGTCTGCTGGTCGCTGGCAGTCAAGTCTGAATCTGTTAGACAGTTAGAAAGGCACACAAGGGAGGAACAGGCTGGCACAGTGCAGAAACAGACAACAGAGTCTGACAAACACTTACAGACTGACTGACTGATGGACACACACACACACACACACACACACACACACACACACACACACACACACACACACACACACACAGAGTTGGAGGAGCAAAAGACTGGCACTTGACAGATTGTGTATGAGGGAGGGTGAAGTGTGTGTGTGTGTGTGTGTGTGTGTGTGTGTGTGTGTGTGTGTGTGTGTGTGAGAAGGGGGGGGGGAGAATAACACAGCTAGCTTGCAAAAGCCAACTTTCAAACACTAAACCAGCATTGAAATGATTTGCTCTGTACTTGCAAGTGTGCTGTTATCTATGTGGAAAAGCAAGAGAGAAATGTTAAAAGCAAAAGAGAGGGAGAGATTAACCAACACAGTAAATAAACAGACTCACCTAGCAGCTCATCCCAGTCTAAAAGGAGGAAGGGAGACAGATAAACAGCTTTCATTTTCGGAACGCCTGAAAGCTAATTTAGCCCTGGCTCCACTCATATAGCTCCCATCATCCCCCTCTCTCCACAGTTCCCCTGTGAGGTTAACGCACGGCTATGGAGCTGCGCTGGTGGTCTGCATACACACACACACACACACACACACACACACACACACACACACCTCTCATACTATCCTCGACTGCCACACTCACTCCAATCCCTCTCCCCAGCCATGATAGCCCATAATGACCACGGCTTAGGCTCTGTAATCTCCACACTGTGAAATAAACCTGGAGGCTCTCCCAAAAAAAGAAAGCTTGGCAGACAGATCTCAACTCCAGCAAATGGGTTTGAGCACCTGGAGCACATTAGCTGTAAAATGATGTTTGACCAAACAAACCAAAAAAAAAAAAAAAAATAGAACAGGCTGAGTGAAATAGAGTTGATCTAGTGAAAGGGAGGCAGATTCTACCGCATCAAAGTAGCATGTCAAAGGAAGGCATTCAGTGCCAGTCATCTGTGTTGATTGATACTGGGGGGCACTGGGGAGATAGCAAATCTTATCCTTGCTCCAGGTTTACCAGCCACATCGCTGAACGGGGGGAGAAATATATTGATATACTGCCATCTAGTGGATTTGTGTGAATCCTATCAGCAATGGAATACCAGAGAAGGAAGTTTTCAGATGATGGTTTGATGTGTTAATTTTAGATTATGTCTCTCATTGGGATTTCTGTATTATGCTAATGCCCTATTTAAAATATTGTCATGCAGGTGGTCAAGACTTTTCTAGTCTACCGTCTCATTCATGCCCCATTCTGATATTATTCTTCTCATCAACCTTGTGTTCTCTCTCCCCGCTGTCTCTCCTCTCCTGTAGCGCATGAGCTGACGGTGGGGAAGGTGTACGCTGCCCTCATGATCTTTGACTACTACAAACAGAATCGTGCCAAGAAGCTTCAGCAGTTACAACAGCAGCAGCAAGCTGGCGTGGGAGTGACGGTACTGTGCACCAGTCTAGCCTCCTATCTAGCTCACCCATACAGACACATACAGCTATTGACAAAAAAATAATATGAACATCAAGGAAATACAAGTGATCCCAAATTTTCCATCTGTAGTGTATATATTGGTTGCTCTTGGGACTAAAAGCTACTGCACATTAAAACTGAAGTGCATTTAAATGTCCAACTGTTTTCAAATGTTATGGTGTTTCAGTGTCTTAGTAGCCCCACTATTTTGCTATTTCATATGAAGTCATTGTCAACAATCGCTTGGCTCTACACCACCATCTATAGGCCAGTGGATGGTAGTGAAACCAATGTCAGAGGCTGTCATGCAAGGCGCCAACTTGCACATGGAGAGCAACGGGGAACAGTGTTTTGTTCATTGGCACTCCTATGGATGGATGGATGGATGGTCGTTTTAAAGCAATATTCTGCTGATAATCGTAGCATTATGAGAAGATATAGCCAAAGTGATTTGTGAGTGCTGGAAAGGGGAGAGGAACACCACAATGCCTTTTTCATAATTAAAATTTTTATATTTTATTATTACTTAAATGAATATGTTATGTAGTGAATGTAAATTAGTCAGTTTTCTTTGTGGCTGGCCTGGTTGCAATCCCCCTCCTCTCAAAAAAAATGCGCATGATTCGCCTCCTCTCCTCCCTCTCTTGAGGAGTGTAGTATCTGTGGCACACACTGTATTGTGGTGCTGGGGCTCTCACTGGCATACTCTGTGGAGTGACCAGTGTGGATGAGATGACGTGTTTCTCCTGGGGGGTTACAGCCGTGCACCACACACCAGGCTTTGGAGTGGACTTCTCCTCTCTGGCAACTTCGGGCTGGAACTTGTTTTGCTCCAGCTTCAAATGAGGCATTGACCTCACATCACCTCCACCAAGAATTGGGATCTTTCCAACCCCCATTGGGGATGAGCTGTTACCTTCAGCCTCGTCCAGCTGAGGGACCCCATGGTCAGCAGACAGCTTGTTTGGATCTGTCAAATAATTAAAATTAGTAGGTCAGACAGTGGCAAAATGTCTGTGTCCATTTTAACTCTTCTCAACTCTCTGAAAATGTGATACTTACTGCAATCCTCTCTGCTGAGCTCTTGAGCTCCATCTCCATCACCCAGTGGTGTGGATGGGCACCTGCTGCCCATGTTCACCTGAGATGTCTCATTGTCATCAGATGACTTCATGGGGACTGTGGAGAGAGATCAAATGATTACAAATTAGTCAGCTTGACAACATTAAAATGTAGACGTCCATTTTAATTCCCTTCAATTATTTGAAAATGTGGTAGGCCAACTGTACTTACTGCAGTCCTCTTTGATGAGCTCTTGGGCCTCATCATCACCATCAAGTGGTAGGGATGAACTGCTACCTTCAACCTCGTCCAGCTTAGGGACCCCTTGGTCAGCAGACAACTCGGTTGGATCTTGGGAGAGATGATGACTCAGATAAATAAATCTGACTGACTGATTTAAATCTAGTTGTCCATTTCAACTCATCTGAAAATGTGATACTTACTGCAATCCTCTCTGCTCAGCTCTTGAGCTCCAACTCCAACACCAAGCAGTGAGGATGAGCTCTTGCTGTCCCCCTCGCTCAGCTGAGGCTTAGCCTGGTCAACAGATGACCCGATCAGGTCTGTGGAGAGACATGGAACCATTATAATTTGTACATCTGACATTATCAAAATGCAGATTTCCATTTCTTCTCATTAGAACAATCAGAATGTAGTACTTACTGCAGTCCTCTCTGCTGAACTGTTGAGCTCCATCTCCAGCTCCAAGTGTTGAAGGACTCCTGCTGTCCCCCATGTTCTGAGGTGCCAGCTGAGGTGTCCCAGGGGCCACAGATGACTTATCCCTTGGGTCTGTGGAGAATTGAAATTAAACTTGTGTCTATTTCAAATCCTTTAAGCTGTACAGTATTTTATGTTTATATTTATTTTAGGCACCTGAAAAGTGATGCGTACCACAGTCTGCATTGCTGGTCTCAGACTCACTGCACCTCCTGTCCACCATTTCCTTTTTGATACGCTTGGCCTCCTTCCTCCTCTTCTTATTGCTGATGTCGATCCTCTCGTTCCTGTTCTTCTTCTTTCCAATTGGTATACAGCACCTGAAAAATTCGCTTAGCTTCATGTTTTTCACCTGTTCGTTTTGCAGTCTCAAAGTAGACTGAGCTCTGACTGAGCAGATCTTGGAATTCAAGACTGAAGATTCCACTTTGCGCATTCTGGAATCTGTGATTGTTAAAACCAAAGACTCTAGAATCTTTCCAAGTTGTCACGGTGATGAGAGCAACAGCAGCTACAAAGGGAATTTATTTAGAATGTTCGTTCTATGCAGTCCTTTTATTGATCGCCTACCTCAAGTCTAATTTTGCCTTTTCAAGAAATAATTCACATACTATGCCAGATTACATTTTTTACATTCTGTTGTTTGTATTAATTATTTATTGGAGAAGGCTGTATATAGTATTTATGAATAGCAGGACACCTTGCTATTCTTTCATTTGAAAGGCCGATGGTAAGAAAGCACTGTGAAGCATCAGTGGTCATATATATTTTAGCATCAGTGATCGTATATACTGTACTGTATGTCCCTGAGTTCCTTTTCTTCCATTTTTTACCTCTGCCACGGAGGTTATGTTTTCTGTTGCGTTGGTTTGTCTGTTTGTCAGGAGGATAAGTCATAAAGTTATGAATGGATTTTGATGAAATTTTGTGGAGTTGTTGGAAATGGCACAAGGAACAAGTGATTACATTTTGGTGCTGATCCGGACCATGATGGCCTTGACGGAGGTTTGCACTCTCTGAGTGCTTCTAGTGATTTTATATATTTTTGTTTGTTGACTCCAGGACACTGAAACACTTGGCCATGTGAAATTCTCTAGGCATGTAGATCCTAGTGGCACACCCTGCTGGATGGAAATGACATTCTCAGTGTACTGTATGACTGCCGGGTACAATCACGGTCCCCAAACTAAAATGCAACACGATAAGAGAGGAGCACCACAATGAAACACACATGAAAGAAAATAAATTTATTAATAATGAAACTATCAGTGTGTTGTAGGCAGTGTTTATAAATTATGTAATTATTTAGTCAGGTACGGTGATTAGACCGCTCCTTTTGTGGTCGGCTTGGTTGCAATCCCCCTCCTCTCAAAAAAAATGCGCATGATTTGCCTCCTCTCCTCCCTCTCTTGAGGAGTGTAGTATCTGTGGCACACACTGTATTGTGGTGCGGGGGCTCTCACTGGCATACTCTTCTCCTCCACAATATGTGGGGTGACCAGTGTGGATAAGATGACATTTCTCTCCTGGGGGGTTCCAGCTGTGCACCACACACCAGGCTTTGGAGTGGACTTCTCCTCTCTGGCCACTTTGGTCTGGAACTTGTTGTGGTCCAGCTTTAAGTGAGGCATTGACCTCGCATCACCTCCACCAAGAATTGGGATCTTTCCAACCCCCTCATCCAGCTGAGGACTCCTTGGGTCAGCAGGTGACTCTGCTGGCGAAATGATTCTTAGTATCGCTCAACATCTCCACTAACCTCAAAATGTAGCTGTCCATTTCAACTTATTGGAACCATCTGAAAATATAATACTTACTGCAGTCCTCTCTGCTGAGCTCTTGAGCTCCATCTCCATCACAAAGAAGTGAGGATGAGCTCTTGCTGTCCCCCTCGCTCAGCTGAGGCTTAGCCTGGTCAATAGATGACTCAACCAGGTCTGTGGAGAGAGACATGAAATGATGTTATTTATATCTGACATCAAGATGGAGTTATCCAAATGTACACATTTGAGCCATCTGAAAATGGGATACTTACTGCAGTCCTCTGGAGCACCATCTCCAACTCCAAGTGTGGAGGAACTCCTGCTGTCCTCCTTGACCTGAGGTGCCAATGACTCAGTTGGGTCTGTGGAGAGAGATCAAATCATTCCAATTAGTCAGCTTGACAACATTGAAATGTAGGTGTCCATTTTAATTCCCTTCAATTATTTGAAAATGTGGTAGGCCAACTGTACTTACTGCAGTCCTCTTTGATGAGCTCTTGGGCCTCATCATCACCATCAAGTGGTAGGGATGAACTGCTACCTTCAGCCTCATCCAGCTTAGGGACCCCTTGGTCAGCAGACAACTCGGTTGGATCTTGGGAGAGATGATGACTCAGATAAATAAGTCTGACTGACTGATTTAAATCTAGTTGTCCATTTCAACTCATCTGAAAATGTGATACTTACTGCCATCCTCTCTGCTCAGCTCTTGAGCTCCATCTCCAACACCAAGCATTGAAGTTGAGCTCTTGCTGTCCCCCTCACTCAGCTGAGGTTTAGCTTGGTCAACAGATGACCCGATCAGGTCTATGGAGAGGTACATTAAATAATGTTGTTCATATCTGACGTCAAAATAATATTTTGTAGCACACATTTGAACCATCTGAAAATGGGATACTTACTGCAGTCCTCTGGACCACCATTTCCAGCCATTTCCAGCTCCTCCTTGAGCCTCCTGTCCACCATCTGCTTCTTCATGCGCTTAGCCTCCTTCTTCTTCTTCTTGTTGCTGATGTCCATTCTCTCGTTCCTGCTCTTCTTCTTTCCGATTGGAATACAGCACCTGAAAAATTCGCTTAGCTTCATGTTTTTCACCTGTTCGCTTTGCAGTCTCCAAATAGACTGAGCAGATCTTGGAATTCAAGATTTAAGATTCCACTTTGCGCATTCTGGAATCTGTGATTGTTGATAAAAAAATAAACATTCCAAGTGTCATGGTGATGAGAGCAGCAGCATCAGGAGCAACAAAAAGAGTTTAGAACGTTCCGTTTAGTCTATGCAGCTCAGTGTATTTTGCCTTCTTATGCGGAAAAAGCCTCAAAATAATGAATATACTATTCCAAGAAATTAATTAAACTTTTTAAAAATTATTTCTTTATTTTATTTTATCATGTGATTTTTGTTTTGTTTTTATTCTATGTTCTCTTGACTTACCCTCAGAGTAGACTTACTTCATTTAACGTTGGATTTTGAGAAAACACACACACAGCCTTAATATTATACAGGTATAATCAATACTGTATAGGCTCAAAAAATGAATATTGCAAAAAAATATATATATTATATCTAAGCCAAAAGTGATTTGTGATTGTGGCTTATAACTGATGAAAACCCCCAACTCAAGCTTTCTATACTCTTTGGCCACACCAAACATTGCAACAGTTCCAGAAAATACTGTAAACTCCTATTTTAGGCCTATAGGATTCAAACAACATGTAAATTGGGATGACATATCCTGTCAATCAGAGGCATTTTGGTTCAAAATATGTCAAGAGTTACATTCAGGAGCTTAATTGTCTGTGAATGGCACATGCAGCAGTCCTGTTATGTATAACTTGTCTTGATATGAAGGACTATTTGTTGACGACCCTCATCTGGTGGTGTGGTTTGTGCAGGCGAAGGTTGGGGCTCTCTTCCGCCCCATGCTGCCCTTAACCCAGATTCAGGAGCAGACACCTCTAATCACCAGTGCCAAAGCCCCACCTGCAGCTCAGCCTGATTCGCTGCCTCAGCCTGAGCCTCCACCCACTACCTCCTTGACCAATGGAGAGGCAGTGTAAGTATATAAGGATTATACTCTATCTTGCGTGTGAAAAATGATGCTTATTGGTCACTTACTTTAATTTGACACTGATGCAATACTTTGCAATACTAATACTAACAGGATTGTTGCCTCCAAATTCAATCACATAATACAGGTGTATACAGCAGCTGAAGGTATTTTTGGATGCTAATTATCGTGTGTGTGTGTGTGTGTGTGTGTGTGTGTGTGTGTGTGTGTGTGTGTGTGTGTGTGTGTGTGTGTGTCATACACATTTGCATGTTTGCCTCAAAGTCAAACCCAGAGCAGTGCCATGAAGAAGTCTCCGTCTGAAGAGACACCTCAGGAACAGAAGCAGAGAAGCAGAAAGTCCGTATCGAGGGGCCAGTCGGATGACACACAGACCTCAAGCAAACCTCAGGTATACAGACAAAACACACGCCACCACAGTAATCATTTATAACTAACCGAGTAAAGATCTTCAACGTTTGATAGAGGTTTGTGTGTTTGCATGAATGGTTATGGTGAGGTTATGATGCATTGTAATTTGCGTGTGTGTGTGTGTGTGTGTGTGTGTGTGTGTGTGTGTGTGTGTGTGTGTGTGTGTGTGTGTGTGTGTGTGTGTGTGTATATGCATGTTTGTATCCCTTTGCGTCGCAGGAATCTGGAACTGAGCTGAGTGATGGGGAGTACACTTCAGACATGGAGCGCTTCTCCATCCTGGAGGCGGCAGGTCGAGCCTCCTCTATGCCCAGACTCAATGCTGAGTACCAGGTACTCCATCAACCCTCATAATATACTGTATCAGCAAACAGCAGCACAGCACATACCAAATTCTAAAAAAAGACATTAAGACACCAATGATATGTACCAATTCATATTAATTTTAGTCATATTTCCCTGAATCCTTGACTTGCCCTTCTTTGAAATAGTTATAGTACCCATTTTGATTTTTGATAATATGGTTGTGAGATTGTTGACATCTTTATTTTATTTTATTTCTCTCACAGGTGAGATAGTTTCTCTATCAATCTCTGTTCTCCTCTAACACAGCTCTTTTCTAATAAAAGTCTGTGTGGACTCAACTCTTTCCCTCACTCTCTCTCTTCACCACTGGGACTAGAGTTGCTGTGCATGTGGCACGTTTCTAACATTCTCTTTTTTGTGTTCTTTTTCTTCCCATAACTCATGATGACTCACTCTTCTGTCACCAGACTCTTCTGTCTCTCTGACCTCTCAGTCTCAGTGTGTTTATCCATGTTAACCTGTCAGCTCTAACTTCCTGGAGTTGGACCACATTGAGTACTAATAGATAAAACTTTACGTTTTATATTCATTACACCTACTGTCTAAAAGGGGTCAACTGTATTTTTTTTTATCATTTCATGTTTTATGTTTTCTTGTTTACATTTAGTTTTGTTTTTCTCTTGATTAATTTCTCTCATTATCAGTCTCATTTTGCTCATTTTGTTTAGTCTAAATTTTGTTGATTTCTTTCATCAAAATTGTGTTTTTTTATTATTCCTTACTTTCCTCTTGTCCATCCATTTCTCTTGTATTTGTTCTGTCTCTCCACCTGTCTGCTTATGTCCTGTCCTCTCTTTCCCTGGTCTTACACTCTACCCCTCTCTGTTCTCTACTCCCTTCTCTCTTTTTATCTCTTCTCTTCTTCCCCTCTTTTCTCTGCTCTTGCTGGTCCCCCCCTCCTGACTCTGTGTGTGTGTGTGTGTGTGTGTGTGTGTGTGTGTCTCCTCACCTGTGTGTTTCAGCAGCGGAACCACCCTCGCCACACCTCTGGACCTTACCTGCCAGTATGTACCACCCCTCCTCTCTCTTTCTCTCTCTCTCTCTCTCTCTCTCCTGTCTTTCTCCTCAGTTTTTCTTTCTTGTCATCTGTCTCTTGGCCTATAGTATGTGTCTCTCCCATTGTCTCTGTGTCTGTCAAATATTGTGCTTCCATTGCTGTCCAAACACTGGGTATTCTTTATTTAGGTATAATGCATAGGCTGGTGTTGGGACAGAGACCTAGCATACATTTCCCATAATGCCCTTTTGAAGGAGCATTGATCCTGAGATTCTGAAAAAATCTGCTCATATTCCAAAGAGAACTTTCGATTTACGATTTCACATCCTGCCTGTTAATCAAATTGTCGATTTGTGTTTGAGATGGATAGAAGTACCTGTTAATTTTTTCAGAGCATAAAAACCCATCTTCTCCCGTCTTCTAAAGGAAATCAATGCAGGCTGTCTTGTTCCCTCATAAGCCTATGTCAAACACAATGTTTTGGCTTCCTGGAGTGATGTGTCCAAGGCTAGTGTATTTGTTTTGTGTATGGAACTGTGTGACATAAGTTGTGTACTTTGTGCTTTTCAATTACATTGAATGTATGTGTCCTGTGTGTGTGTGTGTGTGTGTGTGTGTGTGTGTGTGTGTGTGTGTGTGTGTGTGTGTGTGTGTGAGCGAGCGTGTGTGTGTGTGTGTGTCTGAGGTATCTCAGGGTTATTTGTAAAGTGCTGTGTTTTCAATGGTTGTGGATATAGAGTGGTGTTTGTGGTTTTCCCCTCTTTGTCTTCAATGCTGCTCTCTCTTTTGGAGCCCCCATCTTTGCCAAAGGAATGGAAATAGTATCACGCTGACACGCTCTCCTAAACGGTTAGCACATTATGGGTCTAAAATCTATGGATTGTCTAAGACAAAATTGGCATCTATGGATCGTCAAAATAGGCATCTATGGATCGTCAAAGACAAAATTGGCATGATAGGAGTAATTAAAAGTTCAATCAGTATTTAAATGGTTTATTTCCAGCCATTTCAGTATTTCAGTACACTACAGTAGATCCCCTCTCCATGTAAAAAAAAAAATTGATTGGAAACCCGTCCACACATCATGGTCCAAATTTGAGAATTGATTTTACGGTCATCACCAAATTACTGTATGTGGGAAATTATAACAGATTTTATAATCAGCTTCTATGTCAGTGTGTGGCTTTGGCATCTGTTTTGGTAAAGATGTGCCAATAAGGGGTAACCATTATCAGAGCACAAGCCTTCTGTGGTCACTAGATGGTGACAGCAGGCTTGTGGCTTGTGGTTTTTCTTTCAGATGCTGTGGCGATGTGACTGTTGCTACAGATGAGACTGAAAAACAATGACTATGGGTCCTCTCAGAGGGCAGTTACCTAACATTTAAAGTTTTAGATAACATTCATTTTTAAAATATTATTCTTAATTTCAATGATAATATTAAAAACTAGTATTGCATTTTCTTGTGTTTTGGATCTAATTGTCTAATTTCAGAGAGCCTTGCACACAAGCCCAGACCCATAGTCACTGTTTGGCTCAGCTGACATTTCTGACCCCTTTTTTTCTGTGACAGTAGAGCTGCAGTCTCAGCGTGGCTTTCTATGAATGTTTGATATAAACATCACTTTTTCTGTCTCATTTGAAGTGGCCAAAACCTCTGCTCTGATTTCTGTGATCAGTTGGGTTAAGTGAATGTTGCTGTGGGCGTCTAGGTGTCCTGGTCTTTCTTCTCTCTCTTCTCTTCTCTTCTCCTTTCTTTCTTTCTTTCTTTCTTTCTTTCTTTCTTTCTTTTGCCTTTTCCCCTTTATTCTTTCTTCATCCTCTTTTCTTTCAGTACTTTCTCTCTGTCTGTTTCTCAGGTCTTTTTATATGTGGCTTTGTCTCCTGCAGTTGTTAGCACTACTAGTGTCATTATAACTGGTCAGGCATAAGGTTCTCATCATATTTGCCAACATGATGTATTATGAAGAGTATTTATGTGTGGCTGGACACTGCATTATAAAGCAGCATGTCGCTTATAAGACATTGTACGCCAGTTTTACTGTACTTCATAAAACAATGTTAATGCAATCATTTTATTGTCATATGGCTTTATGAATGCAATCATAGATGTAAGATGGTACATACATCAATTATTTTCAGAGCAGCATTATAAATGGTACATATGACAGTATAAATACATTCATAATGCATCTGTAACATGGATTCCTGTTGGAGGTTTGCCACACTCTCTTTGGTTAGGGCAGAATGAGGAGACTAGAAGAGCAGGACAAAGCAGATGGATTGGTAGTCAGCTAGGAGTATCTACAGCCAGATGGATGGATGGAGCCCTCCTCCCCGCTTCTGTCCTCTCCCTCCTCTCATCCCTCTCTTCTCTCTTCCTCTCTAATCAGCCCATTCTGGATGCGAGCCCCATGACCATGAGGCGCTCAGCGTCCACGCTGTCCCCACAGCGCCCCCAGGAGGTGAGCCTGAGGGAGTACGGGCTCCAGAAGGCCTCCCAGGGCCAGGACAGGGCTCACCACCATCACCATCACCACCACCACCACCACTGCCACAAGCGCAGGGAGCAGGAGAAGAAGCACAAGTCACTGGAGAGGGCCAGCACTGAGCAGACCACTACTGCACGGGGTAAGAGACTGCACAGGAGGCAGTGTACAGGTGCGGTACTGCACACACAGTCACATGGGTTTGCATACGTGTGTGCTCATAGAACAAATCAGAAGCACCCATGCAGGTGGAAAAACACACCAGAGAAGCCTACCTAGATTAATGATCTCTTTACCATCTTCTATGACACTACACCACACACACACACACACAGAAGAAGCAGCAGATAGATAGCCTAGAACTCTAGACGTACCCCTAGCGGTAGCAAATTTGAATTTGCACAGCGGATACGTCTAGAGGCCACTGATAGAAACCCGTTGTATCCTGCCTCTGGCGGCGAATAACCAATCACAGCGCGGTATGTGTACAGGAAATCGTAAGGCGGACTTTGTGCGATGACGACAGCCCTGCTCAAACCAGAACAGAATCGTCTTTGGCTTTAGTTTTGGACGAATTGCACTTGTCATTTTCTTTGAAAGTGAAACAAGAAAGTGCACTGAAGTTTTTCGTTCTGAAAAAGATGTCTTTGCCGTGTTACCGACGGGCTACAGGAAAGGTTTGATATATCAGCTGGTACCACTGGCCGGAACGCTAGCCTATTACGTGGAGAGGCAGTTTGAAAGACAACGCAATCACCCGCCCCTCCATTGAGGTACAGTCTATCAGTGGTCTTCAGACTATACATTCTTATGATATAGTCTGGCGTGTCAGGCTAGCAGATAGATAGATTTGATAGCAGAAGTGAAATGACTTCTCTCCTGCTCCCAGTGTGTTCAGTAGGAACAGCACCGCGGGCGTCTTGGCTCTCTCCTGCTCCACTGGCCTTGCGTGGCCAGAAGATAAATTCCTCCCTGGATTAAACCTGATCGGGTTATAGAGCAAAAGGCCCTCCATTGACTTCCCAAAGGGGCTCAGTGGGAATATTCCCGTGTCAAGTGCTCTGGCGACTCAAGAGGCAGACTTACCAGCTCAGGGATCAGGAGGGGGGAAAGCTGCTTTTGGAGAAGGGGATGAGGAGTCGGGGGGGGGGGGGGGTAATTTTTTAGGATTCTTAGTGGTGGTGTGGTGGAAGGGTTGTGACTGCAAGAGCTTGGTATAACTTTGGGTGAGTCTGTCTATTAAGTAGAGGCTGGCAAAGGTTAAAGAGTTGTTGAGGCATGTTGCTGGAGAGGCCCTGTGTCACAGCGGAAAATGCGTTCCTTCCTTTCATCTTTTAATTACACTACACCAAATCTATTACCACATAAATCCTTTAATACACTATTAGAAGTTAGGACACAGCCCTGGCTGAGGCTTCTCACTACAGTATTTGGCTGTCAAGAAGTGCCATAGAATGTTTGAAGCATAATTGAATATTGGAAGTATAATTGAAGCATAATTCAATTCAGCTGCACACACACACAGAGGCACATCTGTTCTCTCTGAAGAAGGAGCAGACATGTCCCCTCTCTCGGTGTTATGTCTTTCCCAATTTGAGTCTCTGAAAAAGTGTGTGTGTTTTACTTATGCTGTTACTGATGTTCTGTGATGGTTTTGCGTTAATTTATGTGTGTGTGAAAGACAAATGAGTGTGTGTGTGTGTGTGTGTGTGTGTGTGTGTGTGTGTGGGTGTGTGTGTGTGTCAGTGCTGCGGGGCAGCAGCTTGTGCTTAACTGTTGAGATCAAAGCGATACTCAACATGTATGCCCCCAAATTTATGGGCGTCCGTCCAAAGAGGCAAGGGAAAGTGAAGTGGCCAATATGAAACAGGCGACAGAGAAGGAGAGAGTGAGAGGAGTGTGTGTGTGTGTGTGTGTGTGTGTGTGTGTGTGTGTGTGTGTGTGTGTGTGTGTGTGTATGTGTGTGTGTGTGTGTGTGTGTGGGGGGGGGGGTGTATTTGACACAACCAGATGTATCTGCACACTCATCCAAAAACCATCCTGCCTTCTCCACGCCGTTAGTTTACTACTCTGCTTTCAGGTCACACTTGTGGACATTTTATTCTTTATAGGGGACATTTGGTGAGTGAGCTCAAAGACACCTCATGGCTAACTTCCACATGATCTCTTGAGCACAGAATGGTGATGAAAACCAATTCCCGAGAGCTGTAACACCTAGTCCTTTTAAAGTTCGTTTTATAAGACCAACACTGAAGTGGGAAAATTCTGAGCAATAAGCTGTGCTCAAAGTTCATGTGGTCTCTATTTGATTCTGTTGCATGTCTGCTGTGCAGATGGAAGTTGCGTGATGGGAATCCGCACGTCTCTCTCTTCCCATGTGTTCACAGGTGCGATGGCGGAGGCGACGGGCGAGCACGTGAGTCGCGAGCGTGCACGGGACCGGGACCGAGGCCGCTCGCACGAGCGTAAGCACCACTCGGTTTCGGGCGAGCCCAAGACACGCTACTACTCGTGCGAACGCTACGGTGGCAGGGAGCAGGGGCATGCCCACTCGGCCGGACCAAGCCGATCCACTTCCCCAGGGGAACAACATGAGACCTTACGCCTCAAACAGGTGTGTGTGTGTGTGTGTGTGTGTGTGTGTGTGTGTGTGTGTGTGTGTGCGTGTGCATGTGCATCAGACCATGATAATACATGGCGGCAGGCAACCCCATAAATTAGTGTGTGTTTGTGTGTGTGTGCATGTCAGTGTTTGTGAATAGAGCTTGATTCATCTCTTCCCTCCCTGTGTGCAACCTGAAAGCTATTCCTGTAATTCCTACAGGCTAGAGTGCAAACACATGTTCATGTAGCTGAGGTGCTGTTTGTGTGTGCGTGTGTAAGATTAATTCTGTGTGCAGTTTACTTGTACCCTAGATTACTCATTGTTGCTCGCTCCATCTGTCCTAAAATTCTTTCACCTGCTTTCCCTCCTCTCTCTCTCTCTCTCTCTCTCTCTCTCTCTCTCTCTCTCTCTCTCTCTCTCTCTCTCTCTCTCTCTCTCTCGTCTTCTCTTCTCTTTCACAGGCTGGTACTACTGCCAGGGGTAGTCCAGTCTTTGTGGCATCAAGCACCAACACCCCCAACCGCAGCCGCCGCCAGCTCCCTCAGACTCCCCTCACCCCACGGCCAGCAGTCGCCTACAAAACGGCCCATTCGTCTCCCGTCACCATGGCCCCATCGTCCGGCGTCTCCCGTCCAACCGCGGGGCCCAGCTCCGGCCCTTACTCCACACGCATGACACGTGGCCTCTCGGAGCACAACTCCCTGCTGGCCGACAGCGCCAGCCCGTCTCCAGTGCCTGTCACCCGCATCGGCTCCGTGCCCAGCCTGGCTGCTGAGCCACGCCTCCCGCTCCTTCACCCAGAGGAGACGGACGACTTCCACGACGCCCTGAGCACGCATCATGGCGTAGTAGGCCGCTCGGCACGAACGCTGCCCAGTGCTGCTACCGCCGCTCACGGAGCCTCCTCGGCTCTGGCCCAGTCAGCCCGCAGCGGGGTGCCCAACGGGTACCACTTCACCCTGGGCGTGAGCTCAGCAGCCGGCTCTGGAGCCAGAGGCACGGGCGGGTACCAGGAGACTGAGAAAGAGGATTGGTGCTAGCGGGGGGCTACGAGTCAATGACAGAATCTATTGAACGGAAATCGAGACAAGGGTATCTCTTTGTAAGGGCCACTATGAGCACACTGCTGATTTCTGAGAGTCTGTATGTTGTTTGTGTGCATGTGTGTGTCTGAGTGTGTATGTGTGTGCGTAAGTGTACACATGCTGTGAATGTATGCCAGTTCTTGTCCTTGTAAAGCTGAACAGCTGAAGGAACAGTGTAAAATATTTGAGCCGGAAACAAAAAAAAAGAAGAAAAAGTCTCTTCACAGCTCACGGTTTTCTTAATACTTTGTGGTTATTTGACACCTCAGAAGGACTACAGTGTTGCAAGGCCCACACTGTGCTCACAGACAAAGAGATTTTTACCCATGCCTTGCCGAGGAGCTGCTGTGTGCATCCTTTCTTCACAGATACAGACTAGTCTGACAAAATGGAGCATGACTCGACAGGGTAACAATGGGGAGTCCCCAAACCGTCCTCCTCTCTCTCTCTCACACACACACACACACACAACACACATACACAGACTTTCTCTATAAATGACTTTTTCGCACCCCTCTCTCTCTCTCTCTCTCTCTCTCTCTCTCTCTCTCTCTCTTTTCACAGACACACTCTCTCTTTCAAGTTTACTCTATAGGGCTAACTATTGAACTGACGGTGGGTTATGGGGCAACTCCCTGAGGCTGAGCTGACTCCAGCACAGGAGATGGGAGTGTTGGGACTCTAAGCTGAGGAAGCCAGGAAGCCTAGCAGCATTGGAGCCATGACACCCAAGCGATGAGGACTATGATGATAATGACAAATGCACTACTATAGCGCCACTGGGACCTGGGCCCATCAGTCTCAACCCTGTGTTGTCATTTTTTTTGTTTGTTTGTTTTTGTGACCAAGGACATGAAGGCAAAGTGATATTTCTTACTTTATAGACTTGCTGCTCTTTTTTTCTTCTTTTTGCCCTGTCACTTTTACAATGAAGTGACAACTAAATACACAGAAACACAATAGGAAATGCATTGAAATGAGGATGGAAGTGAAAAAGATGGCAAGTCTTGGAGGCCAAAATTGTCATTTGTTTTGTATCAAGCTATAGTATGATAAATTGAATAACAGTGTTCCACCTTTTGTATCATTGTACTTTCAAAGGGTTTCTTCGAGGAGTATAGCTGGACATCATGGATAAACTCTCTCATTTTCTTTATTTTGAAACTCAGTGCTCAAGCCGTCAAATACTGTACCAAGTGCCTAACTTAAACATGTTACTGTTTGTGGCTAAAATGCAGATCTGTAGACGGGATGGGAAAGATAAATCTGAGCTCACATCTCGGACACAGCAGGTCGGTGTCAATAAAAAGTGGTCTGGCATCTCCACAATATCCCATATCACAAACATGGCAACAGATATTTATATGTTTGCACAAAAAAGAAATAGATTTTTAAATTGACTAATAAAACAAGAGTTAATTTATTGGTGTTTATAAGAAATTATATGAAATGATATTCAAGAGCTGGAGAAAATGACATGCAAGAGTTCTATTGCTATTATAGATTACTATTATGACATTAATGCGTATGTAGTTAGTTTGGTGCCAATTCAGAGTGAACTATGGTACAGGTGTGGTCAGAGTGCATGCAAGAAGGTCCCTGTCCGACTTGGTGGTTAATATTGTCTTAAAGCTGCTGCCTGTGATTAATGTATTTGTGTAGGTTGTCTAATTTTTTGTAAGAAAAAAAAGAAAAGACAGGGCATGGCAAGCTTTGCCTTTCTTTTTCCTCCACTGTGCAGGAGTGGTTTGTGACTGAGCGAGCGATTGAGTGAGCTTCCATTTTCTGGCATACATGTGACGTTGCCATGTACACATAACGGACATTAGGTCTTGAGTGTCCCCCATGCCATCATCCAGTGTTGGATGCAGACCTTGAGCAGGAAGCCATCTTTCATGCCAGTCTTTTGTCCATACGGATGATTGGTAAATATGATGTTCATCTCATCATTTGTTTCCTGTTAAGTGTTATTGAAAATAGTGTAAACAACACTGTTTTAGCTCCATATTTATTTTATGGCCCACAACATTATCTTACACAGTACACACTAATAAGGTGATGGCTGTCCAGACTTTTTGTTGGTTTAAATTCATTTGCTTATTTAGATAGTGTAGCCTTACATCCTGATGATGAGGCAGATTCTGTGAGTTCTATAAAAGCCACTGTTACCTCCAGTGGTCTTTCAAGGGCATTGACTGGTGGATGAATAGAAGGAAAGATACAGTAGGACAGGAAGAACAAATGGGAGAGTTTACCGTGTTCACTCATTGAGTTCCCATCAGATCTATAAAATAGGTCTGTAACATCAAAAAGACACCCTGACCTGAATGCAGTGTGAGGAAACGGACTCCCATTGCCAGGCAGTGCTATAATTGAAAGGCAGCCTTTTCTCTCCCTCTATACTGTGAGTGGTGATCCTAAAGACAGTGGACTAAATGGTGTCTCAAGAAGGACGGAGACAGGATATCTGGAATGGCAGCCATATTGCCTTCATTTTTATCCAGCTTTTTTTTTTAATGCACGTTTAAAAGACATTGATAGAGGGCTTAAGATTTGATTTTTATTTTTTATTTATTTTTCCCCCCAATCCTCAAGGAGTACGTGAAACAATGGGATGTCCCTCCAAAGACAAGTGTGCTGTATTCTGTTTGTCCCTGGCACCACATGGTGTGTTGACTTGACCCAGTGCAGTTGGACTATGCAACAAGATGACACTTTAGGACCAGTTGGCCTCCATTGTAGCTTTATTTCCAGGGCTCTCCAGATTCAGGCTTTAGCATGATTGTGACCAAAACACACACTTCTCTGAATTTCTACACAGTGTTGTAAAGTACATATGTAAAATAAGATGTACATTGATAAAATGTTAAAGACACAAGTGGCTTGTTCCCTTAATAATGCCTAACTTGAGATTTTGTTATGCTGGGAAAATGCATGAAGTTACCCCTGCTCCCCCATGAAATTGTCTGACAACGTTTGATTTGGTTAAGGTATTGCCTTTCAATGTCATGGTTACTTTTGCCCTCAGATAGTAAGCAATTGGGTAAATAATGGATAATTGAGAGGTTTTGTGAGACCTTGTTGAAATGAGTAATGTCTTACCATAGACTTAATCATAATCATATTCATATTCTGCCACTTAGGTTTGCTGTCATGGGCAGAACCAAAAGGTGGAGCACATCTTTCTAAATGGGCAACAAATTATTAGATAATCAGGTGCCAAATTTTCCCTCCGCAATATTAGTTTTAATTGTTATATTTCATCTATTTATGAGATGTGGCTTACATCCTCAAACAAGTCCATGTTTGCATGTCCAAATGAAATATGTGCATGTGTGAAATTGTATATCATGAAGTCTATTTTATATGCGTTCACTTGCTGGTCGTTTTTAAATGACGTTTGATATACTGTAGGAGGGAGATGAAGCAAAGACATTTAACGCATTTACAAAGGCGGATATAGTAAGGAAGTGTTGTCTTCTGGACTGAAATTGGTGTGGTGTTCGTCTTAACGTCTTTGTAATCTGCTGACTCTAGCACTGCCTCTCTTTCTCTCTTCGGTTCACGCTGGTCAATACTGCTGTCATTTCTAGCATTGCATTTTGTATTGAAGAAATGTCCTTGAAACTGAGTTATGTAAGAAAATAAAACCAAGTACAAATACCCTTAATTTGGAATAACTTTTTTGGTGTTGGTGTGTCCTGTGAGAAGTTGAAACTACTACACAATTTGGGTTGGAATATTTTTGGGCTACATTTCCATCAGCGTGACTGCCTGATGGTCTCCCTGTGCCAAATTTATCGAATGGACTTTTAACCGAATCATGCCATTTGTTTTCAATGCTTGATGGCCTTCAAAAACAAACCATGCCTAACTGTCAAACACTGCAGATTAAATCTATGGAAAGGAAGGGTACAACTTTCCCTGCTGATGAGGTTGGTGCCTTGCCGAACACCTGAGGTGAGGTACAGGAATGATCGATGGTGACAGGCTGTTAACCTCGGAGGATGGGCAACTTTCAGGTCATAACAGGTGAGAATTGTATGAGGGCATTTGTTTGCGAAAGATTAAGATTACATTTTGATCGGAGTGTTCATTGGCCTACAGCGTAGGCGGGGCGGAAAGTACAATGGGCTACTCATTTTGTTGCCAACAGGCTCATGCGCGCGCAGAGTTTAAGTGGCTGCGAACTGGGGTGGCATATAGTGAGACGCATATCAATTTCTTGTTGGTTGTCAGATTCTAACGGCAAAGAAATATTGGAAACTTCTATCATTGCACAGCTGAATTAGAAACAAAGAAAATATCGTAGGCTTCTAAAACGGCATGAATGTGTTCCCCATGTGCCCTTGACGCACGAGCGCACCTGAGCATCAGTGACAGAAGGTTTTCGGCGCGAGCGATGTTACTGAACAAGAGAGCAATGTTTCCCCAAATGAAGTGGCTAATCGCGTTTATGGCCGTACTCCAGGCTTGCTCTTCCTCTGAAGTAGGTCCAACCGACATGACGGAGACGGGGTCAGGAATGGCACCAACTGGTAAGACTATTTTTCAGTTTTTCTTCATCGTTTCACTTTGTAAACTAAATTAATTCCCAGAGATTTGTGTTACTTTTTCGATTCGACATTTGTGTATTTCATTGTTATTAGATATATAAATGAAACGCATTCACAAGTTTTATTACAATGCCCATTAATGCCTTTGTTAAAAAAAAAAGTTTCAAGAAAATGTGATGTGATTCTCTCACACTGACAGTTCTCATTTCATCGCCTCGTGGCGACGCTGTTGCTCAGTGTATTTTTTATGGAGTTGACACAGGTGCATAGGCTTCATTCCCTTAAAACAGTGGTTCTCAAATTTTTCTGTCATTCCCCACTCAAGAAGGCAGAGAATTATCACGCCCCACCTGGAAGGCTCAATTTGCGCACAATATCGCTGAGGAATACTTTGCGAGTATAGGATTTTCGTCAATGTTCGAATTTTCATGTTACTAATTCTGAGCCAAATTTCTCTCAAACCCTCATCACACCAAGTAGCAAATAACACCATTGGAACGCTCAATTATTGTCAAATGTGCATATCAGGATGAATAGCTGTGAATTCGGGGGCAAAGAGATGTCTTGCGCCCCACCTGTCATGTGTCTGCGCCCCACAGTTTGAGAAACACTGCCTTAAAATAAGTGATGAAGTTGCTCCTGGTAGTGCGTGTCTTTCCCTTAATGAAACACTTTGTAGAAAATAAAAAGAGTATCTTCGAGTATTAAGCAGCCTAGCTTAAAAACAGATGTTTGTGCATCACATGGCTTACATGTTTTCCTTTTAATACTTCATAAATATTTTTAGTCACTTGCTCTCACAAAAGGAAAACGTCCTAAACCGGTTTATGGAACCGTTTTGTAGTCTATTGTTTTCAAATGTGTTCTTCAAATGTTTTGATGTCTTACACCCCTCTTTTTGATTCACTGTCCTTTCATAATCTTCAGGTCAAAAATTGGGGGTCCCCAGGTTCATCTTAGTACAGTTGCTCCCAGTTCAAGATCTTGTCTCTGTCTCTTGATGTTCATCAAGAATTGACCAAAATGGGTTTTCTATGTGACTGCTAATAAGAAATTAATGAAGTAGAAACAGTTTGACAGAATTTGTATTTTGTTCCTCTTTGTCTACATCTGGAGAGACATCATGTGCATCCTGTCAGTCTTCTGACACCCATCAAGAACCCTGAAACTTGCCTCCGCATTCAGACCTTTGTCCGCCATCTGTTTATGATGTCTTTGAACCGCAGACATTCTCTGCTGCTGAGTCAAAGGGTCATGCACATGAGGGCTCTGTGTTTTCTGTTGTGTGTTCAAACTGATTTCCAATATACCTTGTCTGGCATGGTGGTCTGAATTTCTTTGCACCTTCCAAGCGCCTTTCTTTGCTTTGCATTTTCCAGTTGGTACTGCATGCTGGTATCGTCATTAGTGAGATATGTGGCAACCAGCGTCCAATCTTCAGAAACAGTGTTTGAACTTGCCTATGTTAGAGAGTTCTCTTCTAAATTGGCACTACAGTATTCTGAAATATTTCATTGAATTTTTCTGTGACTCTTCACTGAGACGTACAGATATCAGAGAGTCAGAATATCAAACTGCTGAATCGGTGTGCCTTCATTTATATAGTTCATATTGGATGACCATTTTCTGCCTGTAGCCTAGGGCTACATGCATAAATACACTGTAATAACTTTAAAGAACATGGAAAGATTTAATTATATTAAACATGTTTAAAACTATTTTGAATGGCCTTTTGAGTAACTTAAGTTACCAACCAGGAAATGAGGTAATTTTTACTACGATTAAGATAAATAATTAATAAATTCCATGTTGGATTTACGTCACTGTGTGAGTGGTTGACAACACAACATGGACCTAAATGGAGGCTTGGAATTTAAGACTTGCATGGAGTTGGAATCTAATCTTGACTGTTTTACTCTATGTTTTAAGAGTACCCAAGAGATTAGCATTCAGTATATTGTGCAGTGTGTGTGTGTGTGTGTGTGTGAGACATGAAAACCTTAAAACTGGCCATGGTTTTCACTAAGCGATTATGTAATCCAAAGATAATAGGTCTCCAGGTAGTTGTATAGGCTGTCTTTGTGCAGAAGGCGCTAAGTTATTGAATTTTTACAACTATTATGTTCTGCAATAAACGTGGTTGTGTCCACTGGGGTGTTAGTTAGAAGCTTGTGAAAGCAAATACTTGAAAGGGTGAGAGTGGGGAGCAAATGGTAGTTAAACTCAATGAGCTCATATAAATACATATAGTAAAAGGGGGGTTTGTGTGTGTGTGTGTGTGTGTGTGTGTGCGCGTTTGACAGTGTATTTATTTTCACAGGTTTGACACATTTCGGATGACCAACCTCTCAGCAATGTGGGCTTGTATCACCCCCCTGAAACATAGACCTGCTTTCGCATCATCACCTTGCTTTTCATCATGATGCATATTTGAACGGCTTCCAGCATTATTCTTGTATGTAAAAAGCCTCTGTGTCTCAGCAGGGGCCATGATTGGCGTTGTTTTATTAGAAAGAGATTAACACTCCTGTCAGGAGTGCCAGGTGATATACTTTTAAAGAGGTTGGAGTTCTGAGGCCAGTGGGGCATCTTAAGTAGGATTCATGATCAGATATCACACACAGCAAGGTCGAGGAATAGCCATTGGTGCCATCTTTCTGGGATCAGTTTAACTTCCTGCACTCCACTAACGGCAAATTCAACATGTGCTCAAGTGATGAATGTTTGTTTTAGTTGTCCTCAACGCAGCTCAGATGTTGAGGTCAGACAGCAAAGTGAAAATCTTGATCAGAATCACTTTCATTTGAATCAAACAAATGTTTCTTTTCTCCCACATGCTTCAGACACACAAAATATAATTAACAAACAAACATTGCCCTCAGGATCGCACACTCACACTCGCAGGCTTGGCCTTGAGGCTTTAAACACATAGCAGATATTTAGCAACAGCAAAACAATTACAGTGAATAACAATAACATACCCTTGATGTTCAGATCATACATCATATTCAGCTTTGTAGCCTATGTTTAGCCTTGCAGGTTTTTATGATTATTTGGGCTTTTTGTGCTCAAGCCATCTACAACCTTGATGACTCGTGCTACACAGTCAGCATAAATATTAACGTCTGACTTAGCTCTGGAATGGATTTGCTTGGAGCCCCTTGGACTGATTTTGGACGTAAATGTGTTCTGTTGTTTTATGCTACTCCAGTATTATCTTGGTTCCGCTTTATTACATCAGCTCTCTCTCTGCTTTGAGTCAAAGTCCCTTTGTCACCTCAGCAGATCCCAGATCTCCTTGTAGGGATAGTTCAAAGGGGTGTGTGTGTGTGTGTGTGTGGGTGTGGATGTCTGAGTGCAAGTGATAGAGAGTTCCTATAGTAAGCTGCAAGTCATTTGAATGTATGATGTTATCGCCAGTATAATCCCAGATCCTTCACTGCATGTCTGTATCCAATGAAACCTGATCACAGGCGGGCTCTGGCCACAGGCCTGGAGCCCATTACATCGACTGTGAGACCCAGGGCGGAGGCACGCACCTCGGCCCCACTCACACAAGCCCATCCAGGGCCCACAGACAGAGCCCCGGCAAGATGTCAACTAAATACAAATCATCCACCCGGCCTCAGCCCCCTTCACTGACATGGGGGATCTCAGACTAATGTTGGGGAAAACGCTGAAACCGTCCAACAAACTGGAAAAGCACTCAGGCTTTTTTGTTGTTGTTGAGAAGCTAGTTGTTAATGTCAGCTATCATAGGAGTGAGAGTTGGGTGCTAATGGCAAGTCAGTTGGCCCTGTGGGTTCCACAACACCAGCAGAGTAGGCTCAGCGCTGAGACACATTTAGAAGAGAACAAACAGTGCCCATTACCCACGCCTTGATCTTTTTTAACCAGTCTCTCACTAATCGCATGCAGGCCCAAGGCCCGCCTCAACGCTCCTACCTGCTCCACACATGGTGCCCTTGGGCTGTGGTGGAGAAGATGTGGGGGTAGATGCTTGTAGTGGGCCTTGATTTTTCCAGTTTTATAAAAGATGAAAAACCTATAGGCATTCAGCTCTGTTTTGTTCCTAACTCTGGCTTTAAGTGTTGACATGTGGTAATTGTGGCGGCCCAGTCTCTCTTTTGGACCTTTTAATATTTGTGAGTTTCCAGGCAGCTTGTTAACACCACAGCCTCGCCCGTTATGGGGCCAGGCCTGCATTGAGGCCAGTTTGTTTTTCCAAACAGTGCAGTAGCAGCCCTCAGCTACAGTGTGCTAACAAAGGGCTGGAAAAGACGAATGATGGATAAAAAACACCTGGTACCTCAGGTGCTTTTTTTCAGTTTGAGGAGTTGAGGGAGTTTTGAGTAATTTCATCAGTTTTACTACCTCCGTTCCACTATATTAATTCTTCCACTTTTGTCTGAAAATAGGTACACTTGTAATGTAATGTAATGTAATATTTTCTTTAAATTAGCATTAAAAATGTCCCTTACAGGCTTACCTCTAACCCCCATATCCCTGGCTTCTAACATACAGCCACACACATACAGTACACGCAGACACACACACCCCTCATTCTCATTTGTGAATGCCTTCTATGAACTACTATGAACAATTATAGCCTGTAAGTGCCACACAGGTGTCCAAAAATAATGTGGGGGTGGGTGGGGGATTGGATTAGGGTGAGAGTGGAGTGGAGTGAAGTGGCGTTTGGCTGCCAGCAGACTTGGGCAGGGCTGTAGTGGATATGGACTTAATAACTCTCACTGACTTCACTTGGCACAACTGTAGCCTCTGGGACTCTCAATATCTGTCACAATATTATAATTTACCCTTGAAAAAACAGCGTGGAAAGGAGTGGAGGCAGAAAGTCTTGATTTCTCTGAGTGGAGTAGTTATGACACATGTAATGACCCTATTGAGCTCCTTGTATTCCACCACATAGATCCCAGGTGACATAATGTTGTTTCATGTTGGGTAGGTTAGTAGGAGGCTTGTTGGATACTGGCTACACCCAAGCATACAAACACACCACTCTTTCTTTCTTTCTGTGTTGGTGTGTATATATGTGTGTGTGTGTGTGTGTGTGTGTGTGTGTGTGTGTGTGTGTGTGTGTGCGTGTGTGCAAGTGAGAGAGAAAGACTTACTTAGCGACTCACCCAGACAATGTGACCTGTTTTCACTGGCACACATACTCTCGGGGGTCACCGACCTTCATGCTTGCCCGCCACTCTTGCCCGTGGCCCGTGGATGACATCATCAGTGCGCCACGCTTGAGAAAACAAACACAGTTAGCGTTTGGCTCAAACATGCCATTCACCCTCACCATTATGAACTCCCTGCCTGAGTACAGCAGCATGCCCCGGAGCCATAGGTGGCCCAAGACGGCGCTCTGGCCTCCCTGGTCCCACTGAGCCCTGCTCACTGATCCAGAACCCCCCCCAGTTCCCTTTTCCCAATCAGCACTATGTGCCCACCCCGACCCCAACACACACACACACACACACACACCCCTCCAGACATGCAGATGGGAGGCCTATGCCATAATATGCAAGGCTGCTCTTTTCATGAAGGATAAATCTTGATGAATAGTGGGCTTATCCATATAAAAAAAAGTGTTGAAAAGAACTACTGAGCTACTGTACCAATTACAAAGTCTTGTGTGTCACAAGCTTGGTTGTCTTCCATTGGCAGTCGTGAGGTAAACGAAACATAAAGTTTGTTTTGCTTGTTTTTATCATCCTTTCCCCTCCCGTTCCACACTTGCCAAGCTGCTAGCCACTACAAGCCAAGTCTCTCTCTCTCTCTCTCTCTCTCTCTCTCTCTCTCTCTCTCTCTCTCTCTCTCTCTCTCTCTCTCTGTGGGTGTCTATTTGAGCCATTTTGTGTTTTTTTTTCTTTCTGAGTGTTGTTTTAGTTATTAACATAAATATGCTGTGCATTCATATGTTGTGAGTTTAAGTCTAGACCTAAAATCTTGATGGCACCATTAGCGTAGAATATGTGAGGGTCCTTGCATCTCTGAGTGTTTGTGTAAGGTGTCTGGAGCCAGTATGTGTCTCCACATAATTGGTGTGTGTCTGTGTGTGTGTGTGTGTGTGTGTGTGTGTGTGTGTGTGTGTGTGTGTGTGTGTGTGTGTGTGTGTGTGTGTGTGTGTGTTTTATCACTACCCTCAATGATGATGCTGAACTGTCCTGGCTGCTGACAGAAGATTAATGAAGGACTGTTACCTGGGCCAGAGTTTTGTCAGCCATTATCATGACACGGTAGAGAGCTGACAGCTGTTAGCCAGGGGGGAAAAAAACTAAATTTGTTTTCTGTTTTCCCAATCTGCAACTCATCCACCTCCCACCCCACCAACCCATCTCTCCTCCGCTTGGCCCTGTCTCCCAAACAGGCCACTGTCTGCTTGCACAGGACACAATCATTAGTCTCTTCAGAGTACATTTTTAGTCCGTTTCAGATTTCACAGAGATATGCAATTGCTTGACAATTCAAGTGTAGACATAATCACCATTGCCATCCAGAAATAGACAGAAACACATAGCCTCACACAAGGTACATACAGGAAACGCATACCATGAGATAAACATTCCAACCGCATTCTGACCGAGTGACTTGAGATCTGTCTGTCTCTGGAGTTTAGCTAGAGACATGTGAGATGTTTGTGTTGGACTGAGCTGATTCACTTAAAGAGTATGAAGCCATCATTATGCAACAGCAGACAAATTCCCCCCTTTGGGGTTATGCAATGTGCGTTCAGGTGTTTGCCTATTATCTAATTCCTATTCCTCTGACTGTATGGGGCTCAGCCAAAGACTGTTGCAAAGAAAATGTTTGGCAAAGGATGATGTCTCAGCCACCTGTATATGAAGCTGTGAAGTGATTGTGGGCTTAGCTCACAGACAGTCCAGGATGGAAATGAAATGCATCCCATAATGTCAGTCTTGTCAATGTCACTTGATGTCAGTGCCAAGTTGTTATGGCTTAAATGATAACCAGAAGAAGGACATTGATATTTAGACTAGACATGCATGAATAGACAGCAGAATTGCTGGATACCTAATGCAAACCTAATGGCAAAAAATGTTTCATCCTCCGACATAGAAACTGTACTGGATACCATTACATAGTACATACTAACACATGTACACAATGTTTATGTGCACATACCATTCATTCTGTGAAGTAGACCCAAGAACTATAATCAGCCAAGTTCTTATATTATACAATACGCAACTCAGGCTGTGTTAATCAAGGACAGAACTCCACTGAACATTTTGACTATAAATTCATTTGCAGTCCCTTTAATGACCACATGGGAATGCTGAGCAGATGGGCCCACAAGCCGCTTTAGCGTAGCGAGCCTTTGTTCAATGACAGGAAATCGAAAATGGAAAAAGAATGTTTACATGCGGACATCTAAGGCAGGAAACATAGAGGATGAAAGTGTGTTTACATGTGAGGTTACCCAGCGGTTTCTGCAATACATGCTGGGCAATCTTGACTCTGCGTAGCTCAGTACATCTGTTCTAGCCTTGTCTCAGTCTGCCAAAGTGACGGCCAGATAAGCTCATCTGGAGCAATTTAAAACCCATCAGATGACCTAACCCTTTGTCTTCCTAGTCACAATTGCTGTGCACTTATGGTATGTGTGATCCCTGCTTTATAGGCTGTATTTGTTGCCTTATTTTAGTGCATCCAGGAAACCAGCCCCTTCTTCTCTTTGAACCTGATTACGGTTGAGTTCCTGTGGCTCAGGCCTGAGTTTCTACCTTTTATGAATGTGTTTATATGACTTTTATAGCTTGTCATTAGCTATGGCATCACAGAAAACACCTACAGCCCCTTGTTTTCCAGCAACAGTTACCTAACAGGGGATGATTCTAACTGACAACAAAAAGTCACCTTGTAAATGACCCTAGAACTGATCATTAGACTGGATCTACTTTGAAATGACCTAATCCATCTGGACACACACGCAAACTCACACACACACACACACACACACACACACACACACACACACACACACACACACACACACACACACACAAAATCACAAAGTCTCCTGATTGTCACAGTTCCTGCCAATGAACAACTCTCAGCAAGAGCATAATTATCCTCTAACCTCTTTAGATTGCATTAGATCACCTCTGCTGATGTGGAAAGCAGACCTCACTTCCTGTGCCACAGATACTAGCACCAGAGGCAAGTATACCGTCTAGGCCAGTTAAGGCAAGTCCTCTTCCCTAAGCTCCAATAAGGATTTCTGTCAACACCTCACCAAGAGAGCCAACTCTTAGATAAAGGCAAATAAGGTGACCGCTTAATGCTTAAGGCACTTACTGATTGATGGAAAGCACATCCAGGATGTCGCTCTGGGCTTTTAACTAGCAAAGGCCAGTAAGATCTGAAGTGCCAATGACTAGAGAGATGTTGGGTTATGGGTCAGAACATCCTACCAGGTGTGGAAGTGCTGAGCATGGAATTATTCCATTCGATTCAATGACTTTCTTTCCCTCCCTTTCATTTCTCTTGACCTACACACCGTTTCCACTAAGGAGAGGGCCAGATAAGGAGTATGACTGAAAAGGCTTCACGCAGTGTTTCATGGTGTTTCTCATCACTGATATGTATCTCTTACTCTGTCTTTTATATTGAGCTAAGAAATGAAGTCAAAGAGTGAAGAACTTGATTGCGGGCCAAGTAACCGCTAGTTGGCCCCACTGTTGCTGTGTTGTGTTTGTGGCTCCTCTTGGGTCCTCCACTCACAGGTTTGTTGTTGAGTGTGCCCTACCTGAAATGAACTCACCTTGTCCTGACTAATGCCTGGAAAGGCAAATCATGTTTATCATAAAAATAGTTGGTGTCTTTGTTAAGTGCTGTCAAATATGAAGTAAACAGTTTACAGAGAGTGTGAGTGAAGACAAGTAGACATGCCTCTTTCTTGATCTCTTTCGGATGGAACATGTATTTATCCAAGTTTGTGGCACAATTGGCATTTAGGAGATTGACAGGTTTATATAGCACCAGCAGAACTGGCAAACAAACGGTACTAACAGTCATTAGTCAAACTCCTGACATGACAAACACAGTGTATTAAACAAAGTGAAAGAGCTACAGACTTGCTTGCATCCAATGAATTATAAGAATGAATTGTGGGGCCTATTGCAAACATGGTAACTCTGAATAGCTAGAAGGGCTCAAACATACTCTGAAAACCACAACCTGCACATGGCGGACCATTAAACCACCTTTAAAGCTTAATTAGGACCTAGTCAGAACTTAAAATTTATTGAGAGAAATAAATGCCTTTTCTTTTCATTTCACGAACGTGGTAGTTTAAATTATTTTCTTTTTTTTCTGAGAACAAGCTCTAAGTGTTATTGCAGTGGTTACTTGTATATTTGAAGTGTGGGTATTCCCCCTAATTGATCCCTATAGGTGGTTACATTTCACTAGGCTGGGATTTGAGCAATGATGTCATGCCTCTAACCTAACAGCTGGAGGGCGATGTGAGTGAAAGAGAACAGGGGTCTGTAATGTGTCTATTTGTATGAACTACCAAAGCTTGTTTAAAAGAAGGCCCTGGTGTTTTTGGCTGTGGCCTGTGGATGCTGGCTCTCTGGTTGCAGTGTTCGCCCCAAGGCTTCCCCAGTACTGCATGGATTACCTGTCAGTATCTGAGCTTTTATTTGGTCCCTGAGGTACTACATAGAGCTCGGCTCAGGACCAGGCCCGCTTGAGGTGGTAGAAGCTGGGGGTAGCGTGGATGGAGGGTCAGTTTTGTGACCGTTTGCAGGGAGAAACCCCCATAAAAAGACTTTTACAAGAGATTTTTACAGGGCCCAGAACAGCCCTGTCTGTGCTACTCGGGTGTAGAGTGGCCCCTTAACTGGCATCTTTACATGGGGGAGATGACCTGGATGAAACGGGGGACTGC
>JAODXP020000008.1:19409585-19489585 GCA_027497455.2 Sardinella longiceps | reverse complement strand
TCTCTCTCTCTCTCTCTCTCTCTCTCTCTCTCTCTCTCTCTCTCTCTCCCTCCCCCGTCTCTCTTACACACACATTCAACCGCCCACACACACACACACACACACACACACACACACACACTCACTCACTCACTCACTCACTCACTCACACACACACATACACACTGAAAGGCAGCCAAACAAACACACACACACACCGTCCAGATGGTGCAGGCTCTCTCTCCATCCTCACATGTTGAACAGGAGTTAAAGGGAGGGCCAGTTGGAGCAAACACACACTCATACATTGACATGCATCAGTCTACACTCACACTGGCATTCATCCACACACATGGGCACATGCAGCGAGACATACACAACTCACTCACAACACTGCACAGGACACATTGGATCTTGGCAGAATAACAGTGCAGGGGTTTTTATTTTATTTATGCCATATATCCTTCCACTCTTGGCAAATGTGCACACGTGCACACACACACACACACACACACACATACAGACACACACACACAGTTTCTGCAACACCCACCCTCACTCACATCTGTCAAACCACATTTATCAGGGTTTGTTTTTGCAATGCCTTCAAGCTTTTCCCCTCATTTGTAATATGTGTGCAATTAAGTGTGTGTGTGTGTGTGTGTGTGTGTGTGTGTGTGTCTTGATATAGACATGAATACACATGCAAAGACACTGTATCCGCACAGATGTGTTTTGATGCTTGCAAATCTTGCAAGTGGAGGCTCCACCTCAGTAAAATGTCACATAATGATTGACCCACAGGGTATCTGCACACATTAAAAAGTTACATAATAGGAAGGCTCTCAGCATAGTGACCCCGAAATGCATTCATTGCCTCTAAAGTAGAACATCGAAATGTTTACAAATTATTTCTTACTAACAAATTGTTAACAATTTATCGCTTAATCTTGATATTATTGATATTATACACATATATTCTGCACGTCGTCCGTAGTGGAATTGTCGAATGCTGACAGTTGAAAGAGAACTTGTGCAAATGATAGTCTTCCTACTGGGTTGTCAAAGAGTGGTTATGTAAGGGCAAAGAATAGTAGCTCCCGGCATGTCTGGATGGAGCCTGACCACCCGCAAGCAGCTGCTGGCAGAACAGTGGCACCACACCCCACTCCACAGAGCTTACTGTAATCAAAGATGAATTAATGACAGGCCGGTGACATGCCTGTATTGTGGAAGAGGTACCAGGAGAGCCCTCAGCCAAATGCCCTTGAAATTTTCTCATTTACCACCTTCAGACATGCAGGTAAACCAAGGAGAAAATGTCAAGGGTTCCTCCCCTCCCCTCTGTATTTCCCCAGCCTTGCTTGTCTTCCCTCTCACTTTTTTTTCTTTCTCTTTCACTCTTTTACTCTCTCTCTCTCTCATACACTCTCTCTCTCTCTCTGATAAATATCCAACTGTGTTCTGTGGAGGGCAAGTGATGACTGGTTTGCTGCCAGACTTCCTTTAGCATACTGCAGCAAAGACAGAAAGGGAGAGGTTGGACAAAAAGCCCAATTGGAGAGGGGAAGTCAAAAGAGAGCTTTCTCTCCTCGCATGTCATCAGAGCATAGAGTAGTCCCCCACCACCACCCTCCCCACCCCCATGTTTGCCCCAAACCTCTGCCAGGTATTGAAGGCTGTCCACTCTGGCCCCAGTGCACATGCAGGCTGAGGAAGTTTGAATGGCAGCAGCATGCCTGAGTGTGGGGAGCCTGCGAGTGTGGCGGGGCTCGGGTTTCTGCCGCCCAGGGTCACACCGCCAAGCTCAAATATTATTCTTCGCGCCGAGGGGAAATGAAAAAATGTTTGAGGGGATTAAGTGGACTCTCGTACGTGAGTGTGTGTCTGTATGAGGTGACAGTTACTGGTACTGGTCTTTTTCTGTATGAGTGTGTGTGTTGTGGCGGGGGTGCGGTGCATAAGGATGATTCCTGGAAATGCCCTTAAGTAGTGACGGCACAAGGTGAAGCAGTGAAGTGATGTCAGTCAATCCCATGCACAGGCCTCCCCTAATTAGGCCTACATCAACATAAACCAGTTAATTTATGAAAATATGCTGTGTTGTGGTTAATAATTGTGTTGCGTTTGCACCCTTCTACCTGTCAGGTTCGAGCTTCTTAATGAGCCATGTCAAATTGCAGACCACCCTTTTAAATGGAGTAGCCGTCCACTACAAACTTTATTGGTCATGGGTAAATGTCTAAGGTCAGGGTAGGGTTGGTTTTTGTAGGGGTTCAGTCTGTTATGGTTTAGTTAGTGTATTTCAAATGACCCAAGGCATGTCAGGAGCACATCTCCCTTCCCTCTACTCCCGCTAACCTCAGAGCTCTGACTGAGAGCTGATACGATTTCACTGGCTTCACTATGGCTTGTTGTCTTGTGGCCTACAAGAATAACTTTACCGTGGCCTGTAAAGAATAGCTCAACTTAAGGGTGTGATGAGTTGGCGAGTTACTTTGATATCTTTTGGCCTTGTTGGAGTTATTGAATCATTCTGTTGCCTGAGAACTCCTGCTGGTAGTTAAATATTGCAGGCACTATTTAAATGCGTTTCAGATGGGAATAGACAGAGAAGGCAAGAACACCAAGTACAAAATTCCCAAGATGTCATTTATAAATCATTCTTCTGAGGCTTTACATCAGTGTTGGGCTATTCCGCAGAAACAGTATTTCACTCACTTACGTTTTTAGTCAGAAAAGCCTTGCTCAAGATGTCTGCAGCTCATTCTGCCACAATTAAAAAAGGCACTGACCAATAAAAAGCCTCGTGACTCATTGAATTGCATTTAATCTGCACAAATGTTTGTGCAAAGCCTTTCATTTGATGTGCAGACCACTCGAGAACCACAGACCACGCTGTGCTGCGGCTGTTCCGCCCATGTGCACTTTAACGCTGCGGTCAGTGGCGCTCGCACTTTACAATGGTTAAGTCTCTACCTCAAAACCCAGCCCTTGCCACATGGATGCATGAAACTAGAGCAGCAAGATCCCAAGGGCACATAGCGGTGCATCACCTCGAAGCATATGTGTAAACCTGATGATTGCAGGGGAAGGAAGGAGAAATGCACTGCTTTGACCTCTTCTGAGGGGAACAGAGTGAGGAGAGTCCAGATGCAGAGGTGACTGCTAGGTGGGGAAGAGCAGGATGCGGCCGAGTGTTGACACTGCAGTACAAGTATTTTCATCTGAGCAGAGAAGCAAATAAAACTGATTGCCATGTGATAGTTCTTCCAGAAACTGGGTCATACTGTATGAAGTAGAGAATGGAGGCAGGAAAAAAGACTCTACTTTTCTTGAAGCAGCCCTCTTTTTTTCAATAATTTCTCTCTTTACAGGCTCTCTCTTTCCCGTTTTCTTCTTCTCCTCCCTTTCTGCCCGTCCTTCGCTCCCTCTCAGATCCTCCCAGGACTCATTATCTAATTCCCCTTGTGCTTTGCTGCTCTTCCTCTTGTTCCAGATGAGGAAGTGTTTTAAGATGGTCACCCCCCCCTGCCCCTTTAAACAAGGGGACCGGATCTATGTAGTTCTGCCAGGCCACGAGCCAGTGCTCTAAACAGTCCAGATAATTACTGCAACTAAGGGGGGGTTCCCAGTATAAACAAAGGCAAGTAGTTTTACGTCTGTGGAAGAAGTCAAGCTACAGTACATGTTTTCGAACTGTAGAATCGTGTAGTGAAAAGGCAGTATTTTTTGTCACTAAAACAGATTTTGTTAAAAAATGATCTTTCCGCTCATCCTTGTAATGCGAAGTACAGCACACAGATAGGCCTCAGTTATTTCAATACATCATTTCAATGTTTTTATAAGTGTACTGGGTAAGGCAATTTATAACACTGATTGGGTCAGCTTCAAAACCCTGTGTCAATTTCTTAAGCAACAACGGGCCCCCCACTCCCCCTTGATTACATAATACAGTAGACCTGCATATCACATTCTCTGAAACCCAAGCCAGTGCTGTCATCAGAGATAAGGTATAGGCACTGTGCCTAAAATATAAGCAAATCACCCTGTGTATGGAACCTGTCGTCAACGTCAAGCCTCTACTGTATAGCCTGTGCCTGATGACAGCATCCATCACAGCTGATATCTGAGATGCATATAGCCTCCGTACCTCTAATGCACACAGCCTGCCTAGCCTGCGCCATCCGAGCCTGGGCTTTTAATTTTTTTTTGGAGGCTAATCATCTTTGCAATCTGCCGGGCTTTAATAGGAATATTGTGAACTCCCAGTGCAGTGTAGTTGTAGATGCTTAAGAGGATAGCCTCTCTGGATAACTGTGCCTTGTGTCCAGTCAGTCGAGAACGGTGGGGTGGGGGGAGAAGAAAGTGGAAGTCTTTAATCATTCCTCTGCGTCCCTGGGCAGGGCCCGCGTAATTGTGACGGAGTAATTGCAGTATCCGCAGGCCCAGCCAGACTCGACGCACCCACCCAACCCCCATTAGGGTAACGTGATCCCTAGAGTGGGTTGGCTGCGCGGCCTGCTCCATTTCCCCCTGATTAGGGCACCTCTGGAGGGGATCCAGCGGAGAAGGTGGTGGGAAGTAGGGGAGAGGGGATGGGAGCCTTTAGGTGGAGCAGCTAGCTAATGTTCTAATAGCTGCTCACTCCCTGTCCCATGGATATCAGCCATCTCGTCAAAAGGCCCTGGGAGAGGATGTCGCACTGACCGCACTGCAGAGATCCAGGGCTCTGAAAATTGAGCAGCTTTTCCGACAGTTGTGTGGTCCAGATGGGCCCTGTTCTGACCGAGCCGAGGTGATAGAGGACCCTTTATGTGCCGTGTTACCAGAGACAAGGATCACACGCAGTGCAAAGTCCTCACCGGAGCGGGATGGAGTTTCCAAATGGGAGCATTAAAATGACCACCTGCCAGGTGGACCCCATGAATCCTGCTCACCATGACCAAGTGCAATTACAGTCCGAGCCGTAGAGGACGTAGATGACTGACTTTTACCGCCACAGAAAAGCCACAGCACCGCACTTTGCACAGGCCATTATCTACAAAACTTCTTTTCACTGTGGCAAATAAATTATGAGAAGCATAACTGAGTTTGTCCCGGTTTGATTTAAACCAGTGCCATGCACTTAACTGTCCATTACCCGCACTTTCCTCTACCCTGCTCATTTAGACTCCTCTGGTCTAGCTTTGAGGCTCTGTCAGGTATATGTGAATATATGTCAGCTTTTAACACTAAGTAGAGCCCTGGGAGGTTCTCAGTAGGCCCCTCAGATCCCTATCGAATAGAAAGCAGAGAAAGTGGACCCCCCCCCTTCATCCATCTCTTGCCACTAATATGAAATATTATTTATGGCAGCAAGAGAAATAATGAGGTTTCTGCAGGTATCCAGACATTTAAATTGAGCACTTAATGCAAAGGAACATCTATTTGCTATGTTACTCCCAAATCCATGAGAGGAAATGAGGGAATACAGACGTACGCTACGCTTCATTCCAAGACCTTAAACCCAAGAGGCGAAAAAAAAAGATAAGACTCTTATTTTCTTCCTCTCAACAATAACATTCACCTATCATGCTGCAGCTCTATGACAGGGTTTTTCCAATAATCTCACATCTCAGCTGGGCACATAGGGGGTTAGGAGGGGGTTTACGAGGTTGGCTGCGGCCAGCGGCCTGAGCAGCCCGGCCCCCGATTAGATCCGTCTGGCACAGGAGATGAATGGCATACATGGAGCAGTTAAGGCCTGCACCTCCTAGAGCAGTGGCAGCCTTTCAGCGCTACTGGCACCCTGCCCTTCCTCCTCCTCCTCCGGGCGAGAGAGGGGCAAGGGCACACATGCCAAAGGAGGTTATCAGCTCCAGGGATATTAAAGGGTGTTCATTACCTGTCGTCTTGTTCAGCCCCCTTTAGTGGCGAGCTTCAGCACCCACTGCGATAGTGACTGGGGTTTCTGTGTTAATGACAAGAGATCAGTCAGGCTGTTCCTCTCTTTCAAAAGAAAGCCAGTGACAGTGTAGGGAAAGAAGAGAAAGCTTTGTACATTGTTTGGTCTGATCAGAGCAAACTTTTTCTTGCAACAGTGAGGACTGAGGAATCATTTTACATTTTGTGATTTGTGTGGCCTCATCTGAAATCGTAGCCTCCTCATTTGTGTTGTGTAATTACGTTATCCACACTTGAAATATTCATTGTGGTTTGGCCAGCTCATCCAAACTCAACTTAGTTGTGGTCATTTTCCAAATAATTATCTACAGCCTTCGTATCACATGACTCCGTCTGCCCTGAGTATCCCATAATAATAATACAATCCTGTGCTTGCTGTGAGTGCCCTTGAGTGGGCAAAGCCAGACCACTGCCAGTAGTGATGCCGTTGGACCCCTCAGCAGACCACCCAACTGTGGCAGCTCTCTTCTCCGCTCCGGGCTGGGCATCTGAGTCAGGCTGGGCCTTGGCCAGCTCTCCGTCTGACCACAGCGGCTGGGTCTGACGTGAGCACTTCTTCCCTGCCTGCCTGCCTGCCTGCCCCACTGAGCCTCAGCATCTGACATGGCTGTTACCTCATTAAGAGTCTGAAATCCCTCTTGCACCTGGGCCTGACAGGGCCAGCGCTTTTTACAGACCTTGCCAAGCTGCTGTTTTTTTTTTTTGCTGGTGAAATTGAGCTGCATTTGAGGTGAGGTTGTGGGGATTTTTCTCTCCTTTTGGGGATTTTTTTTCCCCCTCCCAAGGCTAAAGCTATTTTGTCTATTGCTTCTCCACAGTTAGAATGGTTATATAATGTAATTACACAAAACAGATTTTGTTTTATGTTTTGACAGTTATCACTGCCATATTGCTTGCTTGTAATTAAGATATTAATCATGACTCATAGGTTAAACACGACTGCTGGCAATAACTACATATTGCATTTTAGGGTTGGGAAGATTATAGCTGGTTCTTATTTATGCCTGGAAATCTCACACAATCAGTGTGTGGTGTTTAATTTGTGGCATAACAATAACAAAACATTGCATTCCTGATTACACCAAGGTCCTTTTATCATTGTGCATATTAGTAAAAATGAGCAAAGTGACCAGTGTGTTCACCACATGTCGTCTCTTGATATTTTGATTTTTGTAAAAGCAAGAAGTCAGTTCTTTGCTGAACTGTTGTTGAACTTGTGTGTGAGAGAGAGACAACAGAACCAGACTTATCTAAGATGTAATCCCATTTCCAAGCAGTTTTACACCATTAGCAGTCTCAGAGCTTAATTGCTTGCACTCACATTCACACTGGCAATAGTGTGATTGCTGGCTCAGTCAACATATATGAAGTGTGTGTGTGTGTGTGTGTGTGTGTGTGTGTGTGTGTGTGTGTGTGTGTGTGTGTGTGTGTGTGTGTGTGTAGACCGACAGCCTGTCTCATATGGTTCCTCTTTAAAGAGGAAAATAGTTCTGGAGAGAAACGGGGGGGAAAAAAATTCCCATTCCCAGATTAATCTGAGTGCACTCCCCCCTACCCTACACCCAGCTGCATGGCATGCTTCTCCTGAGCTACTTTCAGAGCTTTTGTGAGTTTATTAGTTCAATGAGATTTGCGAGGCTTGTTAAAGATTACTGTTGATCCAAATCCTCTTACTCTCATATCTTTCTTCATGAGAGTTTGTATGTGGATGGTTGTATATTTGTGTAGGGCTATAGTGTGGTGCCTGGCACAAAATGGCCAGTCTGAACTGAAGATAATTGTGCTTTTCAGTCTATGTACATTTGAATCCCCTTAGTTGTTGAGTTTGAAGCTTAGAGTGCATGTAAATGTAGGTGAGGAGCTAAGTTAAGCTCAGTTTTGTTAAACCAACTTGTAAGTTGTTGACATATGTGGTGGGACATGTACTGTAGGCATCAAAACCCTCTCAAAGAAATAATAATACATTTTCTTTTGTTTTTTTTTTGTTAGGCTTTCCCCCAGTGTTGCATTTGATTTCATTGGCATCGTCCTAAGTATACAATAGTTCCTTAAAAAGTAGGCATCATATTCTATCTGAATCACCTTCCGTTCTCTGGCCAGCCTTAGTAATTTGGCCTGACTGTACCTATGCTATGAACCCTATTTTCACAGACCATCAATCCTGGAGAAAGGGACAATTGAAAAGTTGACGTGCCGCATGCTTGTGTGCTTGAGGTGGAGGAAAGGGGTTCAAAGTCTTTGCAGCATCAAAGGACAAGAGCCGGTCAAAAGTATGCGTGTGCGTGTGCCTGTCCGTGTGTGTGTGCGTGTGCGTGTGTGCATGTGTACACCAGTGTGAATGTATGCTGGTGTGTGTGTGCAAAGCGTTGACAGACACTTATTCATCCACGTCTGGTTTGTGCATGAAATTGTGTCGGTGCTGATCTTTGGGGCCTGCCTGAATTATAAGCCTTTAAACTGACCTGAGTGAGCCGACTTAGTTATCAAGCCCTCACAGGAACAACATTCAACACCTGTCACCACACTTCTTTACAAGCTCTCCTTTTTACAGATGCAGCCCCACACGTGATGGAGGTGGGGCGGGGGGGCACAGACGCTGTCTCTGGAACAGGCAGAAAAAGAAAAAGTCGGGCGTCTGGCAATCTCTGGCGCATCTGTGATCTATAAACATGATGCCTGAGTGCCCGTGTCATGCATCTGCACCTCCTCTGGAGGGGTGAGCAAGCAGAACCAACATCTGGAGCTCTCCAGACAGTAGACCAGAGAAGTCCTGCCTGCCTGCCTGCCTGCCTGCCTGCCTGCCTGCCTGATGGGCTTTCAACCACTACAGAGAGCAATGCACAGAGCCTATGCTGTTTGCACTGTTTGGGCATAGGATACCAGAGACCTCTTTTGTCTAAGGAGAATGCTAAGTGATTGTACCAGAGTGGGACGCCCCTAGCTCTCTCTCTCTCTCTCTCTCTCTCTCTCTCATCTCTCTCACACACACACACACACACACACACACACACACACACAAACACATGGTCTACCCCCGTCAAAAACTTAAGTGTTGGAAGGATGTGAGTTTTCCCCCTTTTTCAAGTTTTTTTATGGGATTTTGTTGCTTTCTTTTCCGAGGGCTTTTTAAAGTGGTGTTTTGGTTGATCTGGTGTGTTTTAATGGAAATTTGCATTTGCATGCCTACTGTGGCAGTTTGTTTGTGTTTCCATCTCTACAACTTTTTCTTTGCTGCGGCGCTCCTGGTTTGAATTAATCATGGACACTCCCTGGGGCATGGGGTTCAGAGGGTTATGGCAGTCTGTTCAGGTTCTTTAGCAAGGTTCTCTGATCACCTTGCCTGTGCTAGGGTTGCTTCCTCTATCAGGAATTCTTACCCTTACAACAGTTACAATTCTTAACCTCACAAGAACCAAATCATGCTGTAGTGGCAACTACATTTTGGCCTTGTTCTATCATGTATCTGACTGAGTATGTACTGTATTGTACTGGCAGTGCACCAGAAGATGGGGCTACAGGTATGAAGGATTGAGGATGAAAACCTCAGATGGAAGGTTTAAAGTTTGATGGTTCCTCTTTGTGTACGTATCTTTAACGGCGGATTTGGTAAAACTAGAAATAAAAGTTTTACTTTGTGTCATATAGCAAATCAATGCTTAAATATAAACAAGTCAAGGAGCATAGTCTGGCACTGTTTGTTATTTTGTTTGTTTTGGTTTCCGTCTGCATCGTCAAGCATGTCGACATGCTCTCTGTCTTCATCTAAGGTTTTTTTTTCTCCTTTCTTTTCTCCTTCCTTTTTCCTGTACCTCAGTTAACTAGTGAGAGACAGCCCTCTGTCTGTCTCTATATCTGCCAGAGAAGCTTCAGGCTCTGTCTTCGGTTGTCAACCATCTCTCCCTCCCTCCCCCTGCTGTGTCTCAAGTGTGCTGTGTGAAGGCCCAGCAGGAAGGAGAGCACTCACAGACGTGAGCTGTCTGACAAGAATGTTCTCTTTGGCCACAGCGCTGCTCTCCCAGGCCGCCTGCCTGCCTGCCTGCCTGCCTGCCCTGACCCGCTTGCCTCCCACCAAGGCTCTTCTGGGAGGCAGAGGATGAGTGGGCACCAGCCACCAGCGGCCTCCCCACAAGGAACCAGGCCAAGGATCAGACTTGGGCTGCGGTCTTCTTCAGCACAGCTCTCCCCTTCAAATGTCTCCAAATGTCACGCACTGAGACTTTGAATTAGGAGCTGAGATGCAAAATGTATGTTTCAAGCTTTGAAGCTTTGGAGAAACCATGGTTTTGGTGACTCTGCAGTTTTGGTTTGTTTGGCCTCTCAGAGTGATTGAATTAATGCATGCATCAGATTCACAGTGTCTCTCTAATAGGCTCCTGCTGTGTAAAGGGCACAGTATGTGTATCGTGCCTCTTCTTTAACTGATTAAGAAGAAAAAACTTTTAGTTTTTCCATTTAAAAAAAATTACAATTTTGATCCCGCTAGATAAATCATCACATCTGCTTTTACTAGTTCTCTCTTGTGAATGCATATCAAAGTGGTTTTCATTCACCACTTTCAAAGAGCAGCTGGTTACTAATAATAATAATTCCCACAAAATCTCATCTTTGGGGAGTACAGTAATCCACGGCAGGCACATTTTGTCTTTGAGCAAAATACTTTGACAAGATCATGTGCCACGCTCTTTGCCTGCATGTGGTTTTCTGTGGTCGGCCGTGAAAGCTCTTCTGCTTTCCCTCTCACTGGTACTAAATAGTTGCCAGGGAAAGTCAATGGCAGAGAGTGAGTGTGGTGGTGATTCTCTCTGTCACATTGGAAACCCTCTGCAGCACGTCCTGCTCAAGCGGCAGGCTGCCTGAGCTGGCAGGGCAGGACCCTTATGGCCAGGACTGGGTTTCAGCCGCCTGTTTGTTTTCTGTGGTAATGACATCATTAACCCTGTGCTCCACCACTGCTGCCATCTCACCTCTTCTTAGCGGGGTCAAAGGTGAGCTCTGTTTAACTTTTCCCTCACCTTGATTTGCCTTTCATGACTTTGCCCCTGCCGCCCAACACACACACACACACACACACACACACTCAGATTCATGCATACACGTTCCGTCTTCTCAATCCTCTTCTTGAAACAGGGATGAGAAGTTGTTTTCAGATTGACATGTGATGCGAGTCCCCAAGGTCTTGTAAAACATTACAAGCGCTCTTTTTTTGCGTGCACTGCTAATTACTGAGCGGACCACAGAGCCCGTGAGAGGCCTGGCGGCAGGCTGCTGATGGCATCATCCTGCACTGCAAGCCTGCTGTGAATTCTCGCCGCAGATCTGCAGGAAGGGGGCTCTAAATGTGTGGTAATCTGTTCTCAGATGGCTCAGCTTTATTCTGGTGTAATCTCTGATGACAGCATCGACAACCATGAGCCACATGTGGGCCTGGGCCTGGACAGAGAGTCTTTGATGTGCGTGTGTGTGTGTGCGTGAGCTTGCGTAAGTGTGTGCGAAATCTACGCATATATGTGCGTGCAGGCTTGTATCGATGATGTTGGAATACACTGGAACTTGCGTCTGTTTATACCTATTCATATGCATGCGAATGAATAAGCACAGAGTGTCTGTGTTTCTCTGGGTGTGGTCTTTCATAAACACGTAAATGTGTGTGTGTGTGTGTGTGTGTGTGTGTGTGTGTGTGTGTGTGTGTGTGTGTGTGTGTGTGTTTGCGTGTTTGCGTGTTTGCTAACACCTGCAGTGCATTTCTATAAATTGCTGTGTGCTGTGCTTGTTTTCAGTTTTATAAGTTCCTTTTGATATGATCTTTTTACAGTTTCCTTGAGTTTCAGTAATCCACCTTTACACTGTTCTGACCTGTGGGTTTATGCACCCCAACATGGGATTTAAGAATGAATAAATACTATCATTTTCACAGCATAATTACCACAGCATAAGTCATAGATCTCCACTCCACTGTAGTCGGTCTTGTGTTGTGAAGTGCCCTTGTGTGAGTGTGAGAGTTGGAGGGGAAACAAGTATATATTTTTTAAATGACCCAGACATGTTGGCATACAGCTGAGTATGTGAGAACCTGTGCAACCTGTAGATAGATTAGATAGACTAGATTTTGGTCATGTCACTAATAGCTCCCACATAGAGCAACCCTGTTCTACTGTGTACTGCACACACACACACCAGAGAAATGCCCCCCTCTCTCCCCCTTTCCCATTTGAAAGCTGAAAAAGACATTGTTCATCCTGCAGGACCAATTAAAATAGATTTGTATGGAAAATGGTTGGCGTCTGGAGTCCGCTTCACTGGAAGTCCGACAAGCTGCCTGTGTAAATCACTGTGCTACATGTAGACCCTCTGACAGGACACTCCTTACTTAACATGGCCGCCATCCCACAGCCTGACAATTTCAAATGAAGGAATGGCTCATTTAATTGTTTTGCCTTATGATTGCCCCGACTGGTTACCCTATTACAGTGTAGACGTTGTCTTTTTCCCCCTTTCACTTTCGTCTGGAAATGAAATTATGTAAATTGTACACAAGTGGTTCATTTTCGACATACTCCAACTCGCTGAAGTGTCGTAATTGGCACTATCAAAATGCCAGACGGCGAACAAGGACAGAGAGTGTGACGTAATGACACAATTACATTTCATGTGAAACACCAGTTTTAAGTGCACTTTTCAGTGCTTCCCATCGAAGGCAGCCAGCTGCAGACATCTTTTATAAATTTGTTTGTTGATATGGATGCTTTATGCGCCTATTATATTCTTGGATTCGGACTTCTATTCAAAGCCAAGGAGTAGCTTACCTTGACAGCAGATTGTCATTTATATGAAGTGCTGTATCATACAGAGAAAGTGCACTGAGGGGTCATTTCCAAGGCAACATAAGCACTAATTACACACATACTGTACATTCACTGTTGCGAAAATCACCCAAGCATCATAAAGGCTGCTGAAGTCTTCAATGACAGCTTTTACTGTCCCGGCTGCACAGCCTCAGATGCAACAGCTGGTCCTCATCTGATTTCACTGTCCTGACTAAATGCAGTTAGCTCGGCAAGGCTCCCTATAGATTCAGGGCACCTGGCCACTAAGGTAGCAGTTAAAACCCTGTGTGTTATTGTATACTGTACGTGTGTGTGTGTGTGTGTGTGTGTGTGTGTGTGTGTGTGTGTGTGTGTGTGTGTGTGTGTGTGGAGTGTGCCCAGGTGTGTTTTGTGTTTTGCTGGCTCTATCTGTCCTGTGGGTCGTTTAGACTGCGCTGGGTGTAGTAATGGGCTCATAGCCTCCGTGTTTATCACCCCCTCTGCCATGTGTGGCAGCCTTCACACTCCTCAGGGGAATGATTTGTCCACGGCATGCACACACACTCATACTTCAATACCCACACACACACCCAATCACACACACAGCCCACTTTGTATAGTCAACTCTTGTGCTCATAGGCTTGGTAAAGCACTCCTGTCTAATGAACATCACTGATACATTGGACCATGACACACAAACACAGGCACACACACAGACACACACACACTGACCAATATGTACAGTCAACCCTTGTGCTCACTGGCATGCTAAAGTACTCCCGTCTAATGAACATCACTGATACAATGGACAATGACACACGCAAACACAGGCGTGAGCACACACACACACACACACACACACACACACACACACACACACACACACACACACACACACACACACACAAAGTGATCATTGTATGGCGCAGGCCTGTTGTGTAGCATCAGGAAATGATCAGACTGCGAGTCTGCAGAGCAGTGTGGTACATGCCCGCGGTGCATGTTTGATTGCCCATTAAAATTTCACTAAACGCTTTAAACAGTCCTGTTTCTCCTTTCATGCCATACCTCTGCTCACCAAAACACACGGGTCCCACAGTCTGTTTGTGCCTCACGGAAATGAAAACATCATGACACAGTGCGAGAGAAGTGCTCTTTGATTAAGAGCCCCGTGGTTTTTCTGCTCTGTGTGGCTTTACGCTCGGAGGCCCCCATAGGAAACACTGGTTTAGACGTGCGGTTCGCATGAAGGATGCGGAAAATCTCCATGTGCTGAAACATTACGTCACGAGCAAATACGTGTAAAACTTTGTCCAAACACAAAGAGACATACGTGCACATAACTCACACAGGTTCACATGACAGCCAGCTATTATCTTTGGAGAATCCAGGCATTCCATCGCCCGTAGTGAAAGGCCAACACTTATAATGTGACAACCAGATGGAGTGGAACAGTGTTGTGTACACTCTTCAAAGGACACCGTGTTTGCAGTGTGGCAGCCTTTTTTTCTCTCAGGAGTTCTTCTGATCATGCTATTAAATGAATGCAAACACGTTACAAACGGGTTTAACGTTGTTGTGATTACACATGTGGTAGATGCTGGTGCTGATAAGGTGAAATTTGCACTGACCGCACGTTTGTGTGTGTGTGTGTGTGTGTGTGTGTGTGTGTGTGTGTGTGTGTGTGTGTGTGTGTGTGTGTGCTTGTGCGCACTTACAGAGGAGGTGGATCTTCTGGAGGAGCTGTGGCCAGTAGCTAAGAGCTGTAATGCTTCTGTGTCTGTGGAGGGCCCACGCTGTCCAGTGCTGCATGTTGGCCAGTACTCCACACTCTCACTGCCCATGCGCCAGGTGTTTGGGGACAGGTAAGAAACAAAGCACACAACCGCACACAAGCAGGAATACACACACACACACACACACACACACACACACACACACACACACACATCCACATATATAAAGCCAAGCTTTTTTCATTTCTAAAGCTTGTAACAGGGCCTTAAATCTCTGAAAAAAATTGATGCTACAAATGTCAGAAGATTGAAAAATGTCAGAAAAATGACTCCGCCATGTCAACACATCGTGGTTTATGTGCGCGTGTGTCCTACAGGTTCCTGGATGAGTTTAGCCTGCTGCTGCAGCTGCGGAGTTCCCAGCATGGGGACCGCAGCCTGCTGACCTTCCTCAGTCCAGACAACCACATCCTGCTGCAGGTCCGCATCAGCCAGCACGCTTTCACCTTCATCGGCACCCAGCAGAGACACTATGAGTGAGTAGGACTCCGTATCTGTGTGTGTGCGTGTCTGTGTGTGTCTCTTTCTATGGTTGTGTGTGTGCGTGTCTGTGTGTGTCTCTTTCTATGGTTGTGTGTGTGCGTGTCCGTGTGTGTCTCTTTCTATGGTTGTGTGTGTGCGTGTCCGTGTGTGTCTCTTTCTATGGTTGTGTGTGTGCGTGTCCGTGTGTGTCTCTTTCTATGGTTGTGTGTGTGCGTGTCCGTGTGTGTCTCTTTCTATGGTTGTGTGTGTGCGTGTCCGTGTGTGTCTCTTTCTATGGTTGTGTGTGTGCGTGTCTGTGTGTGTCTCTTTCTATGGTTGTGTGTGTGCGTGTCTGTGTGTGTCTCTTTCTATGGTTGTGTGTGTGCGTGTCTGTGTGTCTGTATACTCCTCCACTCCTCTTTTAAACTTGTGTGTGTGTGTGTTTGTGAGTGTGTATATGACTGTCTGTCTCTCTGGATGTACTCATAGGTAATCATTAAAGCTGTCAGGTCTCCTAATATTACCCTGAAATCAGTTTGTTCTTTCAGTAATGATGTTTCTCCATCGCACAGCTGTTGATGTTTGGGTTTGTGTCATTGATTGTGTGTGTGTGTGTGTGTGTGTGTGTGTGTGTGTGTGTGTGTGTGTACTTTGTATTGCATTAATGTTCTCTCCTAATTTCCACCCAGCAGTAACACGCTGATTGTGTGGGTGTGCCTAGCTGTCTTTCCACAGTGGCCATAGAGCATTAGATGGTTGTTGGCAACTTTCTAACACAAAGAAATCCAATTTAATTTACATTCTCAGTGCATGCAATGGCTACCCCTCGCGCCAAATTCCCTGAGGTTGCCTCACACTTATAAACACATTCAGAAATAACAATGGAAACACACCAGCATCTCCCCATCACCCTGACCTTTCCAAATACAGCCAGGCCATTTGAAACAATATACTGTACTTCATCGAGCACGCCCAAAAACATTTGGTTTGTAGCAACCTGGGTAATGATAAAACCAGATTCATCCCTTTCTCTTTTCTCCTCTCGTATAAAAAGGACTATTAAACGCATGATCCTGTGGAGGAGGGTTCCACCATAAAGCCGTACAGGTTTCCACCGCCGCACGCCTGGCTTGGCCTTCAGGAGGCTTTCCCCAGGAGCGTAGGAAGCTTTCCAGGCTTGTAGCGTTGTTGCCCAAAGGGGGCTTATTAAAGCTGCCTGTGTTGGCCTTTCGTCTGAGGCTGACTGTTGGGTCTGATTGGGAGTCAGCGCTTATTACCTGATTATCCACTCTCAAGTCTGGGGAGTTGCCGTGCAACGCCAAACCACCTGTGATGTGGTCCTTGTGTTTATTTTATGGATTCGAAAGGGGAACTCTAGAAAGGAATAATGGCCTGAAGCCTCACGATTTTAGTTGCTGTGCAAATATAGTTGCTATTTGTTTAAAACATTAACATGCATGATGGTTGCCCAAGGTGACGGTTGATTGTTTTGGTGTAATTACTCACACCGATCTGGATGTGAATATGTCTAAAATAGTCCAATGCTGATGCCTATGGAGGAGAATACCTTAATAGAATAATACTTGTAATGGAATCTCTGCCTTTGAGGTGAAGGGGAAATTGAATTAAACACACACACATACACAATGGAATAAACAGCCAATCATTCCTTAAAGGGCATCTTATTTCATTAAACAATTACAATGGGAAATTACTTGCCCACCAAGTTACTTATTAAATTTCTCTCTCTCTCTCTCTCTCTCTCTCTCTCTCTCTCTCTCTCTCTCTCTCTCTCTCTCTCTCTCTCTCTCAGGTTCCCTGTGTCTGTTCTGTCAGATGGCCAGTGGCATCGTGTGGCCCTGAGTGTGTCTTCTGGTCGACTGACGCTGTATGTAGACTGTGTGAAGGTAGAGAGTGTGGACTGGACCTACCGCGGGTTGGGCATCAGCACTGATGGCTTACTGATGACCGGAGGCCTTATTGAAGGCTTTGAGACACCATTTGAGGTAAAACCTCTCAGCTCTCTTTACCCATGTCATGACCCTTTGACGTCTTTTAACATGAGATTACTTTTCAGAAAGGTTACCTCCCGTGGAGCTCAATGACTTTTGGTCCCCTTGTTAAAATCTCCTCACTTTTCAACATGATCCTCAGCCAGCTCCCTTTCACCTTAGGAATACCTTTCATTTCTAGTGAAAAGAAAAACACACTCTTTAAGTGGACAGTTTACATTATTCTTCTCTGTGGGTCACTGTCTGCTCTGTAAAACTGTCCCACCTCCTGTCAGTCATGCTATATTGACATTCATTCAGAAAACAGAAGAAGCAAGGGGGTCTGTAGATGTCTTTCCTTTGCCATGTTAACTCACTGAAACTGAACGCATATACACAGACGCCTGCCTTAACCCCCACCCCCCACCTCCTGTTCTTTGGGGACACTGAGCAGAACCCCCCAGCATTTATCATCTCAACACTTGACACATGAAGACATCGCCAGGTCTGTCCCCACTGACCCACCTTCCCCCCCTGGTGCCGGGGATCGTGTTCGGCTCGGACGAGCCTTTAACCATCTGTGAGCTGAGCAGCACTGGAGCTGAGGACAGAGGTGGCGGTGGGGAAGGGAAGGGTTACAGGGTCAACATCTGCCTTTGCATTCATCCCTCAGCTCGGGATGGATTCTTCATCGGGGAGCTCCCAGCGCAGCAGGCCGCTAGCAACCAAACTAATAACCCACAAATAAAGATGCACAAGTTTCATATGCTGAAGCACTTTTGTGGCAAGGCCAGGCTTGAGCTCTTTTTGACATTTAACAGGGATTATGTAACCGATGAGGTGAGTCTTGTTTATGTGTCAAAAAAAGCAGAAAAGCAACACTCCGAGGAGAGCCAATTCAGGCTTCCATTCTGTTTAGGATTTCTAAGTAGTGCAGTGTCAGTCTCTCTGTCTGTACCTGCTTAAAGTTCCTAGGCATTGGGCCAGAATTTAGTCACAGGCCATGGTAGATTAGTCGACGGTAGCAGTAAACAGTAACAGCTTCAAATATGTTTGATAATAGGCACATACAATCCCCTTGCTTCAAGCTGTTTATCTATCTATCTACAGTATCTATGTATTTATCTATCTATCTATCTATCTATCTATCTATCTATCTATCTATCTATCTATCTGTCTATCTTCTGTAGCTATCTATCTAGCTAGCTAGCTATTAATTACTTTGGGTGTATAGTGGACCTGCTGATAAGGCTTTGCCCATGGAGCACATTTTTCACCACCTCTAAATCACTTGTGAAGGGTTGAGCGCTTCTCAGGCGCTGTGGTTTCTCAGGGGCACGGCGGCCACGCCACAGTGCAGCGGACGGCTAATTGAATCCAGAGCCGCTCCCAGGAGACAGGGGTGGGGGTGATGAAGAGCCCATGAGCCTGCCCCCCTGAGGGGGACCAGGGGTCTGGTCTGCTAGCCATCACCCGCACCCTCCCCAGCATAAAAGCACCAAGGTAGTGCAGGGTTCTGAGAAAGATAGGAAAATTATGGGGATTAGAAGGGGACATGAGGAGATGGGTCCTGTGGCACTACTTTTTTAAAGATATTTTTTAGGGCTTTTATGCCTTTAATTCGATAGGACAGTGAAGAGTGTGACAGGAAACGAGTGGGAGAGAGAGAAGGGTATGGATCGGGAAATGACCTTGAGTCGGAATCGAACCCGGGTCCCCGAATTTGTGGTATGATGCACAAGCCCGCTGAGCTATGCCGCCCCCTTGGAGCTAAATTCTTATCTGTAGTGTTGTTTCCAGACATTGCATGTTATGTCAAATGACCATTGTGTGCTTGCTTATCTTATGCATGTGAGGCTGGTTTCCCATAGATGGATTACTATAATCCTAGACCTAAAGCAAACTTAAATGAAAATCTCCTCCTGTAGAAAAGTCAGAGTTAAAAGTTAGACGTTAAACCCACATTTAGAAGCTGTCTTGGCTGAAAAGTGTGTGTGTGTGTGTGTGTGTGTGTGTGTGTGTGTGTGTGTGTGTGTGTGTGTGTGTGTGTGTGTGTGTGTGTGTGTGTGTGTGTGCGCGCGCGCTTAATGTAAGTGTGATAAGTCATGTTTTTGTTTCCCCTAAGTTTAGAGATTCAGAGTCATCCCTGGTATTGCATACAGCACAGTGGGTCCAGTTTAAGCACGGCTGTCAGTACTGGGTGTATTCTGCCCAAACACATTGCCACCTCCCACGCAGTGTGGGCCCACATCATCTCCCACTATTCGAGATAGAGATCAGCAGATGAAGAGCTCCTGTTGAAAGCAGCTGATACTTAATGCCAGTTAGGGGCTTACAGAGAGGTATGTAGTCCCTCATGTGGGCGTAGATGTGTGATGGGGCACTGACAGCCCCTGTAACTCAGCTGGTGAAGCATGGCAGTCAGGCAACGCCTCGGTCATGGGTTCAGTTCCCACGAATCTCTACCAATCATGAAAGGCATAGCTGTCACGGCGCTGTGTATGTAAGTAAAGTTGACTTAAAGTGTCTGATAAGGGACCGCGTGTAAATGTCCCAGTGATGATAAAAGCGATAAGCCAGAAGCAAGCTGATAGCCAGATCCAGTTTTTACTGAGAGCTTGGAGAGCTGCCACCGCCCCTTGCAGATGTAAGGAGGAGGGAGAATCAGTGTCAGATGGGGCGTTGTCGGGGCAGACGTCGGGCATCCAGGCGTCATGCAAGCGCCAAGGCTTGATAAGGTCACGCTAGTGGAGAGCCAATACGGCGTGAAGTCTCGGCAGCCACACGCAGCATGACTTCATAGCTCCACTAAAGCACACAAACGAGCTTGCACACAGAGACGCACACACACAGACGTTGCATTCTTACTCTCCATGGCAGTCAGTGTTTGTTGGTGTGGATCAGTGAGAGATTAACAGCTCATAGTAGGTCTGAACAAAATGCATCAATGCTTAATGTCCCCCTCATGTACCCCTTTTTAATTACATTTTTTCCCACAATAGCTCTGAAATGATGTGCTGAAAGGGCAACACACAAACCAAACAGGCAACAAAACCATTTATACCCACTTGCACTCAAACCAATACATAAAACCATATGTACTCACATTCAGATGATTGCCTATTAAATTACCGAATTCACTTAGTGGATTTGTGCCATTTGAGTTAGTTCTCCCAATTTTCCCCCAATGCACCATTTCTGTGTCAGTTTTTTTGTGTCCTGGCATAACCCTACAGTATGTGCCCACTAGACTGTGGTCTCCATCCACAGGGTGACGTCAAGCAGCTGATGTTCCTGATGGGCGACGCCGATGGGGCCCGGGAGCACTGCATCCTCTATCCACCCCGCTGTCACGCCACTGCCCAAAAACCACCCCGCTCACCCCAGACTCAGACACATCTACCCCTCGAGGTACCTCTGCCACCCTGGTTTGCTTTCATATACACACACACACACACACACACACACACACACACACACACACACACACACACACACACAGAGTGGTTGAGTGTCTATGTGTTCTGTAAACATCATCTTGCTATCCCTCTGTCACTATGGATATCATGAACACAGTATAAATTAGCCTAGTGCTCAGCCTGAATGACTGCCTATTTTGCAGGGTAAAGTATGCATGGATTAAATACTGTACTGTACTTGGACCATGCCAAGGGGATTATTGTGATTAAACTATTGTGACAAAGGAAAAAAGCACGAACAGACTTGTAGACTTTGTGTGTTAAGACTACAGCGTCTTGCTATTCGCTCTAATGAGCTTCGCAGATGCGATCGATGCCGTAAGCAAATCCATTGGTGCAAAATGGCGGACACGCTCGACTGCTATTGATTACTGGTTATGCTCACAAGCACTTATGGCACGTTCATGTTCTGGTTTCTCTGCTTACTTCTCTCTCTCTCTCTCTCTCTCTCTCTCTCTCTCTCTCTCTCTCTCTCTCTCTCTCTCTCTCTCTCTATGCAGGACCTCTTGCTGTCCTCAAATGACCTGGAGGACCTTCTAGAGACTTCCAAGGGCTTCAGTGAACGTGCTCTCATTGTGAGTAGATCTGACACAGCTACATCCCCTTCATGCTGGCCGCTGCTTCATACTGCATAATCTCTTCAAAGATCTATAAATACCAGTAAACGGGTTTTTTTAAAAAAAATTTATTCTGCCTCTACTTTGCGGTGATATGTCAGTAGGAGGTTTTAATAACATAGTCCAAAAATTCCTTCCTCATCAAACACAGCGGTCGGTCGCTCACCAAGGTTGCTTGATTTAAATATGCTCAAAGGTAACACATCCCAGGTGTATCAATAGAGAAATGTTGTCTCCAGGAAATAGAATTCCCAGGTCAGGAAATCTCAGCGTAAAGAAAGGCTCTCGCTACAGGTTTCCATGGCACCAGCGGAACCTCCTTCTCAACACCTCATTCTTCATGGTGTCAGTGCAGAGCTGATGTAGTAGAGCCATGTTGAGTGATGAAAAGTGTTTTCGTTGTTTAACACTAAGTTAACACTTTGATAACGGCGGCATTTAGTTGGGTGATTAATCAGGCATTTGTGACTCCAAGGAGCAGGAATCGGGTTTCCTACCTTTGACGCGGTTTCGCCAGAGGAAGTTAGGGTCAAGGAGCGCTTCTACCAAAGGGCTTGAGGAGCTGCAGACTGGTATTGCCAAGGTCAAAGATTTAATTCCTGGGTGGATATTCTCATTAATCTTCATACCCCCCTTCTTTCAGACTTGTCACTTTGAACTAGCATTGTACTCTAAATATTGATGGTCTAGTTAAAGTCTGCATATTTATCATGACTTTCTTTTTTGCCTTTTTTAATATATTTTTTTCCATACACGTATCAGTTGGTGGAGTAATAATATCTGCTGTAGACATCACATTGAGTTGACTTGCCAGCAGCAATATGACGAGGACATGAAATCTAGTTAAAAAATATCCTATAGAAGGAAGTTGGCTTGGGAGAAATTAAGTTCAGATTTAGGAATTGAGTGTTTTTGTGCTCCAGTGTCGTGCCATCAGTGCAACTCGGTGCAAGTCGTCTTTGTTTTGTCTGTTTTGGTCAGCAGCAGAGGAGAGGGGAAGTAAACCATGGAGAGGAATAAAAGTGCTGCTCGTTTAGGAATGAGCCATAAACACCAACAGACACCATGGTGGGGATGTTTTATGTCTCTGTTTTTCCTTACCAAGCAAAAAATTAGCTGCTGATGTGTGTCATTGAGGTGTAGCAGAGACCATACGTGCCCCAGATGGCTTTGGTCAGGATGTGTGTGTGTGTGTGTGTAGAGGGGTACATGCTTTTTGGCCCAGAGTCTATCCAGATCCCCTGGTTGCCATTCACACTGTCTGTGCTTCTCCTAACTTCCAGTGGCCTCGAGCATGAACACACACACACACACAGACACACACACATGGCCTGTCTTAGTTCCTGATGCCAAAGCCCACAGCCAAGGAGTGTGTGTTTCCTCTGGACAGGAAATGTTCTACTGTGTTGGTCTATCCCCTACCCCACATCACATGACATTGTGCTTGTGTCTGCACACCCGGACAAACACACACACACACACACACACACACACACACACACACACACACACACACACACACACACACACACACACAGTGATACATGCCAACACTCACCTGTTTCTTATTACATTACATTAGGCCTTTTGCAGCTGACAAGGCACATCTAAAAATAAGCTGCCTTTTGCTTCAATTTTCCTCCTCTTTTATAATGTCAATTCAAAATTCAAAGAAAGTCTTAGATGTTCTGAGTCCCTTTAGTCCTGATGTTCAGTTTCAGCCTCTACATGGCCTCTACTATCTACTACATATCTACTACAGCCTCTACATAGCCTACTACCATCTTGAGTCTTTGGTGGCTGTAGGCACAGGACTTCACTATCCACTCAAGTAATCCACCCAAAACACACCACTTTGGTCTACTCAACAAATTGAGGAGCAAAGGTCAACTATAAATGGTCCATACTGCATGCCACTTTAGAATCTCTTAAGGGTGAAATGTTTAACAACTGCATGGTCTTTAAACTAAGCTGGACAGCTAACTCAAGTCAGACATCCAATAAAATGGAATCCCAGTCCACAGAGCATTATGTTCAAAGACTGGCCACAGATAGCCCATGGACATAGATAGTGAACAGTACACACTACATATAGAACCTTTTACCTTCCCGTTCAAGTTTCATGTCTCAAGTTTAATCCAAGTTCAACAGTAACATGCAAGGAAGGGGGGCATCTTGTCGGTCATGAACAAATAGTGGGAAATAAAGCACACAAGATCTGCAAATTCTCCCCCACCACATTTGGCTAACTTATGAAGAGGTTGGTTATTACAATGGATTCTTGTGTCAGATTCCTCCTTCTAAAGCCAATCAATTGCGGTCAATAGTTTCATCATCGTACATGAGAACAATAGATCAGCAAAAATTCTCCATAAATAATCAATCAGTCTTACAGTAATTCATAAAGCTGTTACCACTTATTGTTGCCCTGTTTGTGCATAACAAAACTCAACGCTGCGGTTCCGATCTGTCTAGCAGGTTATGTCAAGTCTTTGGGACCATGAGGCTGAATGCAGATGTCTGGCAAAGGATGGACAGAGTACACAGCTGGCCAGGATACACATGGACGCTGTTTACATAAGATACATCCATAATCTGCTCAAGTCTGCAATGGCTATATGTTTAGACAGATCTGTGTCTGTGTGTCCGTGTGTCTGTGTGTGTCTGTCTTTGTCTGATGAGGATGCTGTCAAAGGGAGTTTTTCACCCAGCCAGTGTTTTTCGTTGTGTTCCAGGGGAAACCAGGCTTAATGTGTTTTCCTGCTGTTTTTACTCCGCTACACCTGACTAAACTAATCAGTCCTCCTATTGTGCGTATTGGACTGTGGCACCAAACAGGAGATGAAGCATTGAAATAGCTGAAGTTCAAGAGGACCTCTCTCTCTTGCTCTCTCTCTGTCCTTCTACTGTATCTGTGTGTGTGTGTGTGTGTGTGTGTCTGTGTGTGTCTGTGTGTGTGTGTGTGTGTGTGTGTGTGTGTGTGTGTGTGTGTGTGTGTGTGTGTGTGTGTGTGTGTGTGTGTGTGTGTGTGTGTGTTTAAGTCTGTCAGTGTGACTAAGTGCCTGTGATCAGTGTGTAATGGAAATTTACCTTTGCTCAGACCTGGTCTCGGCTTCAGGGCTCCACAGGTGGAGGTTGTATCCTCTCCATGACCCCTTGGTGCCCTTTCTTTGACCCCTGTAGTGACCAGTCCTTGCCCCAGCAGCTGAAGCCAGGTCACAAAGGCCATGGCATTGTAAACAGGCTCGCTGATATTCACTAGCCTCAAGTGATATAGCAGACCTTTCCATTAGTGAAATTAATTTGATTTGTACCTGCATTAATTCATTGCAATGGACACCCTAATGGGAAAAAAAATGTCCGAATGTAAAAAGATTATAATTATAATTGAGTGCAAGAAAAGATTTTAGGTTATTCCATGGATCAGAACATTTTCAGAACATTTTTTTTTTTTTCAGAGACAGAATTATGTTTCCTCGTTAAATTTTAGACCATTTGCAAAGTGTCACTGAATATCACCATCTTTATCTATATACCACTAATAAAAATGTTTGGATGAATGCCACAGATGCTTGTACAGGCTGATACACCCCATAGCTATAGTCCTGGCTCCATAAACATACATTTATGAAGCCTTGGTGAATCTCAACCAGGCATGTGTTCAAGTAGTGAAACGCTGCCCCCTCTGTCTGGGATTTGAAGTGGAATATGTGAGCGTGTGTCTGCACTCTGGGTTTGCGCTGAAGAGAGCTCTGTAAATCATTTTGCTAATGTCATCAGCACTCGTATCAGCCCTCCTCCTCCCCCTCCTCGTATGAATCTCAGTGATGAGAGATTGCTCTGATGCTCACCACACCTATGCCTATGGTGCAGTACATATATATTGCACTGAACACTGGCGCACCTACACACAAAGACAGTCACACAAAGCATGCACATACATGTTTTTGGCAGATAATACCATGTAGTTGAGAAACCTACAGTGTACAGTTACTGAAGAAATACAGCAGATGCAGTATATAAACTGAGCACAAAAAGTACGGAAACTTCTTGTCTGTGGCCCATTATATCTCCCCTTTAGTAACACCGATCAGTGTTTTATATCATTTTCATCGTTGACTCATCACCCTTGAGGTACAGCTTGTAAGCATCAGACAATCATGGAATGAGCAACACAGCCAAACATGGGCCAAAGTCAAATACCAAGCACAAAAAGTAAGGAAACTTGATATGTATGTCTTTCAAGGCTCACTCCTGGGTATAACTGGCTTACTCCAGTTATAAATCATTCCAATCCTGTTAAGGGTTAACCATGTTTCAAGTTTGAAGAATGGAACATCCACCAAGCCCAGTGTTCCTACAATAAAGCCCTGTGTGTTAGAAAGTCTTATCACCCGTTCAGGTCAGATTAAGCGTGGAGGTGTTTGTGTGAAACCTTGAGCTTCCTGTCATTTTTGGGCCCAGGCCTGCTATCGCCTTCAAGTTCAAACATTGATCTTGGTCGAGGGAAAGGAGCGTCTGGCTCGGGCCTCGGCGCTACCCCTGGTGATGGAATTATTACCTCACAAAAGGAGCCAGGGCTCTGTACGCGTCCACTTTGTAGTTTGCTGAAGTCTGCATTTTGGTTCCGCTCCCTGGGTATGAATCAACCCCCCTCCTCTCCATATGCCCTGTGGCACCATTGTTGGCTTAGCAAAATTGCTGGCGAATAAAAGAGAGAGTAGCAAGATCATGTTTGGGCAGCACATCTTCCAGACTCAAGACCTTTTATATTAAGAAGGAAAGCTTTCTCTCTCTCTCTCTCTCTCTCTCTCTCTCTCTCTCTCTCTCTCTCTCTCTCTCTCTCTCTCTCTCTCTCTCTCTCTCTCTCCCTCTCTCTCCCTTTCTCCCTCCCCCTCTCTCTCTCTGTCAGACAAAAAATGGAACACACTTTTCTTTTTCAATTTCCTAATGATAAAGACATAATTTTTCTGACACCTGTGTGAGAGGAACAAACTCTGGAGTATTCCATTCCACGATCACATACAGTAATGTAGTGAAAAGTGAGATTTAAAATTAGGTTTAGTTAAGCTCCTCAGGCAATCTAAAGCTCATTCTAATCTCAAAGTCAGCTCAGCCATGTAAAACCAGTGCGTTAGACAGTGTGCCTTATCATGCCCTCTTTTCCAAAGGGCCTCCCCTATCAGAGGCCTTCTAATGGGGGATCCATGTAGGTCCTCACTCATATCATAGCATAGCATCTGCACTGCACCTCTCCACCCCTCCTGTGTTTGGGCCATTGCTACTGGAGCCTGCTGTTTTCAGTGCCCCTGGCCCCACAGCACTTACACTCATAATTATCCTCTCAGAGGCTGTAATTTACAGCAGAGGCCTCGCGTCCCCACATAAATCACACACACAATGCTGTACAATATTGGAGAAAAGGAGTGGTGAATGAGAGAGATGATCAAGCCAGTGAGAGGCTCAAGAGCTGAGAATAATGTGAGAATTAGCGGTGCTTGTGGTGGTGCATCGGTGGACAATGAGGTACAAATTATTTTGTAGACAGGGGCTAAAGGAAAGCCAAAAAAAGCCCTCGCCCCCTCCTCTCTCTCTCCTCCTCTCTTCTTTCCCCGCTCTTCCCCTTCTTTTCACCTAACACCCAACTATTTAGCACTTTCTCGGAAGACAAGCCCGACACTTGGCAGATTGATGGATGATCCCTGTGCAGCTCAGCCAGCTTCATGCTTCAGCTTTAGGTTCCCCTCATTCCTTGCTGCCCTGTCCTGCACTTCTGGAAATGATTATCCTCCACCGAGAGCAGAGGCTGCTGTCGAGGGCCGTGTAAAAGAGGACCCCCACGTCTATGGGAATTTTTGTCTATCGCTGCTCAGATTTGATGAAGCGCTTTGAATCAGCCCATTTGCCTCCCCTTCCTCCTCCTCCTCCTCCTCCTCCTCTCCCTTCTCCTCTTCCCCCGCCAGCCACTGTGGCTGTCGGGTTGGTGTCACTGCAGCAGACATGAGGTAATGCGTCCCGCTGTGGGGATGGCCCTGGTTGTTAATCTCCCATGATGCTTTGATTCTGTCCTCTGTACTGTAGGTCCATGTTTGTCTGCATTACAGAAATCTGCAGATGAGGTTTGCCATCTTGTTCACTGTTTGACAGGGTGCTGTGTCGACTGCCTTTGAGCAGCACACACAGTGTGTTTCCGATTAGCGGAAGATAAAAGGGTCAAACGTATGTGCCGCTCTGTGCTTTTAATGAAACTGACTTTGAGCTTTTTTTTTTTTCTTCCCCTTCTCTGGCAAAAAGGGAATTTTCATCTGAATGCTTTATTCCATGCTCGTTCACATAGAGTAATTAAATGAATTAAATATAGACTCTTCATTTCCTGTAAGGGTGATTAGTCTTTTTGCCAGCTACCAGTGTAATTGAAACCATAACTGCAGACATTACTGTGAATTGTATCAGAGCCATTTTACTTGTAGAGGTTTAAGTAGAACCAGAATTCATGGCCTATCCGACATTTTGGTTCACAAGGACACAGTGTACCAACACATGATATGTGATTGACTTTTATACCTTTTGCTTTTTTGAACCAAAGTTTCATTTAAAAAGACATAGATAAATACATGCAAACACACACACACACACACACACACACACACACACACACACACACACACACACACACACACACACACACACACACACACACACACACACACCTCTTCCATTCTATTTGCAGAATAGAGGTATGTTTGTCTCCTTCTGTGGGTTGTCTTTGACACTGACCCAACCCCTCTATCCCTTAGGCCACACCAGCAAACAGGTGTCTCCTCTAAAGAGCACAAACTCATGTATCTATGATTGAGTGTGTATACGCCGTTGAAAGTCTCATGTGACTGTGAGACTCCTGAGTCAGTGCGCTGCTCAGCAAGCGAGAGGAGTGTGTGTGTGTGTGTGTGAAAGAGAGAGTGAGAGTGTGTGTGTGTATGAGAGGTGAGTGTTTATGTGTCTGAGCGGTCATGCGGTACTGCTGTTGTGTGTGGCTACTGGCCTTCCTGTCACTGGACTTACTGGGGTGTTGCACAGCTGGGAGGAGAAAGTTCAGGAAGGTAAGATTGCATCCCTTGGTAACATCTCACCTAGTGCTGCATGAATACAGAAACTCTGAGGAAGATCTCACTGGTGGATCAAAACGTTGCCGTTTGTGTATTGAAAGTGTAAGTGTATTTTTGCAGCTCATGCCCAGTGTGCGGACCACTCAATCACATTGTCTACCGCTATTGTCCGGCACCTGGATTATTGTTTTTGTGGATGTGCGCACCCCAACCAAACGCTTTTGAATACAGAAAATCACCTCTGTAAATTGTCAGGGCATGTTTAAGGCTGCAGTCCATCATTGCTGTATCAGTCAAGCCATACTCTTTCTTGTGGAAATATTAGTAGTATTTATTATTGTAATTTTAATAGTATTTCAAAATGAATCAAATTCTTGTAGCTCCTGTTCTTATGCTGACGTTATGCCATCACCAGAGCTATTGAGTTCTCTTTGGGCAGAGCAAGGACAAAAATGGCTTTAGGTTCAGGCTCAATTTCCAACTGGAATCCATGAGTCTGTCATCATGATACAGGGAAAGGAGTGAAGCAGCGCTTGAGCGATTGCCAACCTGCTGTCGGAAACGTGATATCTGATACAAGGTTTCTCGACATGCTGCAGTATAGAACACTGAAGTAAGTAAGGATGTGTCCCGGCCTGCATTAGGCTATCTCGTGGTCAGACTTGATATATGTATTGTACTGTAGCTTACTTTTTTTTAGATATAGAGTATCTAGCCTGTGGTGGACATGGGTCTCACAAAGTGAGACATCAGAACAAGAGAACGCATTTAGAACATGTAATGTTTTTATTCATTGTGTTATTGAAAAAAGGATTAAGCTAAACACCAATTATGGTTGATTTGGGTGTGCTGAGAGATATGAGATATGTTGGCGTCGATGTTCTGTGTGTATGTTTCTTGGCATGTGCACAGATGTTAGCATGTACAGTACTGTATGTGTCCATAATTACCCCAGTTTCCCTGTGGAACCCATTTGTGGTTTTGCCTTTGAGAGCACAGAAAGGTCATGGTGCTTGTGGTTTCTCTTGAGGAGACAGTCGATAGTTTTTGAATCTGACTTAAATTGTTGTTTATGTTTGCAACGCCATGTTGCAATTGTGATATCATATGTTTAAGGGTATTTTTCCCCATAGACCAATTGTATCAGATTGCAGCAGCCATTCATTTATTCACCATTATGTTAGACCACTGAATTTGCCGTCATCAGCTGGAGATGTCTTGGTCTACAGTTTACTTTAAAGTCTACTAAAGATGTGTCAAATTTAGGACAGTTGTTGAACTTTTTTTTCTCAGCTTCCCCTTTATGATCTAATGCCAGGCTGTATAAATTGGTCAATGATAAATCAAACCCCTTTAGTCATGCAGTTTCCCAAGGGCTTAGTAAAAGTCCCAGATTGCCTTGGCACATCCAGTGTTTTCTTTGCATGGGCTTTGTTGCTGCCCTCACATGAGTTTCACACATGGACGTCCTTGCCTCACACATGGGTCATGTGAAATAGGCCAGTCCAGGGCTGAATTTGCCAATGGCCTCTTGCACGTGCACAAACATCCAGCAAAACCACCATGGTCTGTTACTGCTGGAAGACAGCATGGCCAGTGACAGTCCACTGGCTATAGCACACGCCTCAGGCATTTTATGTAATGGAAAGCCCGCAATAAAATGGCCTGCTTTTGTGGGAACAGCTACGAAGCTGTTGTTTTGTCTGCTGTCTCCCCACACCGACCCCCTTCTGAGTCTACTTGGGTATGGATGGGAAGAAACACTGCCATAGCAACAAGTTGTTGACAAGCCCCACTTATTACAGAGCATGAGAGTGTTTGGTCCAAGTTGTGTCTGTGTGTGTGTGCGTGTGTGTGTGTGTGTGTGTGTGTGTGTGTGTGTGTGTGTGTGTGTGTGTGTGTGTGTGTGTGTGTGTGTGTGTTGGGTGTGTGTGGCTAAGTTGGATCTTGTTCTGACCGCCCGTGCTGGCTTGCTCATCCTTTTGAGTTCCTCTCTGGCGTGACGATGCCAGCTCTCTCTGCTGATGATTCTCCTACAATAGTGTTGGGGAAAAATCACAGTCATCTTGTATGCATCCCTGTCAAGCAAAAATGTATCACTGTGTTGTGTTTTCATTTCTACTAAAACCACTATTGACTGTGTTCCAGTAGGATAGAACAATGTGAATGTTCTGAATGCACATGTTTTTGGACCTGGTGTTTTCAAACCTTTTCAAGCATTTCCATACAAACTTTTAATTTCCTTTAATATATTTGTTTGAGTGTGCCTGTAATTTTGCACTGCTATCAATATTAATTGCAGGCTTCCCATCTGCAAATAAACAGCATCTCAGTGTAGTGTAAAAACATGTTTTGCCTTCCTCCTCTGGCAAGACACAGCCAGTTTGAAATTGCCCTGATACATACCTGTGTCTCGAAGATAGATTTACGGACTCACGGTCGCCGCCTTTTTAAGCCTATGACTTTGTGTGAGATTTTGAGTGTGGAGGTTCTTTCTCGCTGTGTGTGTGTGTGTGTGTGTGTGTGTGTGTGTGTGTGTGTGTGTGTGTGTGTGTGTGTGTGTGTGTGTGTGTGTGTGTGTGTGTGTGTGTGTGTGTGTGTGGTGTGTGTGTGTGTGTGTGTGTTGTGTGTGTATGTGAGTGTGTGTCTGTGTTTGAGAATATTTGAATTAGCTGTGAGAGGGTGGACAATGGACATGCAATTGTTCTTTAACTGTTCTTCTGCTATGTGTGTTTGTGTATGTGTGTGTGTCTGTGTCTGTGTCTGTGTGTGGGGGGGGGGGGGGGAGAGGGATATATGTTTTGGCCTTTTGCACTGGAGGCCATTTGACATGATGGCTTTGCACTGACAGGGCACTTTAAGGGCATCTCGCTCTCATTTAACCTTCCCACTGCATTCCTCCCTGTCCTCCCCAGAAGCACATTCCAGGGGTCCATTAGCCAGCCCCCAATAACACCCAGTGCCACTGTGGACCTCCACTTGTTCATACTGATGGATTAGTTTAGTTTGCCTTTTCTGCAAATGCAAACCTTACCAATAGCAGCATGTGTCAGCCGTTTTTTGATGGACAAGCGTGGTCCTGAAATCCTAGTTGGCTTTGCTGGGAGGAATAACACATGCTTAGCTGTCATTTACCTCTTAAAAATAGATTCGTAGACGATGTCCAGATTGGCCTACCATAATTGCCTGATGCATTGATACCATATGCATTGATAATAAGAGGGACATTTTTGCTTGCCGTTGCTTTAATATTTTAAGGTGGACAAAGTTATTATTTTGAAGACAGATAACTTATCTGGTCTTAAATCTACTCTAAAGACTGACACACACGTGTTGTCCAGAATTTCCGTGCAGGCTGTGGATGCCTTTCTAAACCTTAATGTTTTAGAGTATAAATTACAGGAGACACCTGAAAGTCTTGAAGGCAGTTTGAGAAGGTTTGAGTACAGTATCTGCATTTGGAATTCGACTTGACCGCAGAGGCTGCTTAGGTGTCTGGTGGTGTCTGTATTTCTTTTCTGGTAGCCACCTTGTGGCAAACAGCTAGAATGACTCATATTTGGGGGGCTTTACAGTAACTCCTCCACACCGTTGACTGTTCTGCGTTGTTAGTCTGCTTATCAGCGCTATATGTCTGCAACTCATTTAGGACATTCCAGTGCTCATATACAAACTCTCATTCACAAAATGGCCTGATAATCCATCATCATTATCAGTCCTTATTACCCAAGTGGAATTTTAAGGCCTTTTGAGATTTGGTTTGAATTTGCCTTGACTCTCATGTCAGCGTTTTCCTCTTTGTTATCTATTCAATTGCCATATACCTTTAGTGTAAATAGACCACCCACCACCCAAATGTTCTCTGTCCATTTCTGTTGAATGGGATGCTGTCTTTGTTACACCATAACAACATGATAACTCTAAGGCGAGAAGAGCAGTTTGCTCATGTGCAAGTGGCTGTCTCTGACAAAACCTCATTCTGACATGCTCATCTGCTTTCCATCAAAATGTTGTCTTGAAAATGACCGAAGCATCATCTCAAATTGACAGTGAAATAAACCACCAAGACATGAGCTATGAGTTGAAAATGTGTTGGTTCATACAGCTTTCTAAGATAGCGCTGACTTTCTCACATATGCTTTAAGGCAGGCCATCCCACTGAAGTTTATCCAACTGTGTCTCTCTATCTCTTTATTGGCTGTGGGATTGCAGAAATGAGAAAAATATGTTTTCTCAATAGGATAAGCAGGATATTTTCCCAAATTGTTGTAGATTTCACCTTATAAAGAGATTGTGTGAGTCTCAATTCTAAGCAGTGTTTTGCATAAGGAACCTTCTATCACGGTCTGATGTTTCCAAATTGGCACACCAATGAAGCTGAACCAATCTGAATCCGAGTGCATCAGTTCATTGTTCTTCTTCTCTGTTTTCTCAGAATGCATTCCGGCGTGCAGAGGCCTTACGTGGTGATGGCACAGTGTCCACCAACACCAGGCAGCCCAGTCTGGTGGGCCGCGGGGACGTGTTCGAGGTGGATGAGGACACTGACCTGGTGGACACTCTGAGACCCAAACCCGGCTCCACGGCGAAACCCAAACCACCCCCACGCCAGCCGAAGGGCAGCAGTGTGGGCAAACCGGATCCATCCTCCAAACATCTGGACGAGAACATCACCACGAATAAGAAGAAAACAGAAGGGGGAAGCACGTCTATAAAGCCAGTGGATAATATAATTGACCTGGATCTGAGCCGACCAAAGAAGAAGCCTCGTCCAGTTTCACCCAGTGGAAGACCTCGCCCAGGGCCTGATGATACTGATGCCAACCGGCTGAAGGAGGACATTGACCCACCGGACTACACCCTCAACTCAAAGCCCTCTGCCCCCACACGCAAGACCAAGCCTGGTTCACCCACTGTTCCTTCCACTGGCAAGATCATTCTAGAGGGTGCTGGCACCCCAAAGCAAAAGGGCACTGAAGCCCCTGTTAAGGCGTACGTTGTGTCCAGGGATGGGGATCTGGTGACCTACTCAGATGGAAGGATGTTCAGGCTTCAGAAAGGTGCCAAAGGATTCATGGGGCCCCCAGGACACTCAGTGAGTCTCTTTTATACTTTCCCAACAGTCTCTCCCTTGCACCACACATGTTTATTGTGCATTCACATCTATGTTCGTTTCAAACTGATTATTCTGACTAACTGTTTGCTGAAACTTCCAATCAAGGACTGCATGTTCCACTGAATTTGATCTTGTGAATTGTTAGAGGATGTCACATTGTTTATTTTCGTCTTGTACGATTTGTCATGGTTGTTCTGACGCCTCGTGCTGACAGTGCCTCTGTTACATCTTTTGCAAATATTTCTTTTCTATTTTGGCAAGTGAAGAATGTGACCATGATTTAAAGTGGTGGGATCTGTTGTCTGTTTAGTGAGGGGAAGCATGTTATTAATGCCTAATCCGAATGACATGCTGAGCCCGCATCCTGTTTGACATGCACACAAACATTAGCGTATGTCTCACAGAACAACATTTGTTAGAAAGTTGTATTGTTACTACAGACCAGGCAGACTGAGTCCTCATTAGAGGATTAGAAATGGTCCTTGCTTGCTTTGAAGTCTTTTAGGGCTGCACATAATTCACACCAACTTAGAGCTAAGATAAAAACAAAACAAAAAAAACATCCATCTATTGTTTACTTCTAGCTTTGAGCTCATCTTGCTAAACGTGTGCCTCATTTGTTTGGCTCGTCCAATGAGGATGTTTCCCTCAAGTAGTTGGGTCGCCAGAGCAGTACCCAGATGGCACGTCTGGAAGCATGCAGTCAGCAGTGGGCATGGTCTTTCTTTGGGCTCAGTTTTGGCAACAAAACAAAAGTCACAAGAGTGTCACTCCACTCTGCCCACAGGCTCACATGCCTCAGTTCTGCCACTCCTCTGTACTGGGTGCCTGGCGGACCGTTAAGGGGGATAGATGTAGATTAGTGCTGGCAAAATTAACTGATTAATCACGTGATTAATCCAAAAAATTTAACTTAAATTAAAAAAAAATCCTGCTGGGTATGGTTCCACTTTCATGGCATGTAATATGTTCAATTTCTGATAGAAAATGGCTCAGCTATCAAGTCAAACTATACAAAGATTATGGCCTAGCTCCTGACTGTCCAACAACATGTTTTGGGAATCATTGGGGGTAGGGGACAGGTGTGAATTGCACCATTTGAGACAAACAAAGCCAACTATTTAGTGTCAGGGCCTTTGCAGGGCAAAATAAGGATCCAACATACCCTGGCATCCAAATTCTTACTGGAGGAAATGAGTTGCGATTAAAAGTGATTAATCATATTTTTTTCAATATAAGAATTCATCCCACTGCAGCCTTCTCATGAACCTCACCCTCTCCGACCAGCCCCATCCATAGAACATGTGGATGCATGGATACATACAGACACATAAGTACACACATAGAGGCAAACTCTGACAGGGAGGATACATGGAATGTGTTACTGAAGCAGTCACAGAAACATTGTTTTTGAAGACAGGACTATTTTTGTGTGCAGTGTTTTTGCATCTGGTGTAGCTAGTTACATTGATGGAAGCTAATTAGTTGTAAACATACGTAGCATGAACGGAATGCTTCAATAACACACCCAGTGTTGCCTCCCTGTCAGAAACACATATGCAGTTTTTGCACAGATACGCACATTCCATAGTTCCCTGGCCTCCATGTGAAACAGGTGAAATGTGTGTAATGTGCGCACCTGTGTGCATCTGTGTTTTGAGTCTGTCCTACTTTTGTGAGATGGGAATGCATGTCTTATGTGAACTCCATCCTACAGCCGACATGACCCAGAAACGTGCCATCCACAGGGTAAAGCATGGTAATGGAGTCATCAGGATCCAATTGTAACCCGCCTCGTTAAAGATTTGATTTCCCCTGGACAAATACCTGTAACCTTTTGTAGTGCCAGACCAACAGATGTCCTCTTCTGCGCTTGACTCTTAAGGATTATTCAAACATCGTTTCATTTGCTCTGTGCCTCATGAAATATTCACCAGAAATCTTTTTCAACTCATCTTCCAACCAGCATCTGTTTCCTTTTGCCCACCATAGCTTTTCCCTTTCATTGGCCAGGCTCGGAAATGTTGTTTTTTTTTTTCTTTTTAAACTCTTCGTAGAATGTGAGCATTCCAGAGCATCATCCTCTTATGGGTACTGTTGAAGAACATAGCGAGCAGAGGACCTGTAGAGCACGTGTTCCTCAAACTCCCAGTGTCTGGAGCACCTGCACAGTTGTGCATGCACGGGAGACTTCTGTTTCCCATTGTGTGCTGGCACTGTATGCTGGTGTGCTGTGTTCAGTTATATGCCAGTGTCTTGCATAGAATACCCTTAATCTCTTACAACAATAATAGGCTGATGGTTTGCTGAGTGAAAACATCTTTTTTGCCATTTTTAGACCTTGACTTGATTCCAAAAGTGCTGATGCTGCAGGCCTGCTGGTAATGATGATGTGACACTAGAAAACAGCCTTCAGACACAGTTTACACACTTCTCCAGATACATTTCAGACTCTTACAAACACTTGATAATGAATAGAATAATAATGAATTAAACTTTTGAAAATATGATCATTTAGAGTTCATTAACATAAAAAATGGCATTGGGTACCATTGCCATTGAAACAAACATCAATAGACATAAGTCGTACATTTCCAGCTAGTCAGACATTACAGCAATTCGAAAACACAAACGTGATTTTATTTCACTCAAAGGAAATCTAAAGCTATGTACTTTTCTGTCTGCTCTGCCCTACCATCAGCAGCACAGATTGATTCTGGTTCCTCTGGTCACAGCACCACTTAAATCAAGTCAGAACAGAAATGAATCAGCTGTCAATCAGTTTTATGACCCAATATCATATTTCCCGAACATCCGTGTCCTCATGCATGCAATATGCCGCCATGTTATTGATCTTGCAAAAGCTTTAAAAGAGAAAGGTTGCTCGTTTACTCCCAGCTGGTGCTCAATTGCTGCAGTTTAAGGCAAGCATATTAGGACCAACCTCAGATTTACAGCGTCATTAACATTATGACTTTGTGTGAACTTTCTAAGATGTTAGAAGCAGTTGAATGTCCTACCGTGGTGATATGATCTATGAGAGCCATAGATACGCAAGAAAGTAGATGCCGATTTTGCCGAAGGCTCAACCTCTACGCCTTATACGTCTCAATATAAATAGTAATTCAGAAATTTTAAATACGTTCATAAAATGAAAATGCATGTAATAAAACACATGTTATCCATATCAGTTATTTTGTGAAATGAATATAGTTAACAGAAAGGATAAAAATGGAAAAGAGGGTGCTCTAATATTGCATGTCTTCTGTCATTGCCTATTGCATACATTCTGTTATAAATAACTGATAGACACATAGATAGATCAGACAATGAAAAGATGTTTCGTGTGAAAAGTGTTTTTGAGTGCTGGCGCTTAACTGGGGTGATTTTTCTAAATGTTTGTTGTATTTGTTGGCTTTTACATTGTGTGTGTTTGATACCAGTACTGAATGTCAGTACTACTGGACTCATGGTGATGTTTCACCTTGTCTGTCACCCTGCAGGGATTTCCCGGACCTGAAGGCTATGTCGGCTTCAAGGGTAGCAGGGTAAGCATCATCAACCCTTTAACAACTTAACGACCATTTTCAGGACCAGATTTATTGCAGAGTGACCCATGCTTGTAAACAGTGATGGCCATTTTAACCCTCAGTAGGTTTACAGACTTATCGCTACTCTACCTCACCCCTCACCTTACCCCTGTGGTCTTAGTGGATGAAGACAGAACTCAAATTCTCAACAGGCACTATGTCATGCTTCTGAAGTTCACAGAAGAAAAAAATCGTATACTTCTGCTCTCCAATGCTGACCCACCCCTCTCTGACCACTGCTGACCTCTGTTGACCTCTCTGCTCTGTTTATACTTCAAGGCTGAGTTCTACCTGCCCGTTAGCTCACTTCTGTCAAAGCAGAGACTGCCGGGCTGGCGGGAACACCTCCACTAGCTGCATTCATTTGCATAAAACTGGGGTCACGCAAGCTGTGGGACTCCAAGTGTTTTATTAATGATGTTGTTAACTTGTCAGTAGTGCTGGGACATGCACAAGCATACAAGCCTGAATTCCTAACTAGAAGAACTACAGTTTTATGTGTTCTTAGAAATGTTTTTGACAGTTGTTACAGATCAATACATTCAGTGTTTCTATATATTTAAGATCAGTGGATTTAATAGCGTAACCTGTCACATCCACAGGGTCCTCCAGGGCCAGAGGGGCATCAGGGGCGACGAGGCATTCAGGGACCACCAGGTCCTCCAGGCCTGCCCACCTTCCACCTGTGGAGGAATACAGAGGAGGACTGGGCAGCATTTCGGGTAAGCCTTCCCCTTTGACCCTGCTTACTGTAAACAGTGACATATTTCCTGAGAGATTTTCCCAGGTCTGCCTAGCAGCTAAGAGCCATTATTTTATGCCCCACGTTTGAAGTTTTTAGTTTGGGTTATAGCACGTTAATTGGCTCGTAAAATCTCTTGTAATACAAGAACTCCACCAGAGGAGTTTTCAGCCTGCTGAGGCTACGACTGCATAACCTGCTGCGCAGTGTCACTCAATCACTCAAATGTCAGTAAGAGAGACGCAGCACCAAGGTAAACAACACCGACATAATGGGAGCTAAACTAGTCCATGGGGCTGAGTCCACTTGTCATTTGTGATGGATCAGGGAGGACCAGCTGCATGCAGTGCAGTGCTCAAGGCCTTTCCCAGAGGTCATTTACATCACATCTATGTGCAGCAGGATAGATACATACAGAGAACATCCATAGGTCACATACATTACATTATATACATTACACACACTCTCTCATATGCACGTACAGTGTATGCAGCAGCTGCCCTTTATGTGATCTGGAAGAGCTACTGATTGAATAAAGATGGAAACGGAGACTGAGGTCTTCCTGATCACCTTATGCTTTCTGTCTGTCTGCCTGTCAGCCAGCCTGTCTGTCTGTCCGCCTGTCTGCCTGTCTTTCTCTTATGAAGTTATGGGCTATTTGTTATCCAGTAGCTTTGAACTGATTCATGGGTATTGGGGCTGCCCTGTCTCAGTCTGGTGGAGAACTCTCAGGGTCATCAGATCCTGCGTTCTGGCCTCTCAAGGTCAGGGGTCAGATCCATAAGCCAGTCAGAATTTTCTCCCCCACCAGAAAATAGTACTTCTCAGAGTCAACAGAGGTCCCATCCGTCAGAGAACCTATCATACCATGACCCATACTCCCGACTTCTTCTCCCTCTCTCCCCCCACTCTCACTGGTATGTATCTCACTCTTGCCCTGGTCTTCCCTCTCCTTCACTCTCTTTCCCTGGCACATCCTCCTCAAACCATCCCATATTACATTTTCCACTTTGAGACATCTAAGAAGCAAAGTAGATGCAATGCATTGCTAAATAATTGAAAGCAGCTCTCCACTGTACTTTGTCTTGAAGTTTGTGTGTGTGGGGGGTGGGGTGGTTCATGTCTGGGTGATGCATTCTCTGTGAACTGTACATCCTGAACATATTTTATAGTTCCTGTCCTTCACTTTTAGGGTGATGTCTCAGAGGAGAAGCCATATTGTGGATGATGAATTTTTGGTTTTTGAACAGACTATACATGTGTTTGCTCAGTGTGTCCAGTGCCATTCCATATATTATACAATATTAAGAAGTGGTTCTTAAGAAATTGTGGTTCCCTATCTGATTGAACCATCATATTTGAAATTGAAATGTGGCACTTCATGTTTTTCTGGACTGTCTCCGGGAGATGCTGGATGGCCGATGGTTCTGGCTTGTTTTATGATTCTACCTCCTATCATGTGGCAGCCATACTGTGTTCCAGTCATGTCTGTGTTTGTCTGTATACGGTTCTCTGTGTTACAGAGTTGCACGATAACTCCCGGGCATGTAAAAGATTTTTTATTCAGACCTGATGTAGTTACACCAAAGATCTGTGCTGACTAACCTCTCTGCCTCAACCCTCTCTGGTTATGTAGTAATGGCGCTCGATGATCAGGTATAGAGTCAATGTGTGGATTACATGAACAAGAAACATAAGCACCAACAAGTTGTTTGTGCTACACTGCACTGAATTAAATCACAAACATCACCATTCCTCCCTTGCTCTCGTGCGAAGACATCAAAGCCGTACAAATCACATCACTGAATATGTCTGATCACATGCACATCATCCATGTCCTTCCAGATATTAGACGTACACTGGGCACTTATCTAATGATTGTCAGTGTCCTCCAGCTGAGAACAGACATTAGGACACATGTGATCCTGATGGGAGGGCTGGAGTCATTAGTCTCAATGATGAATGACTGCTCTTGATGAGGATATGGAATGACATCATGCCTGTTCTCTCTCTCTCTCCCTCCCTGCAGCAAAGCTCCCTCTTCCAGTTACTAAGTTCAGGCTGGCCTGTAAGTACCTCATGTATGGATGACTGTTGTTTTGGTGTGTGAGTGTGCGTGCGTGCCTGTGTGCTTGTGACCAAAGATGTGCAGAGTATATTTAGAGAACCATTGTATCTCGACAGAGCACTGAGGCTGGCAGAGTCTCTGTCTGTCAGAGTGATCATCAAAAGGTCAAGGGGCCTTCAAGGTTAACAAAGCAAAACACAAAGCTGTCAAACCCCTGAGGCCCAGTTCGATATGTGGATTAGAGGAGAGTTGCACAGGCACGGCAGCCCAACCTGCATCCTCCTCAGTGGCAGGCTGACAGTTGACCGACCTCTCAGCTCCAGAAGTCAAGTCTGGGCAGCAAAACAGATAAGGGCGAAAGGCTCCAGATGACTCCAGTCTTGACAGTTTAGTGAAAGAAAACAGTTTAGGACTGAAGTTCAGTGTGCTGGATGTAAAGGTCATGGTGAAGTTTATGTTTTAGGTAGAATTGTACTTGAGTGTTTTGTGTTTTTTTTTTGCGTGTGTGTGTGTTTGAGGTTTTCTGTTTGTGTATGTGTCTGCATGTCTGCGTGTCTGTGTGTGTGTGTGTGTGTGTGTGTGTGTGTGTGTGTGTGTGTGTGTGTGTGTGTGTGTGTGTGTGTGTGTGTGTGTCTAATCTCTGATGGTGCTCTCCTCTGTGTGAGCTTGCAGAGGGAGCAGGGCCCTGTAGGACCAGAGGGGGAGATGGGAAAACCTGGATATTCAGTGAGTGTGACGGCATCATGATCTCATCTTGAGCTTTTTCAGTTCAACAAAGTCTCTCCTTTCTCCCCTTCCTCCCTCATAGCTTTCACTGAATATATTTAATCTGGTCTAATTGATCCCCGATATTATCTTACTCTGAATTTTATCTTCTCCATCCAGGGAATCCCTGGGGAACCTGGCGAACGAGGCCAGCCAGGAATCACAGGTGAAATGGTAAAGAGAAAGATCATTGTTTGGGGTAGGGGAGAGGGGCAGGGGGCTGGTGGTGTATAGAGAAGAGAAAGTGAGATCCTCCATTATTGGTTGGTCTGCTTAACCAATCTTGCCTGAATGACTTCTTTTGATGTGCCGTTCCCAAAATAATCCACATTTTTCTCATTAGCTTGATTTTGTGGGTATATTCTTGGGTTGAATTACCGCATCTGGTGAAAGACTACAAAATATAGAGTGTTACCCATATGCCACATTAAGGCAAAGAAATTCTGTCCCCGTGTGGAATCGGGGAGAATGAATACCAGAACTTATAATATGACTTTACAGTGTGTTGTGTGCTTTGTGCTTTGTTCAATCAGGAGTGCAAGGATGCAACATTAAGTGAGTTAATGTCATCAATTCCACAGGGAAACGTAATAAAACAAAGCAAGAAGAGTTAGTATGTATGCCTTTTCAGTACACGTTACTGTGGACTATGGCATGCAGACTATTTTCTCTGTCTCAGTCTCTCTGGGACCTCATTTGAACTGGCGGCTAATAAAGTGTGTTGACACTGAGCCCTTAATGGGATGTGGTGGCACTTTATAGAGACTCAAGCTTTTTATACACACATCCTGTCCACTAAGCCCCAGTCACAGTCACACTCACACAAGTATGAAAATATGTCAGCTCTTTCTGCTTATTTTTTAAGGCTGCAGACATGCACTAGGGAGAGAGAAATGGTGAGATTTTTTATTTTTTTTTCAGGCAAGCTGGAAAAAAACTCTCTCACTCTTAATTATGTCTAATGTATGAATCACTTAACTGTTTACTACAAAAAAATGTAATGTGTTGCCAGACTTGTATTTATTTTTGTGCATGTTAGGACCAAGGCATTTTGGTCTGTATGGGTTTGAATGAGAGTCCTCTGTAATAAAGGCAATATAACTCAGCAAGCATTTAGTGGCATTTTAGAACCTGTCATCTCTTTGAAGATGAAAAGAAATGAATCAGTGGTGCACAACCAATCACACTCTAGCTCGTGTGCCAGCAGCTGTATCTCCTGCGATGAATTACAGTGCATAAAAGCCTCGCTTGTTTACTCTGGCGACTATTCAGCTCAAATCCATCATCTACAGTCTCTCTTCAATACAACAGCTTAAAGATAGATGCCTACAGATGTTCCTCTGCATCTCCTCTCTCTCCCTCCATCTCTCTCAGGCCATAACCTGAAGTTGATTATCAGTGCCTCTTGCTCTGTGACAGAGTGATCATTCACAATAAATGCTTGCCAGAGATTTTCTGTTTTTTTGTTTGGATTCAGCGGACTTGAATGCTGATACATTTTGTTTATGTTTATGCGAAGGGAAGATGTTTTGAGATTGCCTTTGTTTTGTTTTGCGTTTCGCAGGGCAACCGAGGGCCAAAGGGAATGCCCGGGAGAGCAGGCAGAAACGGGAAGGACGGAGAGAACGGAGAGGATGGCGAGCAAGGGGCTCCTGGCCCACCTGGGCCACAGGTAAGGGGCAAAGGTCACCTTTTACCTGCAGCGATGCAATGTTCCTGGAAGATGCTCCATATTTACACAGCAGAGTAATGACTGCCAAAACAGTAACTGCTTGAGTCTTTGTAACAAAGCATAGCTGAGAACACATCATGGTCTATTGACGTTGCTTAATGCATTACCATCAGACAAGTCGGAGCAGAGTTGTGAGATCACAAACTGGGAAGCAGAGCCACAACAAGCATTCGATCTGTCAGTCAAAGAGGCTGGTGTGTTGGTGTGTGTTCACGTCCTGGCATCTGCTCTCTTTCCCAGGGTGCTTTGGGCTACAGAGGGGAACCAGGGTCACCTGGAGAGAAGGGAGACGAGGTAAGGAGGCCAACGGGAGATGGGCGTGACGACTCACGTGCCAGGGAGATTCTCGGCTGTGATGTCATTGATCAAACAGCGTCTTGTTGTAGTTCCAAGCGCTGATGCTGGGGGGCAGTGTGGTGCAGCTTGATTCGGAGCCCTGTTGTGCAGCAGCATGACAATTTTACTGATTTGATTCTTTTGATTTGTTTTTTTTTCTGTTAATGGCCAACTAATTGAATTTATAGTCTGAACATGTATCTTAATTCACACATGGATTCCACCAAAGAGGCTTTATTTTATTATTCCCGTCACCCAGTAATGCTTAATTACTTTGATACCATCTGTCCCCCATTGTTAAAATTGTTTATTAGGGCTGCACGTCCCTAATTGCCATTATTACTTTTATTTGTTTTCTGAACTGATTGAAATCTAATCTTGTTCTAAATATGTTGCCATGTTTTAAAGGGTACTGACTGTGCTGTGTGTTCTCTAAGTCAGGATGCTGTGCTGTGTAATATCCATTGTGCATTGCGTTGCCCCACAGGGTTTAATAGGATTACCTGGACCAGGTGGAGTGGAGGGAGAGCCAGGGGAGAAAGTAAGAACGCTTCATTCATTTGACTTGCATATAATCTCTATCAAGGCAGATGTCTGATTACTGGTTTCACTGCGCTTGCTGTGCTGCTGTACCTGTCCCAAGTCAGAGTCACACCTCTGTCTATGGCATTTTCCTAAATGAGACTAAATGTGGCCATCTAGTGGTGGTATATAGAATTGCCTGCAGTCAGGGATGCTGATGTTTTCTGGTCATGCACAATAACTGACTGATCACATGTCAGACTTATGTTGGCAAGGAGTTTTTCCTCACTGTTCTATTATGTCTTCATCCCCAAGGGATCCAAGGGAAACCATGGCCAGACTGGTCCAGTTGGACCTCCTGTAAGTAATGCAGTCTGTGTGTGTGTGTGTGTGTGTGTGTGTGTGTGTGTGTGTGTGTGTGTGTGTGTGTGTCTGTGTGTGTGTGTGTGTGTGTGTGTACAGTATGTGTGTATACAGTATGTGTGTGTGTGTCTGTGTGTGTGTGTGTACAGTATGTGTGTGTTCATGCACATGTTGGAGAGATCACGTTTGTGTAAGGGTTGTATTTAAGTGTGTGTGTGTGTGTGTGTGTGTGTGTGTGTGTGTGTGTGTGTGTGTTTGTGTGGGCGTGCGACCTTTTGTGTTTGCTCATGCATGTGAGAGTGATTGAGCGTCCACCATATGCATGTGTGGGTAAATAATTTGTATATGAAAGCAAAAGCATCACAGTGTTTCAGCTGTGGATTTCAAACACATAATTGTCTGCTTTCATCCTGGACATTTTGTACTCTGTATGGGATGTGGACATACTTCCGTGACATCAAGCTGAAAGCCCATCTTCTTTCTCTGTGTGTGTGTGTGTGTGTGTGTGTGTGTGTGTGTGTGTGTGTGTGTGTGTGTGTGTGTGTGTGTGTGTGTGTGTGCTCTCTCTCTCTCTCTCTCTCCCCCCTCTGATTGTTTCCAGGGGCCACAGGGTATCAGAGGAGTGGAGGGACCTCAGGGGCCGCAGGGACCAGATGTGAGTGATGATGCACTCTAACACAAATGGCTTCCAGAGCATCAGACACAGGAAACAGGGACATGGGAGGCCTGTGGGCGCTGATTGGCTGCAGAGCTAAACTCAAATCACAGTCGTCTGAGAGAGGGTGAAAGTGGAGAAATGCCAGTGCTGGTAGCTGCCTGTCTGGATTGATTGGTCTTAACATTGCAGCGCTCTTAGGTGTGCGGTATGAAATTCAGAAGTGATGAAATAGAGAGGAGTGGAGGATATGAATTTATTGAACCCGCTCATGATGGTATTGGAGACATCAGGTGAAAATGCTCTTCAGTCCAGGCATGTCACAGCTGACTTCCTTCTAAATCAAGCATAACCCAAACCTAACCCAAAACATAAGATTTCTGTCCATAAGACCTAAGAGAGAAGCTGGATAGGAATGGAGGAATCGGAGAAAGCACACTCTGTCTCCCATTAGCTCCTTTTAAGTTCACCTAAGGTTCTGTGTAGGCAGAATCAGGTCTATGTCAAACAGACTGGGCCCGGGCTAGTGCAGCACTTAACAGCTGATGCTACAGCTGTTTGGAGGTGAATGCATGTACCCCATCGCTCAGATATTTCCTGCATTGTCTCATGGCCTCTAATGACTTTCAGTGCAGAAAACACAGCACAGCAGCTCAATAAACTTGATCCAGAACGTCTGCTCTGTTTTTCTAATGTGGTGTTCTTTCATTGTGTGTGTGTGTGTGTGTGTGTGTGTGTGTGTGTGTGTGTGTGTGTGTGTGTGTGTGTGTGTGTGTTGCCATGCTTCTACAGGGAGAGGATGGCTTAGAGGGGCCACCCGGTCCTCCAGGACCTCCAGTAAGTCTGGGAACACTTGTTAGTCTTTTATATCATTACAGAGAAACATTTCCATGTGCTTTCACTGTATTTATACTGTTCTGGTAGCGCTTTTAAATGGATTACAGAAAGGAGTCCAAAATGGCAGTTAAACCTCCCGAGGCCTGAGTTTGTTAAAGGCGAAATCAGTGAATGTGAATCAATCAATGGTCCTGTTGTTTGGGGCCAAAGAAGTGAACCAGCAACTAACATTACTGAATGGCGCATGGGAAAGAGAAACTGAAAGTTTTGGTGCTCCAGTTAGTGTTAGGCACAGATTTGCTATTTTGTCTGTGCATTATTTATTTTTTTCATACCGACAGCCTTCAATGATTTGAAAAACAGGCCTATGAATTGTTTTCATATTGGATTTCTCGTAAAGATGGAGTTGTCCTTCTCAAGATTTTATGCTTTTTGTTGTTGTTTATTGAGTTTACTGAGTTATTTCTGTTTTTGTTTATTGTCCAAGTTATGCTATTCAAGCTCACAGTGGCTGGAGATGCACCACTTTGAGGTTTTGTCTGATTCAGATTTCTTACAGTACTCTCTGTGTGTAATCAGGGTGCCCCTGGCATGACTGGGTTGGTCGGAGCTCAGGGAAGCAATGGATCACAGGTAAGGAAAACACCTAGTCTCCATGGTAACATACTCCATCTGTTCTGCGTTTCATATAAATGTCCATGTATCCTCTCATTAATCCATCCATCAGTATGCAGAACTGCTTGCCAGACTCTTTTACCTCAGGGGTTACCTTAGGCCTTTTTTCTCAGTCTTCACCTGCAGCACCTGTTCAGTGTTGGCTCCTCATTAGGAGTAGTAAACCTGTGAGTCTCACAGTGCAGCATCTCTGCAGCCGTGATCTGTCACAGTTACCCCAGGTCTATGTCTCAAGAAATGTGCTTTGTTGATAAATGTTCTCATCTCAATTGGGCTTTTTGCAGGGAGAAAAGGGGCCTGCAGGAGCCCCTGGAGCTCCAGGACCTCAGGTATGTAGTAGAGACAATTAGCAACAATTCGCAGACAGGAATTCAATATGCTAACTCTGTATAGAGTGTTGCTAACTTAAATGTGATCCTGTTAGGGTCCACAAGGACTGGAGGGGCAGAGGGGGCCTCCTGGAACCAGAGGTGTACAGGTGAGTTTCACTGTTCACACTTAAATGGCTACTGAGATGGCATGTAAAGGGGGACGTGTGCTTTTGACTGGAGGACTATGCTCTGTGTCTGTGTCTGTGTCTATATCAATATCTGTATGAAATCACCCATGTCTATATTTGTTTTCATTACCTTACACTCGCAGGGATCGCAGGGTACGGAAGGCCCACCTGGCCCAAAAGGAGATCCAGTAAGTCTGAAAGCTATTTTGCACTGTGATGTGATTGTGTTCCTTTATGTTATCTCAGTCAATCATTGTGCTCTTTCATACAGTGCCTGTGATCTGTCCCTTTCTCCCACTCTCTCTCTCTCTCTCTCTCTCTCTCTCTCTCTAGGGCCCTATGGGACCTTTTGGCCCTCGTGGGGAGGCTGGCTTTGAGGGACCAGCGGTGAGTACACACTACAGTCCAATCTTCCATTCTCCTCTCTCTGTGGCTCCATGCCCCTCTTATCTAACCTGTCCACCAGCACTGTCCCCCAGAACTGAGCTCTGACGTCAGGCTTTGATCCTTCGCAAGATACACAGATGGAATCTGATAGCGCTCTTATCTCTGATCCTGGATCTGTGCTGTGATGCAAGGTCACTTGGTCAGCCAGTGAAGTCTGACATAATAGGGCCCTTATCTTCACCCCATCTCTGAGCTTAGTGAGTCCAACATAAATTTGCTCGGTGCGGTTTCTAGTTTTGACGGCCAAGCTGTCTGAAGGCCAGCTGGAGCTGGTCAGACCTCTGTGTGGTTTTTGCTTGATGGATGTGATGGACCATCTGCTTCATCCTTAATTACTCATAAATCACCAATCAGTGGCCTCCTCACTGCAGATTAGGTGAAGGCAGCCATTATGATCATTACTCTACTTCTTGTGTGGGGAGACAGACTGTTTTTAATCACAGCCTCCAAGTCCTGCAGTTGTTTAAAAGTCACTGTGGATGCTAGAATTATGGTGGGTCTTCCATCACCCTTATGTTCTGCTACATAGTCCAAAAAAGACATAATGGGTTTGCAAAATACGTGTTTGTGTTCTCAACCTTACAATGGCCAGTCTAACTCACTTCACTCACTGGTGGGGAATTTAACGAATTTCTTTTATCTGACAGTTCAGTTCAGTTGCCTGTTGGAGGGAAGATGTCTCAGAGAAGTGCACACTCATATCAATGACTTATATTACAGACAGCTAGTGGGGAGCCTTCAGAGTGAGTCAGATATGTCATCAATTGTATCGTGACATTTTTATCTCTGTTTGATTTTAGGGCCCATTAGGAACACAAGGTCCAAAGGGTTTCCATGGTATACCGGTAAGTTGAGCCAGCTGTAGGCTAGCAAACCCATTTTAACCCTTAAATAGCCAATGTGTACTAGGAGATACTTTAACACCCTATAGAGGGCATTAATACATCATACACTATTTCCAAAACCAAGACGATGTTGAATTATACTCCAGCATAAATATCAAGTAACAGTGTCTTAAACTACTTCATCTACAGTATGGCTTGAACTACTTGCACAACTTGATTATCATACTAGAGAGTATAGAGAGATTGTACGAGAGTATAGTTCCATGTCATATAGGTTTAGGAAATGCCCACATATCATTTTCTGTCAGTTTTCTGTCAGTCTGACACTTTTATGAAAGATGCTAATGCATAGAGGCTACGAAGTAATGCTAACCTGAAGCTAAAAACGCTACTGTCAGACTGAGAGAACGTCTGAATGATCTGAGGAAAGGTAAAACTCAATTCTATAACTCTAGGGTTGGTAGAAAATGAGTAAATTTGCCATAGTGGCGTCTTGCTTTAAGAGTTAACTGTAGTTATCAAGACTCCAGCATGAATACAATTAAGTACATGTTAACTACACCAGTTAACTGTAGTTAACATGTAATTACTTAATTTTGTAATTAATTAACGGTAACACTTTACTTGACGGGTGAGTACATAACACATTCATAGCAGCATTCATAAAATGCTCACAAAGCATTCAAGACTGTTTCATAAGACATGACTCCACTTTCATACCCAACCCTTCATAAATGTGAAAGTTAGAATGTCGATAACCTATTAAAATAAAAGTCCAGTGGTCTCAAAGCAGCACTGCCATTTATGTTTGTCACCCGATCATGTCACACCTGAATATTTCATGAATATCTTAAGAAGTCTACTTCAAATGTCACTTTACTATACAGGTTGCGAAGTATTCATAATCATTCAAGTTTACCACCGAGAGGTAAACTAGAGCTGACCAGTATTTGTGGACCCTGATGTATCTGATATTACATATTTAGGTAACAGATTTATAAATAAATAAATAAATAAATAAATAAAATATGTTTGCTCCTGTCCAATGGTCTCAAAGAAGCATTGAAGCATTGAAGAAACCTGTTACCTGATCAAGTCAAATCAGAGTAATGGACAAATGCAGTATCAGATCATGAGCAAGCATCTCATTTAAATGTTTCATAAAAAAAAAAAAAATCTCACCTTGGGGTAATTATAATATTTTTTACAACATGCCCACATTCAAAAGGGGAATGTCTACCTCTCATTGTTAAACTAAGATAAGTGATCTTTAGTAGTAGACCTACAGTAGCCACCATGTTTGCTTTCCTCATCTGGCACTAACACAGATTCAGATTAGAATCAGCTTTCCACTTTTACAGCTGAGATGTTGTGCTTTACTGTATATTAAAGCACTAGGCTAACCCATAGCCAAGCCTGTTTGTGGCTATTGCGTGCTGTAGGTAGGAATAAGAATGAAAACATTTGGTACACCATACAGTAGAGAGATGACAGCCAACACTAAGTGATGAGGGCAAGGAAACTTCTCTGAAACTTCTCATTCTGTGCCCCGTTCAGTGACTGTTGCCTGCTAGTTTGCAAATAATGGTCTGCATTAAACCAGATTCTGTGGTTCCTGAGAGTACCTCAATGGACAGAATTACGGGTTGATTATTTCTTGAAGTACTGTATTCTCATACCCTTTGAATGATCAAGTATTGTTTGTTATTTAGGGCAGAAGAGGGCCTGATGGAGACAAGGGAGATTTGGGACCCAAAGGAGAGAAGGTAAGATGATCCTGAGGCCTCATATGTATGTAAAGGCCCTAACTGATGGACTGGGTTACAAAGCAAGAACATGCCATCAAAGGACAGTGGAGTCAATGACACAATTCTCACAGCCTTTCTTCCCCTCTTCCTTACCTTGCTCAGGGTGACCAGGGGCCTTCAGGGATTGCAGGCCCCCAGGGTGAGCAGGGTCCCAGTGGCTTCCAGGGGTTCCCTGGGCAGAAGGGTCAGCCAGGGGCAAAAGGAATTCAGGTACATAGCAAGTACATATTGGAATGATTTCTACACCAATGCTGGTGATACTCAAGGCAACAGTGTTGTTGGGCAATGGTCCTGAAGATTGTCGTTCTAGCACATTCGTACTGGTTTGGGGTTAAATTTTAAGTTCCTAGAGAACCTCAATCATCGTCTGGCAAGTTTTCATGAACATGCCATCAGACCACAAAGAAACAGCTAGGTGTTGCCTAGCAACATTGTCCAAAAGGTTACCCTATGATCATGATCACCATTAGACCATATTGTGCTGAAATACCACTAAACTCATTCTCATGCACCAAAACAACAGGCTTATCATTTTGCCTCTTTTGCACACAGGGTGGTGACGGAGAGTCTGGTCTTCAGGGCAAACAGGGCCGAGGAGGACCAAAGGTCAGAGAGACCAAATTAATGATATTTTCATTCTAAAGGTTTAAAGATTACAGCAGCATCTTAATGAGCTACGTTTTGTGTGTTCTGATGAAGGGGGGCAGGGGCCCGGAGGGAAGGAAAGGAAAGCCCGGACCCAGAGGACACAGGGTAAAAAACAAAATACATAAAATAAATAGAATGTAATATTTATAATCTTATAATGGAGTATTTTTGCGTTGAGGATGCCTTCTGCAGCATATTTTTATATGTATGTGAACACTAATAAACAGCCATCCAGATAGTATGAAATGTCTGTTGTGTTGGATGACTGCCACTAGATTGACATGCGTCTTCTCTGGCTCAAATCCTGAAACACTACAGTCCTGTTCAAACAGGCAGTGTGTCAATCAGGTGCTTGTCCTGAAATAACCTCTGGTAGCTACAGGGTTCAAAACGGATAAGTGATCACAGGATCACAAAATGGTTTAGAAGTTTGTTTACCTGTCAGATTGGTTGCAGCCCAAAACAAGTTTAAATAAATGTTGGAAGTGAGTGTGAAGATGAGTTGATGATTAATTTTGGCATAAGATTACACATTGGATAACTCTGACTTCTGTTTGCAGGGTCGTGCTGGTCAGCGAGGTCATGTTGGCATGCCTGGTCAACCGGTGAGAAGATAAAAATGCACTCTTTGTTTATTTGTGTTTCTTTGTTTCTTCTTTTGTTTGTTTCTTTCTTTCTTTCTTGACCTCTATCTTGTACTTGCATAGAGTACCATTTTCAGAAATCAAGAAATGAAGTTGGTGTCATTGTTGAGTTGCTAAAGTAAACTCATTCAGTAGAATAGACAGCTTCCCTAATGGTGTTTGCATCCCAGAGCTTGTCACGCACAAAGACACACACACACACACAGGCCTCTTTAGAGGAAGACAAATGAGCTGAACGAGCGTCTGTTCGTTTAAAACAATAAGCATAAACAGAGAGGCTGCAGCATGCCATGCATCTATTAGCCATGGCACTGTCAGATTAGCTGTAATGTATTCATTCCCCCGGCCCCTGAGTATGCATAACAAGCAGTGTGCTGTGTCACCGTTGAAACCCCCTCAGGAAGCGAGTATCCTTCGGTCTGATAGGTGAGCATGACTTTGTCAGTATGTGCTGCTTTCTTCTGATAAACTTGGAGACACAGGAGGAGCAGGACAGGCAGTGTGGCGTGCGGCTTCCCACCGTCTCATTAGGCATGAAAGCCTGTAGTGACAATCAAGGGAAACTCATGTTTTATGGATCAGTTCTGTTGGTGAAAGTGATTTGTAATTTTGCAAAATCCTGTCAGAAAGGTGTGCGTGTGTGTGTGTGTGTGTGTGTGTGTGTGTGTGTGTGTGTGTGTGTGTGTGTGTGTGTGTGTGTGTGTGTGGTGAGAGAGACAGAGAGATAGAGAGAGAGAGAAGTGTTGACAAGAGGGTAAAATAATGAGTTTCCAGAATATCTTTTGAGAAAAAAGCTGCTATTTAAAGGTGGATTGAATGTATTAATGCAGAGAGCAGGGTAGAAGGAGCGGGCAGAAAATCTTTACGGAACTAAACAGTGCAAAGAACTTAAATAAACGATAAAATACCCAAAGAAGCTTTACATCAGTGAACGAAATCTTAGGAACTCAGGTAATCATTAAAAAAGAAACATATTGATTTATTCCCAAAAGTCTTTAGTAAAAGCAATCAAGCTACCCATTAAGTGTATTGAAATTTTCACATTTGTTGTGTTTGTTGTTCTCTGAAATCAATTATTGTGCCTTGTCTGCATAAGCTAGAGTAACGAATCAATTTTGTAAGCTGAAAAAGAAATGCTGTGCTACACATTGCAATATTAACTATACAATGAAATACATTATTCACCACTTTATGTTTTGAGTAATACTTAAATTTCTGAGAGAATTCCTCCATTCACCCTTGAAGGACTACAAATGGAATAAGTCTAGCTTGTACTTCACTATGAAGGTCATTGGATGGAATATGAACACTTGTGAGTGTAAACTAGCTGAGTTAACTTCCTAAAGGGTAAGTGTGTGGCTGATGGCGATCTGTGTGTGTGGCACACCAGTGTTTGAGTGGTTTGTCTACATGTGTTGCAGGGCATGCCTGGTGCCACGGGACCCCAGGGAGCTGAAGGAAAGCCTGGTACACAGGTTCCCATTCTATATTCTAATACATGATTACCGCCTGCTCTGTTTGATTTATGTGATGCCTACAGAAATACATGAGTTACATTCAGCAGAGAGTTGTATTCACAAACAAGTACACATACATAAGACATGCATTTGGAAAGTATGGTTAGTGGAGTTTTTAAAAATCTGTGTATTGTTTATTTAAATGACTTCAAATATTTAGTATGTGCAAGTTATAATGATCACTGACTTGACAATGTCTATGGGCTTTCAGTCCAAAATTACTTGGATATTAACTGACTGTGTGCAGACAATCAGTATCCATGAACAGTTTGTCATTAGTACAATAGTGGTACATATCTTGACTATCTTGACTAGTTTGTCACAACCGGAGTTGTTCATGGCCTGCATGTCCTGTTATTCCACTATGATTCAGCAGGGGGCAGACTGACACTTGTGTGGTCCGCTCAGTGGATCATTTTTAATAGCCGAATGTAACAAGTATATGTTGTAAATGATGTTGTCTGTTGTGAAGTTTATTCACTTGTGACGGGAAAAAAGACAGCTTCATTAATTACTAATTAAAACTGGCCATGCTGGTCTGCATGGACCTCAATTGGGCTTAAATAACCTGCGAGTCTATGGATGGTTGGTTGGTGACAGTAGACTATTTTTCTTGTCCTCTCTCTCTCTCTTTCTCTGGCTTTCTTTTTCTCACAGGGTCCTCAGGGGCCATCTGGCCTAGCTGGTCATAAAGGACTCCAAGTAAGTATCAGTAAGCAGACATTTGTTTAGATGCAGTACATGATTATTTTGCCATCTGCCAATTTGTCAGTTGGTCATTGAGATTTGCTTATTAGCTGGCAGTTCTACTCCTATAGAAGTGTCTCTGGTTCTACTCACTGCCAGTGCCACCAGCATTAGAAGCAAAACGCACCCAACAGTCAGTGCTGTTCCCAGCCAGTGTCCCAACTGAGGCTGATGGAAGGCTAATGTTAGCCAATCATTTCCCTTCTGAACCGTGGCGCTGTTTCAACATAGCTTTATGCGTGCAGAATGATAATATTCTAGGCTTTAATATGGGGGGGATGTAGTTATCCCTTCAGATTAAAGGGGTCCTATCTGAGCCCTGCTGCTGGGATGAGGTAGACTTTAGTGTCATACCATGGCTATAAAGGAGCACGCTGCCGAATTATCTGAAATGTAAACAGCTGAGCCGACTTTTACAGGATATGGAAGATGCATTTTATGGTCTGTTATACGGCTGTGACAACAGACGCCAGCCAAGTTTAACAAGGCTGTGTTCCCCCCCTGGAGGGATCAAACATCTTGCTGCAGTGACTGCATGAAAGTTGAAAAGGCCGAGCATGAACACACACACACTGTACACTACACACACACACAATCACTGACTAGTAGATTATGTTGCGTTTATCTTTCATTAGCAGAGGCAGACACACACAGACACACTCACACACACACACACACACACACACACACACACACACACACACACACACAGAGAGAGAGAGAGAGAGACACACACACACACACACACACACACACACACACACACACACACACACACACACACACACAGAAAGACACTTCTTGAGATGGCATGTGTCATGTATTGGACGTAGATAGTGGGATTTACGCTGCCCCAGCTCTGGATTAGGAGAACAAATGCACCGTTTATCAGAGGACTGATGGGTTGCACAATATCTACAGCTTTCTGACCAAAATTGTGGAAGTCTGTAATTAGTCATCATTACCCCCCCTTTCTCCCTCCCTCTCTCTCTGACTCTTCCTATAGTTGTTTATTCTCTATTCCTATACTTGACTTCTCTCTGTCCTTGCTTTGTTCCAGGGACCTCTAGGTGTTGCAGGAAAGCCTGGAGTTGATGGGCCAACTGGACCACCGGTTAGTGTCACTATAACAAGCACACATCAATAAACATGCTCATGTGGAATTAGCACAATACACTCCTTTGTCTCACTGTAGTCTCAGACGATGCATGCAATTCAAATGGCTAAATGGGTGATTATTCAGTGCATCGAAAATGAATTGAAGCTCCATTGCCATGAATGGACCTGCATCCTTTCTCTTTTCTCCTTGGTCTATTGTGCATTTTTTAGCAAAGAAAAGTGTGGGTGTGCATACAGACTACAAACTTCACCCTATTCTTAATTCAGTCCCATCTCGCTCATCCTTTCTTCTCTATCGACACAGCTCCGCAAAAGTTCTAAAAAATTAAACTGCATTGTTTCTGTCTCGAATGTGTTGGAAGGGAGCAAAGTTGTCTTTTTCTAAATGGTTCAGCAGAGACGAGAGCTGCTTTCAGGATGTACAGACTCATTTATTCTCTGTGAAAGTTGTACAAAAGGCATCTAAAGCACAATTCCAGAGCAGAGCACAGAAGTAAGATTTGAGAAAACTCACACAGATTATTTTTGTTGTTGTTGTGGGCTAAGCGGTCGATATACTGTAGGCCCAGCTCAGTGTAGTATACTGAGTATGTGGCATACTAGTCTAAATGTGATTTTTGTCTCTTTAGGGTCCTCCTGGGAATGAAGGACCCAGGGGTGCTCCGGGGTCAGCAGGGGAAAGGGTGAGTTTCCTCAGTCATCAGTCTCTTCCACTGTCAAAGCATTAGATGATTAAAGGAATGTGTGCCATTCATTTATTGAGTGTGTGTGTGTGTGTGTGTGTGTGTGTGTGTGTGTGTGTGTGTGTGTGTGTGTGTGTGTGTGTGTGTGTGTGTGTTGTGTGTGTGAAGGGCTTAACAGGAAAGTCAGGTGCAGAGGGACCACAGGGCCCTGTAGGCATGTATGTAAGTGATTCTCCTACGAACCTCATTCTCACTTTACCAGTCCATTTGTGTGGGGTAGTATTCACACTCATGCCTACTTTTGTCTCTTTGCAAATTCTTATCTTCCCTCGCTCCTCTAAGGGTTTCCCAGGGAATGTAGGCATACGGGGCATGCCAGGACCCATGGGAGAAATGGTAAATATTTCATACATTTCAGTAAAAACATTCATGAATTTTTCACCGACGTTCAAGTCTGTTATTTTGCTGATAGAATTCATTCAGGTTTGTGGTATAGCAACTGGCTAGAAAGGGAATTGAAGTAGTTTCATTATACCACCAAATATCTCTTATGCATTCAGCCAGGGGAATTCTTTGGTCACGTTCGCCCACATTACAGTGGTGCTGCAATTGGTTTTATTTATCAGCCTCGGCCATTTGTGATTCCGGAGAGTTCTGGCATCATTTGAAGAAGTATGAGTTAGTGCACAGCATATAAAGGTCGCAAACTCATTACAGCCGGGACTAGCAGAGGAATACAGAAGCGAGAGCAACGGCCTTGGCTGGGTGTTGATCAGACAGAATCACAAAGTTATCTTAGCGGCAGCCACATTGTGAATCAGTCCCGCTTTTTCACCTGCTGCTAGGTGCTTGATGAATGAATAGGTGTAAAGGCTATGGTGTACTTTCCATGGGCCAGAAAGAGGTGGAATGCACAGTGGTCAGTTCAGTGGCTCTTGCTCTATTGAAGGACATAGGTGATAATGTTTGATTTAGCAGTCAAGAAAGGGATGCAGAACACAAAGGAAAATATGCAGGTTTGATACAAGGAGAGAAGCTTATGGTGGTATATTGCTCTCTCTTTATCAAGGCATACAGACACTCATGCATTTGTTAGCGCCTAAATAGATTTTTGTGAGTTCTCAAAGCAGTGAAATGTGTTTGTGTTCTGATATTAATTTTGCTCTGTTGATTTACAGGGCGAGCCTGGCGTGAGAGGACTACCAGGACCCATTGGGATGCGTGGGCCCCCAGTAAGTGTGTGTGTGTGTGTGTGTGTGTGTGTGTGTGTGTGTGTGTGTGTGTGTGTGTGTGTGTGTGTGTGTGTGTGTGTGTGTGTGTGTGTGTGTGTGTGGTTTGTGCATGGTAATTACAGGCTCTCCAAGAATATCACATTGCTGTCCAAGATATTCATGACTATTTGTGGGAATGTGTTTATTATTTAATTACCTTTGTTGTCAAGAGTACAGCACCACTCTTTTCCCATTCAGCTTGCATTGTGCCTGTCTGTCTGTGTGTGTGTGTGTGTGTGTGTGTGTGTGTGTGTGTGTGTGTGTGTGTGTGTGTGTGTGTGTGTGTGTGTGTGTGTGTGTGTGTGTGTGCTGTGTGTGGCAGAAATATGGCAAAGCAGTAAATCTGCAGCAGACACCTCTCTAATCCTGCTCAGAAACATGGGGATCTGCACCAAAGCCAAGGAACAGTGCTGCAATATTGAGAGCATTTCCCTCAAAGAGACTTGCAGCTCGCTCGCTCCCAAAGAGATTAATATAGTCTTCTTACTCATAGGTCAACTTTTTGGAACTACTGCGAATGATTAAAATCCCAGTGGGAGAAATTGCCTGCGTTGGGTTGCAGAGCTGTCTGTCTTTAAATCATTTACGTCAGACAAATTTACATTCTCCTCTATTTAACCTCCCCTGGGTGAGAGTCTCCATCAGTAGGTTGTTTGATTCAGTGTTGCCTCAAGCAGACGGCCTTAGTCTCTTTGTCCACAGTGCATATTGCTATTTTATTTATTCATGATGTTTATAACTCTGATGTCTCTCTGCAGGGCCCACCAGGACCAGCCGGTGAGCCTGGCCTTCAAGGACCTCAGGTAATGAAAAGGTCGAGGTGTTTCATAGTGCAACATCTTTTTTACCTGTAAATCCACTTCCTCAAAATACAGTCTGAGGGGAGCCATTAGCCCTGTGTGAGGACTACTCCCTACTTGTAAGTTAATGGCTAAGTGCACTATGGTTATTTCGGGGAAAAGAGGAAGAGCTTGCTTTCAATTGGAGTCCTTGCAAGTTCAATATCCGTTAGTTGTGTCCATTTTAATGGACATAAACATTCCACCCTGTTTTGAACAGAGTGCACTTGTATATTAGTGTACATAATCAGTGGTTATGTGCTGCAAGGAATGCTGCTGTGAGCTGAACTGTGATCTTTCCATGAACTCCTGTCCTCAGATGCAACTTTGTTGTTTCCTGTGAACAGGGTCGTCAAGGTGCTGATGGACCCAAGGGGGAACAGGGCCCACAGGTGACTATCAGGCAGTGCCAGAATGCTCAAGGCATTGACTCACAAATAAGTCTCATCTGCTGTGTCATCTGTCATCTAGTCGTGTACACAAAGAAAAGAAAGTTTTACTTCCTTCAGACCTTTTTTCAGAACTTTTGCAGAGTATTGGCACATCAAAGAGACATTTCATTAAGATGTTATCTTCTTGACCACACAGCCCTTTTCAAAAGCTCCATTTTAATATCTCCTCCTCTAAGGAGATGTCTAATCATGTAAAGTGTCTGCAGTCTTAACTTTTAATTTTTTCCCACAGGGACTTCCAGGGTTCAAAGGCTCGCTGGGTCCGACGGGCAAACCTGGCCCCCGAGGAAGCAGAGGGCCACTGGGACCCCCTGGGCCTGATGGACCACCTGGAGTTCTTGTAAGTGCAGACATAGAACAGAAACCAAAAGGGTGCAGTAACCAAAAGTATTGGCCTTTTAAATTCTGTGTAGAAACTCTTACATCGCTCAGAAATTATGATTTGCTTTGATAAATTCTAACCCAGACATGCAGTGAATGATTCTGTTTGGCACCAGTCTTTTTCTCCTTTATAAAACATCATCCTCCATCCTTCAGGGATTGACTGGTGCTGACGGGTTGATTGGACCTGCTGGCGAAAAAGGGCCGATGGTGAGTACACTAACGAGGTTTCTCTCAGTTTTTAAACATTTATGCAAATGAAGATGTCAACCTGACCCCTGGTCACCCTGGGATTTGCATTATCACAGGGATTTGTGGGCCTTCCTGGTGATGAAGGTCTTGTTGGATTGGAAGGACCACAGGTGGGTTTGATGAGTATTTTTCTGTTTGGTCGCTTTTCTTTTTGATGCAATATGTTAGGATTTTGCCTTTGCCATTGAAGACTATGACTTATCACTATGCTACTATGCTAACATTTGACTAATTTAGTACAGAAAAACAAAACACCAAAGTATGATGTCCAGAGATTTCACTCTGGATAAAAGGGCTCACTAATAGATCTTTATGAAACAACTGTTCAATGGACAAAAAGGTAGATGGACATATCTGTCTCTGTTCTTCTCTTAGGGAAATCCAGGTCCCACAGGCTTGGAAGGTCCACCAGGAAGAAAGGGGGATCAGGTGAATCTATGGTTTTGTTCTACATGTCAACTTCTGTATTTTTTATGTGAATGGTGTATTTAGGTTGCTTGAACAGTCAGGGTAGTATTTATAATAGAATTATAACCAATGCATTTGTCATGTAATAGGGTGACAGGGGTCCCCGTGGAAGGCCCGGCACACCTAGTATCAAAGGGGTTGTTGGATCTGTTGGTGACAAAGGACTGCCTGGACCTCCAGGACCTGCCGGCAAAGAGGTGAGTGACCTTTTCCTCCTTTTCATATTAAATTAAAACATTAGCATTAAATCATTTGGACAAAAGTAGGCTCTAGGCAGTGCAATGTAGCACACACAGACATCTGCCAGTGGTGATTCTTCTAACCAAGACTTGCTTTATCCTCTTGTTATCACCCAGGGAGATGTTGGCAGTCCTGGTGAAGATGGTGTTGCAGGCCCCAGAGGAGACAAGGTTGGTCTGCCAATCCTGAATGTGGAATGAATTATATTACAGAAAACCTCTCAGTGAAAATTGTTTGGGGTTTTAAATCTTTTTATATGTAGTTTTATCACCCATTTTCTGTATTTTTATCCTGTGGTTGTAACAGTGTGTGTGTGTGTGTGTGTGTGTGTGTGTGTGTGTGTGTGTGTGTGTGTGTGTGTGTGTGTGTGTGTGTGTGTGTTTGTGTTTGTGTTTGTGTTTGTGTGTGTGTGTGTGTGTGTGTGTGTGTGTGTGTGTGTGTGTGTGTGTGTGTGTGTGTGTGTGCGTGCCTCTGCAGGGTGACATTGGCCCGCTGGGCTTCACTGGGATAGAAGGGCCCTGGGGAGACTCAGGGGAGAGGGGAGACAAAGGACAGGCTGGCGATAAGGGTCACATCGGCCTCCTGGTAAGACTGCAGACAAGAACAACAAGCTTTGATAAAGTCTAACTCAACACCACTAAACCTTCATGAGGCTGAGATGAGACATATATTTCATCTTATAGATATCCTTCAATACTGATCAGCTTGTAGTGACTATCAAGATAACACAGGCACAGTTGGGATCACATAGGCCTTTGCACTAGTTGAGCTAGTCTTCATACATAGAGTGTGCAGAATCCTGTACAATCACTAAAGTATGCCAGCACATAAGCATAGGGGGCCATTCTAAGATAAGATAAAACATGTCAAGATAGTACTGTATTGATCCCGAAGGATATTCAAGCATCTGTTGCATCCAAAATAAGATACACAAGATACACAAACGCATGACCAAGTACACAAACAAGCACTGTTCTGTAAAGGTTATCAAGTACTGGACACCTCAACAGGCACAGTCAATGAGGTAGCAAGTAAGACGAGTATCTTGTAGCATATGTGGATCTGTATTTGAGTCTAAATGGGTTTGTTTTTTCAGGGAGAGCCAGGTGTGATGGGTGGACTTGGTCCAGCAGGACTGAGAGGCCTACCGGTAGGTGCACCCATTGTGTCCCCATGATCACATACAACATAGAGTCAAGTACAGTGATATAGTATCTCATCTCTGTGTCTCTTCTCCTCAGGGCTTCCCAAGTACTCGTGGGCTTCCAGGGCCTGATGGACCTCCAGGATCAAAGGTTGCTGCTTTTCCTTAAATTACTCGATAACATCAAGTGATATTTTTTCAGATACTTTTTCACTCACATATAAGAGGATACATGAATATAACGTGTACATATCTTATGCAGGGTGAAATTGGAGACATTGGTAATATTGGTCCTCCTGGAGATCCAGGACCTCAGGTAGTGCTTCAGATAATTGACCAGCACTTTGTATTTGCACAAATGATTCATCTATATGTTGTACAAACATACAAAGAAATCGTTAAGATGAATTAAATGTGTGGGAGGATCCTTGTAACATTGTGTAAGTCATGCTTGTATGATTTTGTTCTTCTGTAGGGAGTAGCAGGACCACCAGGGGTCAAAGGTGACCGTGGGAATCCAGGGCCTGAGGTCAGACTTTTTACAGCTTTTCTATGAAGGGCATCTTCAGAATAAATAGATCAGAGTTTGATTGCATGGAGGTTTCATGACAATTAACGTCCATCCAAAATCAGTCAACTTGAAGAAAACCGTTGAATCTGTCCTGTAGGGCAAAACAGGACGTCCTGGACCTGAGGGAAATTTGGGGCCAATGGGTTCCCCAGGGTCCGTTGGGGAGAAAGGAGATCCAGGACCTCCTGGAGTGGAGGGAGAGCAGGTAAGCCCACAGAGCAGCTCTATTGCTAATGAGCCAATGGCTGAGCCATACTTAAGCCTGCCCGAGCTAGTTAGATGATGCACTAGAGAAAGAAATGTACTCTTGTAAAACAAGCTCTCTGTTTTTGTATATGCCTGTTTTACGTACTATTACAAACTGTGGGCTCTATGAAGATGATTCAAGTACTCTTGAACAGAAGACTGTGATTACATCTGATAGTTATCTTTATCTACCAGGGTCCAGAGGGTCTTGAAGGCATCCAGGGCCCCCCAGGACTGCCAGGCATACAGGTAGCAATATCATACAATACAAATACACAAAAAAAACATTTGAGGAGGTTTAAGCTTTACTGATGAAATGAGAAATGAGCTTTATGCACCATGCTCTTAACCATGCTCACTGTCACTGTCTGCTTTCTCAGGGGATGCAAGGAGAGCCAGGGGCTCGAGGAGAAGCAGGAGATCCAGGAGCTACAGTAAGTACTGCTAGGGGAGGACAGCATAGAGAAGCAGTGATCAGTACTTGAATATGGGAACCAGCACATCATATCAGCCTCTCCCAGATGGGATTGGTGATTACACCATTCAAAATAATCAATGCAATTGTTACTGATAAATTTGGACTTTTAAGTTCTGTCACAATCACCTGATTAGGTTGCAGTGGATTATTTCAGCATGGAGTCATCCTGCTAACAAAATTACTTACTTACTTACTTACAATAAAGTTTCTTTTTCCATCTGTCTTTCCAACACAGCCCTTTACTTGCAGTATGCATGTCAGTGTGCTTGTATGTCAAAGAGGTCCCAGAGAAATGGTTTATGGGTTAAACAAACAAACTTGCATCTTGCAATTAGCATCCCTCAAAGGAAGAACAGGCTGAATCCCTCACTATGGAGGTTAATTATGAGCCCATGCCCTTCTATTTTATTCAGTGGTAAGAGGTGTTTACTCAAGGCGTAAATCCTAATCTAAAATCCACCAGAGCTGCCCTGAAGATCACTCCGGGCTTCTGTTTTATAGTCAGTGCAGGTGCTGTTTACTCGTTATAATTCCCTCTGCAGGGCACATTTCACCCTCTGATTTAAACTAAATCCACCACCTCCACTTCTCAGTGATTCCTGATGGTGTCATTATTCCCCCCAGGGCCCCATGGGAAAGCCAGGATCAGGTGGGGACGGCCAGAAAGGAGAACAGGTAAAAGGTCACCATGTTTAGGATGTCTGTCTTTGCTAGTCCATCTTTTGTTCGCCATCATTTCCGACTGAGATTAAAGGGTTTGTTTTGATGCGTAGGGAGATGATGGCCCCCCTGGACCACCTGGAAAGGCCGGTTCCCCAGGACGTACGGTAGGACGTCTTCATAAATCTCATCTATCTTTGGGAACTCATGTAGTGGATAATACCTTCACTACTTGATATTTGTGTTGTCTTCAGGGAAAACGAGGCAAAGCTGGTTTAAGGGGCTTAAGAGGGGAGCGGGGAGAAAAGGTAGGTGTTAAGAATATTAAATCTATTTGCATAAGTTGTGCTCTCTGTATTAAATCGTTGTTCATGTTGTAACAGTATTTGAGATTGAGGATATCTCCTTGTTTATTTATATATAGTTTGTAGTTGTCAAAAAATTTGCATGAACATTAATGACATGCACAGAGCTTGTGATACCCTAGAAAGAGCAAAGCTCTAAGCTCATTTGTTTGAGAAGTCATTTACTGTCAATACTGAAACCATTATACCATTTGGTTACTGAAATGCCAATTCTAATGTTTTTCTCTCTTGAGAAAGTTGGGGGTATCAGTTTCATTCGGAGATCTTGCTTGCGTGCCTGGGGTTCAAAAATGGTATCCTCCAAAATCCTAGTAAAATCCTGTTAAATCTTTTCTCCCTCTTGTTTCCCCACCCCTGCAGGGAGGAATAGGAGAAACAGGATCAGTTGGACCTCAGGGATGGGGAGGGACTGTTGTAAGTAGCCTAAACAGTTTTTTGATGTGCCTGCCTCCTCTTTTACGTTTATCCTATTTGTATGTGAAGTAGGGTGGACATTTAATCTAATACAAAACTAATAACGTAGCATTGTACATAGATAGCATACATCAATCTACATGTTGGTGTGGTTGACTGGTTTCTGCCACTGTGACAGGGAATCGCTGGGATACGAGGAGAGAAGGGGGATGAAGGCTCGAAGGGAAAGGAGGTAGAGTCACTCACTCACTTTACTGGTACTGTATCTGTTGCACTGCAGTCAGTGTACTGGTCCTTAACTCTGGGTTGGCTCTCCGCAGGGGGAGAAAGGAGACCAGGGTCCTATCGGCGGACCAGGAAGAGATGGAATAAAGGTAAATTAAGGATCCTGAATTGTGTAGATAAATGATCATCTGAGATTCAAATGTGTTGGTCTATGTTCTGTGTACCCTTTCTGGCAGCATAGTCTTACAGTATTTGTGTTTTGTCACATTTATGATTGTGTACTTATCAAAGACTTTAATTGTTCAAGGGGATACGTGGTCCATCTGGTCCAACTGGCCCACCAGGACCAAAAGGAGATCAGGTAACCAAGATCAGTGCCCATTTGCGTCCTATAGGCCTGCTATTCTGTCAAACAATATTTTTTTAAATAATGATTTGGTGAACTCATGGGATGAGCTGAGATTGTGTTTTATGGGTCTTTATTAGTACTACCCATTTAATACTTTAATTGTCCTTAGTACATGGTGTTGCATCTCTTATATGTTCTCTTATCAGGGTAATATTGGACCCCCAGGATCAAGAGGTACACCTGGAATGCCTGGACTTCCTGTAAGTGATCTTCTGTTGATTATTAATACCTTTGTCACAGCATGTAAAAAATTCTTGTCAAGGCTGAAGGTCTGAATGACATCACAGAATATATTTATTACCATAAAATACCACTTAGTTCTGTCATTATATTTTATGATCTTTGCTGGCATGGAGGCCCAATTAGTAGGAAAAAGTAAAAGCAGAATCACACTTAAAGCAGTTACTCTCTTGGAAATCAGATAAAGTTTTAACCTTGAGAAGTATCGGCTGCTGGGTTGTTGCATATTCTAAATGAATGAACTAAATTTGTCAACATCAGAACAGATATCAATATTTCCCAAAAAGCTCTCTTAAAATGGGTTCAGTATATTTAGGAACCCTGAAATTTTAATGATTATTTGAAGAAAATGTACTGTTTTCTATATGGTATGCATTCAAAGCAGCATGCTGTTAGATAGGGACCCACATGTGGATGTCCATTTTACCCCTTCAATGGCACAGGCTAAATTTAATTTCTGTAATGATTTTATTTTTATGTGTGTTGATGGCAGCCACTGTAAAAAGAAAAAAGAGGCACTTGGTCATCAGTTCATTTACTAAATGGCTTTCTGGTGCTCTTGTGCCTGCAGAGCAGTGAATATTGCCAGACGAGAACTCTAATATTTCCTTGTCTTTTAAAGAGCCAGAGGGAATTGAGGGACAGTGGGGCTAATGTTTGCTTAATGAACCAGACCGCAAAAAGATTTACATGATTAAAGCAATCACTTTTTATTGTGCAGCACCAACAGAGTCTGTTAGAGTGATAAGTATTTCTCAGTCCATTTTGTGCCAGTGTAATTCATTAAAATTTCACTTTCTTTGTTTATGTTCTGACCCATTCAATCCTCTGCCACTCCCCCAGGGTTTATTTGGAGAAAAGGTATGTTGGAGAAAAGCCATTACTGTGTGTTCATAACTGAAATTAGAATTTTATCATACCCAGTGAAATGTTCAACAGAGTCCAACAGTAGCCTTATCTCTTTATTCCCAGGGTCTCAAGGGCTTCGATGGTCCACCTGGTCGACCTGGACCAAGGGGTCTTCCAGTAAGTAATGGAGGTAGTGCTATTGGATGGTAGCACCCAAAAGGAACAATTCTAGCCTGCTACAATAGTGACACCATCAAGTGTTTTTGGCCCTTTGTAGACTATTAATTTTATATCTGTCCACAAAAAATATCCTATTATCAAAAGAGCATTAGAGAAAGCTGTACAAACAACAAAGACAACATCAAAACTGAAAACTTATTTACCAGCTATAAACAGCATTACATTTCTGATATCCAGAGCCACAGCTGCCATCATAATTGCATTGATGTTTGTGTGTTTTAGGGGCCACCTGGTCCACCAGGCCCTCCAGGATCCCCTCTGAACTACACACTGACCCAGATCAAGGTAAGCTCCAAAAACTTATCTTCACATCCTGCAGGTATCAATCAAAGGATTAGTCGCTGTTCATGTGGAAGGAGGTAACAACTCTGTGCTTCCATATCATATCAGAGGCAGACAGGTTGTTTAAAGCTCCTTCGTATCTGCTAGAGCATCTGAACTAAGGATTCCCCTTTCAGATGCACTTTCATTCTGCAGGAAGGAAAAAATCCAAGGTATGGCATATTGTTTGACCGTTGCCTTTCCCCCTAAATAGGACATGATGTATGCCGCTGACAAGCCCAACTATCCAGTGCTCCAGACCCTGCTGGAGACGCTGCAGAGGGACATCAGGCTGCTGCTGGACCCCCCTGATGGCACCAAGGAGCACCCAGCCGCCTCCTGTCTGGAGCTATGGATCTGCCATCCCAACTTCACTGACGGTCAGATTAAGCACATACAGCACAAACTCACACATTCTGCTTCTTATCAGCTTACAGACACAAGCCCTGTTTACATGGAGACTTCTATTCAGAATAGAAATGAAATGAGAATGTTTCTGCATGTAAACTGACGACCCAGAATTTTTATTCAGAACAGTCTCATCAGAATGGCAGGAAATCTATCCATGTAAACCAGGGTATACATACATGCTCATGCATGCTATACGAGAAGGCACAAATATACAGATAATGCACAGTAGCTATCCTTTCAGCTTGATTACCGAAGACATCAAAGAAGGGTTATTCAATTTGAAATGTGCTTGCAGGGTTCTACTACATTGACCCCAACCAGGGCAGCCCAGCGGATGCTCTTCTAGCATACTGCAACTTCTCCGAGGGGGGAGCTGAGACCTGCTTGCATCCCAGAGACTCTCAGGTAACACAGCAGTGGTCAGGATTAACCAGGGCAGCATCCTAGGGCTGTCTGAATCTGAACACCAACACTAATACAATTTATAGTAACAATAGCATAATATATTCAATACAACACAAAACTCCCTTATTGTAATCATATCACAAGTTAGTTGTTTTGTAGCATGATCTCACAAATTATTGTCTGTCTCATGCAATGAATGTGGTTGTTCGCATGTGATTTCCATGTGGTTCCTGACGGTGGACCACTCCTGTTAGTTATGTTTTGAATAGTCCTCGACAAGTTCATTGGCATCCTGTATCAGTGTGCTTGTGTTACATAGTATAAACAGCAGAGAAGCCAAAGATACACACCTGACTTGTGACATCACTACAGTAACTTTGCAGACTGTAGGCTTAACATTTGAAGGAGCACTTTGATTCATAATCGCACAAAAACAGACCTTTTATGGCAACGGCCAAGTAAAGCCTTAGCTTTACAAAAGAGAATTTTAAAATTCTGCCCAAAATGCCAGAGACATTCCAGTGACTCAGACTTCTTTCCTCCCTGCTCTTCTCACCAGCTGCCCACCAAAGCCTGGCTGCAGGAGGCCAAGCCAGACTCTTTCCCATGGCTGAGTTCTCTATCCAGGGGCTTCCAGGTACTGTTGTGCTGCCAGAGACGTTCAGAATGAGATTAAAGATTATAATTTGAGACTTACTGTATACAGGCCATGTATCGAGTTATGAGTGCACAATGGATGAATGAAATTAGGGATGGCAGGTGGCATAGATGTCGGTCTCACATAGTCACCCAGAATGACTATTGTATTATATCTGCCTAGGGCTCTAATGAAAGAGACAGATGGTACAGATTTTGATGTATTGTGATGTCAGAGAGTCAAATTATTTGACATTTATTGTAATTAGTACAGAATTGTGCTGTTGTGCAAATGCCTTCAGACAGGACATACCTGTCTGTACCAGCAGTTTATGTACAATTATTTGTATCTTAGGCTACATGTCGCCTTACACCATGTCCTAAGTGCAAGTCCATTAAATACGGGTCGGTTAAACTGTTAGTTCTCCATCCAATGACTTGGGCATCAAAAATAGAAATGGATAGTGCGACAAAAGTTCTGCTAAAAAGTCGTAAAGCATTCAGCAGTCGCGGCACGCAGCACTGTGTCACGTCGCCTTGAGTTAGGATATTCCAATAAAGTAATGGAATCAAACTGATCTTGACGCTAACATTCGGCCGCATCACTTGCAGTTAGGACATGGTGTTACTGTGCTCATAACACACTCTCATCCAAATCATCGCAGCTGGTGCCTCATGAATACATAAAAACTCTATTCTCATGTGGTCTGAACTCTCCCCGCTCTGCCGGCTCTTCTGTGGTCTGAACTCTCCTCGCTCTGCTCGCTCCCCAAATCCCCGCCTTCTCCACCTGCCAGATTGAGTACCCGGCTGCCAGTGTGGTCCAGATGCGCTTCCTCCGACTCCACAGCCGCTGGGTCGAGCAGAGGGTGACGTTCTCCTGCCAGCCTGGTCACAAGCTGGGACGCACTCGGCGTGAGGCCCGCTTCCTGACAGACACGCCCAAACAGAGCTACCAAGCAGCTATACAAGACTGTGTGGTACGCAGCTTTGTTGCTTTTCTCTTATCCTGTCCTTTTACCTTTCACACGAGCACTCATATAGTGGCATGCATGAGGCCATTGCAATGAATGTACACTGAGGGCAAAACCAGTTTATATGATACCCACACAACAGTACATAATGATACATACATGACTGAATGAATGACCCAGAGATTCAGCATTTGTTGTCTGTTTCATTCCTCTGATCGGTGGCTGGATCAGCCTGCTTCGGAAGAGGAAACCGCCCCACGAGAGTCCGTGCTGCAGTTCGAGGAGGACCTGGACCTCCTTCCTCTCCGGGACGTGGCCGTGTCCTCCCACGGCGGGGACCTCACTCAGCAGTTTGGCTTCACCATCGGCCCTGTGTGCTTCAGCTAGAGACCACAGGACTGTCTGGCAGGGAAGGGAGCGAGTGGGGGGGTCTCTCCACTACACCTTCCTGCTTGGCTCCAGTCTGCAGAGATGGCAGCCAGAGGGAGAATGGAGATAGAGGGGTGTCCACTGTCAATGGATGCCTTGCATGCCCTTTCTCTCTCTTTCTCTCTGTCACTCTCCTTTGACGGAGGTCCAATGGACTTGCCCTCATGTTTCTTTTCTGATGTCAACTCAGCGTGGGGGAATACATTTGTAGGCCTTTGGATGCAAGCTCATCCTGTGTAGAGCATTGTTTTGTTTTGTTTTTTGGTCAGTTTGTTTGTTTACAGAGACTTTTTTATACTTCAATGAGTAATTTATATATTTTGATTTCATTTGTTATTCCCAGTTTTTTTCTCATTATCTGTGTATTAGTAGCATTATGTAGGCTACATACTTTCTCTTTCCCCGGAATGATCGCACATTAAGTAAAGTGGAAATAATGATGTAAAATGAAATACAGACATCCACCATTACAGTGATATTTTTGAAAAGAAAAATCCTATATCAATGGTGAATAATCACTGTAGCTACTGGGCTCACAAAAGGGTGAGTCTTATCACTTCATAGAATTTCACTTTTAGTGGTCAACTATGCTAAAATTATTTTTAGCATGTTAACTGTGGAACACACCACAGTCGAAATATTCAAAAGTACAACAGACCAGATGGAAAAAGTTCCTTTTGAGAAAGATCATTGCAAAGTGAATAATTTTGTGTATCCAAAACCATGAGCTACTTTGTTAATCAGGAAAACACAGAGCTGATTAAAAAAAAGAAAACACTAAAGGAAAACTTGCTTGACTCTAAAGCCAAAGAAAAGGTGAAAGAAGTGTGAACTCAGACCCCAAGGATTTAAAGTTAAAAGGCATACCAGTCTTTTCTTAAATCTCTCAAAGTCTCTGTTGATCAAAGATGACTTCACCAAGACCATGAGGATTTTCAAGGTTTTGGTTGTCTTTAAGAGAAAAGGAATAGGTCACAAAAAATATACAACCCTGACTTTGTAACTGACCTGATACAGACCTAGAGCAGATACATGATTATATATGTGTTCCTCAAGTTTAGTATGTCACAACATACAGTACATTTCCAGCTTTTTTGTTAATGGGGTGGAGTGGATATCCTGATGTATACTGCCACATTGGTAACATAACACATTGGTGCGACAAAGTGCTCTTCAGGGGATGCCTCTACACTCCTTTAGACCTTTGTATGGTGCTTCTCACCTCCAGATAGCGTTGGGGACACATACTGGGGCTAAGACAACATGTTCAAGCTTTTCCACAATGCATTTGCATGCATGAGCTATAATGAAATCACACCAGTTCAGGTACCATCAATCTCAGGGAGCACTTCCAGCGTATGTCCTGCTTAATATTTTGGGTCTCATTGTGCAGGGTATGTTAATATTAATTTTCTTCCAGCCTAATGTTTAGTTGTGATGTAACGTTATTGGGATTGTGATGTAGACTTCCCCCCAGGAATGTGTAATGTGTAACTATGCCACATCAAACCACTAACCCTATAATTTGTGTGAACTGAACAACAAAATTGCTACTCAGGTTGGTACAGTCTAATGTAGGGAATTCTTTATTTTTAAAATAACAGAATTTCACTGAACCTAAAAGCCTAAACGTGCACCAATAAAGACGTGATATTTTTCTTCTATAGGCTACACTATGAAGACGATTCTGTGATAAGAGTTTGATTTGTTTCTGTGGTTCGGCCTGTCTGAGAGACCCATTATTGGTGCTACCCTATTTGCAGTAAAAGACTTGCTGTTTTCAGTGTACTTTGTATTGTAATATAAGGTGACAGTGTCCTAACTTATACACAGATAAAATAAATTATATGCTGGTCATCAGTTTTAAAATGAGACTCTTTGTGTGTTGAGGACATGCCTTTTTCAGAGACTCTTCTTTCTAGCTCTTTAAATGCACAAATCACAATTTAAAGGTATATTATGAGTTCCTGCAGCGTGATTTCACCTGTGTCTGTAATTTAGGCATCTCACTTTGATCCACTAACTGCCTGCCCCTTCAATAGGCTACACTGAAAAATGTGGTCTTTGGACATGACATAGGCATAGACAGACACACACACACACACACACACACACAAAAGTAACATAGCCCTACTGGTAACAACAAAAGTGTTATGTTAGGCTACAACAAACAAACTAAATATAACCACCTGCAAAGCCAAGCTATCTGACAAGACAGTTGGGAGTTATGATATGCCTACTCCCATCCTATTCCTATCCCAACCATCTTGTTTGGAACCCGGTTTGTATTTTGGTAGGCTACATGTGCCACTGTGTTGTATCCCGAGAGACAGGCAGCTAGCAGAGATGGACAGCCTGATCACATTGAAACCACGCAGGAACGCATAGTGTACCTTTAAGAAAAGACAATTGAATTGAATTGACAATGCCAAAACCTGAAATTCAGGTTCCTAAGGAATTGTCGTTCTCCAAAAGCTTTGTGAGATTCACCCATCCTAGAAGTGGAAATTTAAGGCTATGTCAAAGAGGTTCGTGTGGACTTAAATGTATTTATTTGTTTTTGTTGAGATTGTGGAATACAGTGTGAAGTTGGTTAGGTCTGAGCCTGCAAACGAATGCAGAATACCAACACGCCCACGTGTACGTTCAATTGCAACGCAAGATTACTAGTGACATCAGCTGATCCAATAGTCATGTGGTTGGAAGTGATCTGCCAAACGTTTAGCCCATCTAAAGGTCCGCAACTGCAATGCCTGACCACTGAAATAGACTTCTCAAGAGCATGTTGATGGGCTCCATCAACATGTTCTTCCTTTAATCTGAAAAAAAAAAAACGGTGGTTTGGCTGCTGTGGCACAGTAACGTAAACGTCAGCAAAGCAAGCTACACGAGGTGTGTGGGTGAGTGTGCATCTAGCGAGCCTGAGCGATTGTTTATCACCGATTCAGGAAGGTCTGCTGCTTCAAGAAAAACCTTTTCAGTTGATCATAACCTGCCGTTAAAATATTATAATGCTGCCCCGATCCTGAGGTGTTGACTTGGACGAAAAAGGTAGGTCAACCATTAGCTAGCAAGCTAATAATAGCAAACAGCTAGCTAACACTGTCACTTTCACAAATGCTTGCTAAATCCCATTGTAACGTGTTTTGTCATGCATTGAGATTATGCGTACATGTATGCAATTAAAGTTTAGCGGTTTCGTGTGTCATATGTTTAAAACAGCACCTGTCCTTACTGCATAGTGCGCAGCGGATACGCTTGTCTGGGCTGAGATTGCCTAACGAGACCCTGACCGTGAACCTACCCCGAAGTCATTGTCTTATATTAGGACTGTAACTTTGGATCCGCTTAGAGTTGCTAACGTTTACAATCCTCGTGGCTCATTGGACTCCGAAGCAGGGAGTAAATTATGCACTAATTTTCCCTGGGTTAGACGGTGCAGTTGTTTATAAGATGACATGCCTCATATTTTCAATGCTTACTGTCTTTGTTTATTTTGTGAATGCCTGCTTGACCAGAGAGATGTACTCTCCAATGAGAAAGGACTACGTTGCGCTGACCTTGCGTGACCAGTACAGCCATAATTATACCAATGGGAAACAATGGAGAAGGCAGTCTTGCTGGAGGGTAAGGCTTGATGCTGAATAAAAAGTAAAAGTAGAAAATCAGTTCCACTTAAAACACAATTGTTGCTGATTTGCAGCATTGCTCTGTGTTTAATTTACAGTGTGCAATTAGCTCTTCCCAGGAGTATTCATTAGTGCTTTGTTTTAATTTGCTCTTGGGCTGTCTCCTTGCTTGAAATAGTAGTGGTCCAGTGGCATATGACCTTCTGGCACTGTTTGCAAGCTTGAGGAGGTCAAAACCCTTGCTGGAAAGCCGTTTGGCAGATGGCTGAGTTTTAAAAGCAAGCTCAAGGCTTCCAGAGATTGCAACAAGAGCAAGGTCTGTCTTTCAAGTTGCTGTTGAAGCACAACAGAAAAGTCCTCTCTTATAAGTCAGCGATATAAATGCTGCTTCAGCCCTGCAAGATCTACTGCACTTACGGCTAGTGACCATCAGAATAGTTTTGTTTCCTAGAAAATGCAGTAAGAATCTGTGGTGTGTCCACATCTACATATGACAGTTGAGTGTGTGTAAGGTCCTTGACCTTTTGTCTGGTACAGTGCATTCAAGTGATGACATTCAGTTATGTCAAATAGCTGAATGAGGTGAGACCAGTAAAGTACACTGTGCATTATGAGGGGTATATAAAAGCTCAGGTTACAACTATATTACTGTGCAACAGTGGCTGCTGCTTGATAGTGGTTAATATATTGCCTCATGCCACACATGAATGTCCTTGGTGAAACTGAAACACAGTGTGTGTGTGTGTGTGTGTGTGTGTGTGTGTGTGTGTGTGAGTGTAGAAATGGAAGCAGCTCTCGCGGATGCAGCGCAGCCTGATCCTCTTCTTGCTGGCTCTGTTGCTGGCCTGTGGCATCATCTCCTTCCCCAGCTTGAGTCAGCACTGGAGAGGTAAGAGGTCTCACCCTCAGCTCTCTAAAACACACCCAGGATAGCCACACCCACAGCAGAACAGCAGTGGGAACAAGGGGCTAGGACACCTGAGAAGATGTCCCAAAGCACTTTTATATCACATGACAAAGGGCCCACCGAAACACTCCTCACAGATTCCTCTATAAACCCGGCCTTCTATTGGCTCTATGTTGTCTTTGTTTTCATCCTGAACAAGAGAGAATGTCTGCAACACTGATTTAATAAATAAATATGAGAGTTTAATCAGTGTTCCGGACATTCTCTCTTGTTCTGGACTGTATCTCATTTGTCCTGCACCTGGCCTGAAGGTGGGCACACTGATGTGCACACAGCCACTTCTCTGAACCTTGTTTTTATCCTAACCTCTCTCTGGAGTTATGCGATTGGTCCATTCCATATTTGTTCTTCCACTGGATAAGTGGAAGCAGCAATAGCGTGTGTCCTAGGCCAAGCCTACTGACGCTACTGTCTCGCTCTTCGTCCTGACCGCAGGGCTGTCTGACCGCTCGGCAGAGGACGAATGGAACACTGAGGACATCAAAGGCATCCGGCCCATTCCGCCTGGGGCCATGCCCAAGGTCAACCCTGAGCACGTCCCTGAGGTGGTGGCCAAGGAGGTCGTCCCAGAACTGCAGAAGCCAAACGTCCCCATTCTACCCAAGCCTCCAGAAATGGTCAGCATCACTCTATATGTCTCTATACTGTATGTCTTCTGACTTTGTTGTCGCTTGTCTGGGATGGCTGCACACAGATGAGGTCATCAGAGTAATGGGGGACGGTGGTGCAGTGGCCTAAGGTGTTGATCTGTACAATAAACCCAGGGAATCAGGTTTGATTCTGATCTGAGGCCATTTTCAACCCCTTTCCCATCTCTCTCTCCTGCTCATTTCCTGTAGCTCTCTGTCCTGTCTGATTACACTTGAAAAACTCGAAAACAATCAAATGAAAGGTGAAGTTCATAATCAACAGTGAATCCTGGTTGAGGACATGGTTGTTTTTGTTGACTGAATAAGACCTTTAAAGCGAATGATACACATGGCAAAATAATGTTGCTGCCGGGTGCTTTCTTTAGTGGTTTTGTTCAGGCACATTCCCACTGATATGTGGCAACATTTGTTTTTCCCTGGGGATCTGTAATCCGCAGAACCCAAATTGTTGTGATCTGATCAAGTCAGAAAACATGATTCAAGAATTTTTTTTCTTTTTTTACATACATAGAAACAAGACATTTAGAGAAACGTTCTATCTGTTTCTTTGGCAGTTGGCAGGAAGGTAGGGTATCTCATATTGAACTGGGGGCTGTGGGTAAAGTGTGTAGAGAGAAGTTATGAAACGGGTCATATGGGAGCTCAGAAACACGCTTAAAAAGATGCCCCATATTATATGACCACCCATTTTAATAGCATCCCTGGCCATATCTAGCTGTGGTGTGTGTTTAGGAGATCTGCCCTCACTCTGTACCCACTGGTTTAGTACTGACCTCTTTGGCCCACCTCTCCTAACAGAAGAAGCCACTTCCAAACAAACGGGGCCCCCCTGTTCTCCAGAAACGAGGGAATGCCACCGAGCCACCGGTGAAGGAGAAACAAGAGCCAGTGGAGAGGAACGAAGGAGCAGTAGAAGAGGAAAAGAAAGGAGAGAAGGCTCTTATCAGGTGTGTTGGACCTCTCATCTTACACCTCCCTTAAAAAGAGTGAGTTTCTTTGAAAAGGACAACCGGTCAGACCAGATGAGGTTTTTTTTTTTTTTTTTTTCCTTTGGCAGTGTTCAAGATGAGGTTCAGGGCTGAGGTGATAGCTTGATAAATTGCACATAGATAATGGGATTTCATTTCAAACGGGCCCTGCTCTAGTTTTGAAATTTAAAAGAGTATAACATTTTATGACAGCTTAGCAAGAGGAAGTCTCCCCTGTGTCTTCCAGATCCTCGTTTTTATGTTAATTTGAACTGTTGTGTGAAGACGGGCTTATGGTGTTCTGTATTTTATTTAAGATACAGAATTTATCATGATTTGTTCTGGCTCATGTTGATGTAATCTGACATAGAGTAAATGTGTTTCAATGCATTCTTGTAAGTAGATATATAATTACAATCCGTTCTATGGATGCTTAGGCTTAGAAATCTAGATGTACCCTCGCGGTGGCAAGTTTTTTTGCTCCGCAAGCTCCCTATGGCTCTAGCAATGAGCCATAGGGAACTGTGATATTAAACCCTCAGTGGTGGGGGACCAATCACAACACTCTATGTGTGCAGGGAGTCGCTGGCCACTGATGGCGATGTTTGAAGCAGCTTTGCCGTTTCTCTGATCATTGGAAGCCAGAGCCATGGCACATTTAAAAATGCTACTTTAAGGGACCTATTTCGGAGGCCAGTAAAAATCCCCAAAATGATGAAGAGGAGTTATGAAATCCCTCTTCCTGAAAGATGTAAAATCTAATGCATTTAATGGATGGACCTCCATTTTCTCTGATGGTCTGCTTGAAGTGCACGGCCATATCTTTCTTCCATTAGGACATTGTTAAAGGCATATGCCAGTTCCTGTTTTATTCCTTGGACTGATGGCAATCTTGCCATGTAAAAGCTGCCTTAGGAGCTATTACAGAGTGAGTAATGGACTGTTTTAGTCCAAGGGATCTTTACAAAGCCAAAGCAGAAATTGATTTTAAAGAGCTCGAACTTCTCTTGAGACCTGTTGAAATTACGCCAATATGACACTCGTCCTAAAACAGCTGCTGGCTCTCTAGATCTTTCCACCAAGATACAGTTGTTGTTGTTTTTTTCTCATCTTTAATGTTTATTGCTCTTCCGGCAAACAAGGGGAGTGTTTGTGTTTTTTTGTGTGTGTGTGTGTGTGTGTGTGTGTGTGTGTGTGTGTATGTGTTAAGAGTGAATGTGTATATGTGACTGTGGAAGTGTGTGTTGAGAAATAGGCTAGCTTATAAAAGTCTGACCCCTTGTTTATTTGTCCAAACATGTATTCTCAGCTGGAGGGGTACGGTGATTGAGGCAGAGCAGTCCACAGACCCCCCACCCTCTGTGCAGGAGAAGGAAGGAGCAGCTGGCCCTGCTAAGCCTGGAGATGCAGCTCCTCTGCCCGCAGGTGACTAACAGCCACAGCGCACCACAGCACTCCCACTGATAACACACACACAGGCACAGAGATGGGGAGAGGAACTCACACACACACTCACACTCACTCTCTCTCTCTCTCTCTCTCGATCTGAAGGTTGTTGTAGTTAGTGTATTTAGATTTAGAGAATTTAGATTTGCTGTATTATTCAAAAAGATATTACTATTACATAGGTATTTGGACTGTTACAGAATAATATTTGACATGCAGAATGATTTTTGAAACATAGTGGATGTGCAGGACCAAGATTTAATTTAACGTTTCTTTGTTAAAAGTTACTTGCCTACAGTTTATCATTTGGAATGATTCTGTTCATTGCACATATCATCATATCATTTTTCAAGTTTTACGGTTGGGCATTACTGTATGTGTTGAAGAAGCACAAAGCCTTTCCAAAATACAATCACTTCACTTTTATCCTGAGGCACACCACACATAAACTGTCCTTGCTGAGCGCTGTGTTTAGTGGATTGGTAGCCTATGTCGTCAGCACAGCAGGTGCTAGGTGCTATAATTGGAACTCGACAAAATCAAAGCAGTGGAATTTGGAGGAAATGACCTGCATGGCACATCAGTGTCCTAAAGTGACAGTACACCATTAATCAGAACTTATCAATAAGGTATTAAGACCATAATCAGAAGTATTATTTTGTATAAAAGTATATCCACCATTTTCACCCTTTTCATCTCACGCACCAGAGTTTGGGAATCCCTGCATTATGTAATCTACCTCTAGCCTTATTGAGTGATGGGAATTGTTTTTTCGTAGACAAGTGTATGTGTTAATGTGTTTGTGTGTGTTTGTGTTTGTGTGTGTGTGTGTGTGTGTGTGTGTGTGTGTGTGTGTGTGTGTGTGTGTGTGTTTGTGCGTGCGTGCGTGTGTGTGTGTGCGTATGTACGTGTACCAGCAGCGTCCCTCAGCCCAGAGGACCGTCTGGAGGCGGTGCGGGAGGCCTTCAGACACGCGTGGAAGGGCTATAAGGAGTTTGCCTGGGGCCATGACGAGCTGAAGCCAATCAGCAAGACCTTTGGGGAGTGGTTTGGCCTGGGCCTCACCCTCATCGATGCCCTGGACACCATGTGGATCCTGGGTCTCAAAGAAGGTAAGGAACATGGGGCCTTTGACCCAACCATGATTGTAGAATGGGTATCTAACATAGGGTATCTAACAAGCACCTGGAAGGTTGTATACCATACAAGCTCTTACTGGGAGCCTGGATTCTGCAAGACGTTCATATAATATTCATTACTTCTTTTTCATCACCCCTCCCTCTCTTTCTCTCTATCTGTCAGAGTTTGAAGAGGCAAGAAAGTGGGTAAAGGAGGAGCTGTCATTCGATAAGAATGTGGATGTGAATCTGTTTGAAACCACCATCCGCATTCTGGGAGGTCTGCTGAGCACCTACCATCTGACAGGAGATGAGCTGTTTCTAGACAAAGCTGTGAGTTTCTAACCTACATACCAGTACAGATAACATGAGCTTACACAGAGCCAGTCAGATGCCTGAATATCAGCATATCCACAATTGTTCTACTTTTCAGAAGAGCTTTCCTCCATATTTTCTAAGCAAATAGTATCTTCAAATGTAAATGCCAGCAAATAGTATGTTCATGCCTGGTTTTCAGTTGCTGTGGATAAAAATCTACTACGTGCATAAATGTAGATGGAAATGTTCTGGAAAGATTTCTTCTTCTTAAGACTGTTCCTCCTGCCATCCTCCTGCAGAAAGACATTGGATTGAGGCTTATGCCTGCCTTCAAAACCCCGTCAAAAATCCCTTTCTCAGATGTAAACATTGGCAAAGGCACGGCCCGCCCACCCCGCTGGACCACCGACAGCACCGTTGCCGAGGTAACCAGCATCCAGCTGGAGTTCCGCGAGCTCAGCCGCCTCACTAACGACCCGCAGTACCAGGTATGCCCACTAGGAGTGTCCTCACTCCCTCTCTCCTCAGTTGCTTTTTCTTTTCACTTCTTTTCACTTCTTTATTACTTTGTTCCTGATGAGTTTATTGTTTATCTTTGCTAAACAATTTAAAGAGTGACAACAGGCACTATAAACAGCCATGTTAAAATGCCAGACGTTCCCTCTCTCCGCCATGAAGTCACACAGGAGTCTAAGTGTAAAATCAATTATCGGTTTAAAACTGGGGAAACCATTACACTTTCTCAAGGGCTAGGCAGTGCAGTTTAATGGGTTTCAAATACAAAGGACAAGCTTGCAAACCAATTTTGTCTTTTAAATTAGATGATTTGACTGCCAGTGTGCATTGTGAATTTGTTCCTATACCACACACACACACACTCACATACACACACTCACACACTCACACACACACACACACACACACACACACACACACACACACACACACACACACACACACACACACACACACACACACACACACACACAGATAGACACAGGAATATCTCCAACCCCTTGTGGTGAAGCCAATCTATTTCCCACACTGTGCACAGAGGAACTAAATGATAACATTCAAGTGTCCTTCTCTATCAAGCAGCAGTAGCTATCAGTGTAGTGAAAGTTCTTGTACGTGAGGGCAGACACTTAGTTTTGGAATCTCCCAAAAACCTATTTAAAAAGTATAATATGTTCTGTGCTGCGTGCGTGTGCGTGTGTGTGTGTGTGTGTACTTATGTATGTGTGTCTGTCTGCTATCTTTGTTCCAAGCAATTTTTGAAGAGCAAATCAAACGGTAGTTCATGTAGTTCAGTTCAGGTCAGACACATAGTTTGCCTCATCTCTCTCTCTCTCTCTCTCTCTCTCTCTCTCTCTCTCTCTCTCTCTCTCTCTCTCTCTCTCTCTCTCTCTCTCTCTCGCTCTCGCTCTCTCTCTCTCTCTCTCTCTCTCTCTCTCTCTCTCTCTAGGTGGCGGTGGATGAGGTGATGAGTCGGGTGCATAAGCTGGAGGGTAAGCATGATGGTCTGGTGCCCATGTTCATCAATACCAACAGCGGCAAGTTCACCCACCGGGGCACCTACACACTTGGCGCCCGCGCAGACAGCTACTACGAGTACCTACTCAAACAGTGGCTGCAAGGGGGCAAGGCAGAGACCGCGTGAGTATCTGTGTGTGTGTGTGTGTGTGTGTGTGTGTGAGTGAGTGTGTGTGGTGTCCTGGAGTGCTCATTGCTGTTAAGATTTGTGTGTGGTGTTCATTTTAATGGCAAAGAGGGTATAAAAGGGTAGGCGTACCTGCTGAGCACTCAGGCTGGTATTTTATATGTGTGCGTTATAAAAGAAAAAGCTGAAGTTTGGAATAATCACTGAAGAAATTATAGATCCAAGGCAAGCTCAACAAAATGTGAAATAGTTAGTGAGAAGGGTGGTTTGAAGTCACAATATCCTTCTACTCTCTCTCTCTCTCTCTCTCTCTCTCTCTCTCTCTCTCTCTTTCTTTCTTTCTTTCTTTCTTTCTTTCTTTCTTTCTTTCTTTCTTTCTTTCTTTCTTTCTTTCTTTCTTTCTTTCTCTCTGTCTCTCTCTCTCTCTCTCTCTCTCTCTCTCTCTCTGAGTGAGTGACACAGTTGGAGGTGTTGGCATGAAAGGTGTCTCTGCTCCAGCGTCTTTCCCCAATAGAGTATCTCCCTACGTGGGGGAATAATCTTAACCAGGCCTCTGTAGGTATTTCTGCCAACAGCACTGGGCCCCCACCCAGCGGTGCCAGTCGGGATTAACACACTTACACACACATAGCCTACATACACACACCCTTCTTTAATATGATGAAATGTCTGCCTTAACTGAGTTAGATAGAGAAGATCCTCACCGGTTAGTGTGGGATTATTGTTAAGACGACCCAGGAGTGATTTGTTTAAGCCGCAAGCCGGCGTGCAAATAAGGTCAGGAGAAATAAGCAGAGTTGGTTGTGTCCTCAGCAGACAGAGGCTGTGATGATTTATTGATTGAGCTTATTTTATTTTCCCCTGGTCTTTTGTGGAAAGACGTGTGGAGCCAGCCAAACAGACCTCAAGGTCTTGCAGCCAGTTACATGATGCTTCCAGACAGTTACAGGCCCCGATTAGGGAGACGTCGGCTCCAAGTTTGTTCTTGCACAAGCAGTCCTCACATTGAAGTTTTAGAAAAGTCTCTCCAAGTGTTGTGCCATTTAAAGTTTCTGAGGTTCTGTGCGATTCATCCGTTGCTCATTGCTTTTTTGTGTTGTAATGAGGACTTAACAACCGACAGAATCTAATTAGAGAGGGTTGAAATGAAGCCTTGTTGGCTAATGGCCAGTGAAGGACAGGTTTTGGGACACTTGCCATGAGCCCCCACGTAAAAAGAGACAGAAATACGCACACACACACACACACACACACACACACACACACACACACACACACACACACACACACACACACACACAGTGTGTACTGACATGAAGGGTCACCCCAAGTGCTCACAGTGATTAATTCCCTAGGAGTTTGTCATGCTGCGGCTCTGTTACAGCTCAAGCTGTTTTCTTAGAGCACAAGTGATGAGTCCACTGTTGCTGCTCGTCTCCGTAGAGAGGATGCACGCATTAAAGCTGCCTGTATATAGGGACTGCCATCCTTTTCCTGACTGTATGATGAGGTCGGGGAAAGAGACGTACGTGTGTGTGTGTGTGTGTGTGTGTGTGTGTGTGTGTGTGTGTGTGTGTGTGTGTGTGTGTGCTTAGACAGTGTCTCTGCTGGACTGCGGCGGCCTGGCTATTCCCCTGACCGTCTGCAGAGGAGGTTGGTCCTTAAATAATTCATGGTCACTGTGTGCAGCTGCCACCACTCTCACTGAAGGAGATGAGACAGGACTGGACTGGACTGGACCGCTGGTCTGAGTGGACAGTCGGAGAGACATGGGATTATTTATTTGT
>JAODXP020000008.1:19359585-19404585 GCA_027497455.2 Sardinella longiceps | reverse complement strand
ATACAATGCGTCTTATCCAGGAAGGCTTCCGAGGAAGGACAAATGTACATTTTAAGGAAATAAATGGATTGGATTTCCTTTGTGGTTGAAGGGAAACACAAACATTACTGTGCAAGGACACATATTTCATCTAAATGAATCTCGCTTACTGTGTGTTCCAAGATGCGGAGCATCCAGGTCCTTTTCTAATGGCGACATGTCCATTTGAGTTATATCCTGGTTTGAGTGGGGCCATGCTAAACAAACATCTATTTATTTTGATAAAGTTTTATTATTTTTTAAAAAAAAATCTCAATGTTTTGCACAGTGAATGTCACTTGCACTCACTCCCCGCCGTTATGCTGCGTATGTGTCGTTTTCTTTTTTGCTGTTGTTTATTTATGACAAGCACTTTGTTGACGTTCAGTTGTTGTGCTGTACACAGAGAAACATTGGATCTGCGTTCTGTCAGACGTAATGCATGGCGGGCTCTGAAACCCAACAGATTTATGTCTCTGTGCGGCTCCTAGAAGCAGAGAAAGTTTTACCATGTGCACTTGTCAGGTCAATTTAGTTTTTCGATTCCCGTTATTCAGCAATTTGACTCCCATTTGATTTGGTGAAGTGGAAAAATAGTCTCTTTGTGACAAGGCCCTTTTTTCTGCCTCAGCAGCTCTAATTGCAGACCAAATGTTCAGTGCTAGCAGCCCAACTCTTATCTAAAGGGAAACGGCTGATTACAAAAACAAAATAACACCAAACATGATGCACAAAAAATATATATAGCCAGTGTTTGGTTGGAGGAATTATACCCGGCTGATTTGCTGCCTGTTGAAGCCAAGACGGAGTCTCAACCAAGTATGTGTACTTAAGAGACCTTTTTGGTTAAAGGTCCGTCATGCAAGGCTGGGTGTGACACACAAAAGGAGTTTTGTTGTTGGTCATAGTGCAGCCTTAGTTCATACCAACTGGCCAACACACACACACACACACACACACACACACGCCTGCCACTTGTCCTTACAGTAAATGAAGTCCTGAAGCTGTTACTTGATGCTGTAAAAATGTAATGTACACAATATGGATCTAGTTGAAAGCACTCTCCACAGCCATGCTGCCCTTTTGCACTCTATTGATATTTATTTTTTTCTTTTTTGCTTGAATTCTTAACAGGAAGCTGTTATCTTGAAATGCTTTTGTGATGTAAATAATTCATGGGAAGTGGTTGTGAATATAGTAGGATCGATCAGACACACAGGGAGTCTTCTTGATTCTTCCCCTGGCTGGAGCTTTTCATATAGATCAATCTTGCCTGCTTGCTTCACCTACAGATGTCCTCTAAAGAGGCTGTTTTTTGTGTGTCTTTTTCCCCACAGCAAGCATAAGCTTTGGCTTAAGTTATGTCATCTCTCGAGATTTACCGCACTGACGTGTTGATCTTTTCACGGACAGCCGTGGTTTTAGCTGATTACTTTATGCCTTTCAGTCTCTTTTTGTTTCCCCACGTCCACAGCCAGGAGAAACAAAAGTATGCAAGCTAAAATAAAAAAAGAATTGAACTGAAAAAGAAACTATTTAATAAAAATGTCTTCATTAATTATTCATGAAGTGTCTTGTTGTCTTAATAGACGACTGTGCCTCCTACACATGGTTTGGAAATGCAGACTGTCATTCACCAATCAAACATTGCAGTGCTAAATGTTTGGCGACATGGATGAGTTGAGAGGAAACTGGGTGTTTGTTTCCAAGCATTATGTTTTTGAATCGCTTTGTTCGTGCCTAGCGGTTGTTTAGAGACAAAACGTCCGATGCCAAATGATGCCATCAGTCAAAGGCGGCGCGCTATCAGTCAGTTTTACGGTACAACATTAGGAGACTCTCACTTTCCCGCACTGTTTGGGGGAAACGCTCCACATATCATTTGGAGAATGATCTCCAATAATGATGTACCAAACAGGGGCAGACGTTACTGCCAATTCACCCATTTTATGTCATCATACATAATTGAAACATAAATAATTCATCCGTTTGTCTTGCCTTAGTGAGTTTAAGGGGTCCGATGGGCCGAGCCCACAGTGCCAGTCTGAGAATGCGGGCGTCTGGGGAGCACTCCAAGTGGTAATGAGTTTACTCCTCTACGGTTGGAGGGGCATGAGGTCTCTGCTGGAACTGCTCAGAGGTCTGTCGCTATCGTCTGGAGATGATTGGCTCTTCATTGCTTTATGTTCAGCTGGATTTGTCTGCGTTTTGTTAACTTTGTGCCATGCCTTCAGTGAGCCTAAAACCACATCTCTCTCTCATTGACGAGCCTTGTTGCTCTTTTTTTTTGTTGTTGTTTTGTTTTTTTGTCGGTGGTGTTGCAAATAGGTAGCAAGACCCCAACCTATGGGATATTGCCTTAATAAAAGGCATAAAACTCCAACTGTACTTGTAAAGGATGTTTCAAACTGTCAAACATTTGGTTCCGGCTTTCTTCACCACATAAAGATCATCCATCAAGTTGCTGCAAGTGTGTGTGTGAGTGAGAGAGGAAGAGAGTTGTAAACTTACAAAAGGTTGTTGAAAATTTGATGAAATGGCTAAGTAATGCCAAATGTCAAACATTTGAGCAAAAAATGTAAAACTTCAGTGAAGTTACATGACGAAATGCAGCTCAATGTTTTTGTGTTTTCTGTAGGCTATGTTGATTATTTATATCCACAGACAGTGTATTGGTCTCTTCCCCATGCTTTCCTTTCAAATACAGTCGTTTTTTTCTTCTCCCCAGTCATTTCATTCGCTCATGCTTTTGACTCCCCTCTAGCACTAATATCCTTTTGACAAACCTCTGGCAGTCTACCAGACACAGATATTCAATTTCCATATAGATGACAGAAGTGCCAATATCCAAAGCTTACCTTTCCATTGAAAAAACTGTGCTTTGAACATGAGCAGATACCTTAGATGCAAGCTATTATGACTGTAGAAATATCAGACTGGCCTGGAAGCCTTGACTCATGGTCCAAGTGGACGTTTCCAGTGTTGAAATGTCTAGACTAATGTGTAATGCTTCATAGGGTGTGAAAATGGAAACTATGATTAAGCTCTAGTTCACTGGCAGACAGGTGTGTGTGTGTGTGTGTGTCTGTGTGTGTGTAGTTTATGTTTTGTAGATATAAAACCATTTAATGAGGTGTATTTTTTTTTTTTATTAAGATCTGCTGAACCAGACCACTATTCACAGAATAGCTATTTTAACAACTGTTCTCTACTATTGTAACATGAAAAAAAATGGTTATTGCCAGTGGAATAAATGACACAAAACAACAGGATAAAGCAAACAAATAATTTATTATTAGTAGCAATAATAATGAATAGTTTTGCTATGATGTATGATGGTACATACATAGTGGGTTTTTTGTTAAAGTTTTTGTATAGGGGGTAGAAAAATCTCATTCATTTTGGGGATTGGGGATTTAATCCAATTGGACAACTGGGATATAAAAGAGGGGTATGAAAATGACAGGGAGATGGGGAAGGATCAGGTTTGACATGTCTTCTGTTGAAAAATCCAGATTTTTCCAGAATTTTGGTGCAAGACTGTCTATGCTGACGTGCGACTTCAATGGGCCCTCCGTCGAGCTGGCAGGATAGATCTCAGCATCCTTGAAAAGAGGTTGGTGCTTTTGGATTCTTCCTTAAAAGATGCTGTGGGATTATTTTCTGTTGTTACTGATGAAGACCAGTGCCATTTTGTAACCCTTTATCATTAGTTGCTAATGCAAAGTTTAAGCCTATATCTGAAATTATACTCTGACCATCGACATCTTCAAATCTTTCAGCATAATGTTATTGAACCTTCTTACTGTAGTCTTATTACCTTCATGTTCAATGCGGGGGGTGACTGCATCCACAACATCTGAAGTCACAGGGGGAACCTTGTTCCCACTGTTAGCATCCTAATAGGAAATTGACACAATTAGTAACCAATCCCAAACTTTAATGTAGAGAAAATGTTTTACTATTTTAACTTGTCTTACTCTCTACAAATACAGAGACTATAGAAATACCTTGCAGAAGAGAGACTTGAAGGCTCTAACACGTTTTCCACTGGGTTTCAGCCAGTGGAAGATCCTCTGGTGCAGTCCTCTTCTTTGGGACTTCTGGCTCAACTTGACAAGCTCCATAACCAATGATTGGGCTATGGCTTTGATCAACACAGGCTCACGATAAACCAGAAGAATGTTGACCACACCTTTGCTCTTAAAGTTTTTTAGGAGTTCGCTGTAGACTTTATTGCGCAGCTTGTGAGCCCTGATGGATGGATAAGCCTCATTTCCAGTGAGTCCTGACTCAGAGCTAAACTCTGAGATGATCTTCTCAGTGAGGCTGCTGTGGAAGACTGAGAAATCGTCTGTGTCTATGGTGGTGGGCTCAATCTTCCTCATTAGCCTCATCAAAACTTTACTCACTAGATAGCGGTAATCATGTCCATCATTGCTCACAGTGGATGCAGTGGATGCCTTCAGCTTCATAGACAACTTGTCCATGATGTCTTTTGTTAACATAGTTGTCAAAAGGCTGAAGTCATCTCCAGGAATCTCAGCGGAGGTTCTCAGAAAGCCCTCCTCAGCAGTGTCCTCTATCTGTGCAAGGAGGCTCTCCTGTTGGCCAAGGAGAGAGCTCAAATTCCTCTCAACTATGGCACTAACATACTTCTCCCAAGGGAGTTTGGAGCACACCTTAGAGGTGCTAGGCTCTTCAGTGGACTTTATCCAGTCACACTCTGGCACAATGTCCAGAAGGCGATTCACCAGCATGTTTGTCAGAGGTTTTAAAGTTCCACTGGACAGCAGGTACTCCATCCTCCTCTTAGCGCTTGCAGCGTCCATCAGATTGAGGGCCATCCTGTCCATGAATGTCCTCAGAGTACATATGGCTCTGGTCAGATCAGCACACCACAAGGTGCCTGTAACCTCAACATGGCCACAGCTCTGAACCTCAGATCTAGCCTGTTGTGTAAGATGAAACAAAAAGAATAGACAAAGATGATGAGCTCTTCAGCACACTCAATTCCCATTACATAGATTGCATTTGTGTGTTGCCTAGGTCTTTCCTTCAGAATGAACACGAGTGTTGTGGTATTGGACACAGGAATATGGAGTCCCATCTCATGGAACGGATCATTAATGCATTTCTCACTCTTTTAGTATTTCTTTTAGTATACTGATAGCGCGTGCCTTGTATCTATTGTCATAAACAAATGCAGCTTAACATTAAGCTATAGGATGACCACAATCACACAGTAATGGTTTTGGAGGTACAGGTGACTTTCTTTGCCATTATCCTTGCATCATTAATGAAAATCACATACTACAGACCCACTAAACCTCTCACTATGAGTTACAATTCTTAACTTAGTTCACCTGAGGTGTGAGATGACTGGCCTCCAGAGACTGACCAACTCCATCATGCATCTCTAAAGAGGTGGGTGAGTCACTGTGAGGAAAAATGGGATTGTTTTAATGGATGATGGATGCTGCACATAAATGATTAGGCTTTTATGTATATTTAGTGCATAACACAGCTTTTGAGTATGGTAGAATCTTTTGGTGTGGCTTAAGCCTACAACTTACTCAGTAATGTCAGTAATTGGTCCATGGTCGACTATATTCTCATGATTAATACACTCCATGTCAGATACCTGGGTGATACTCTGGTAAAAGAATATATTATCAGTTAAGCATTCAAAAACATGAGCTATAAATTTGGAAAACGTTTCAACAGCAGCAGTTATTTAACTCACCATGCAGCAGAGTGAAAGTGAATAAAAGTTTCGACAGAAGGATACATTGTTTTTCTGTATTATTACGTCATCATTGTAATTGATTATGACGCGGAACAGAATGATGCTAGTGACAGAGAGCGTACCTGAGTGGTATGCAGTGAATGCAACACCGCTATTTAAATTTCACGGCCATTTCTGTCTTGTCTGGGCTAACTTACCATCACTATTTGCAGTGTTGGATGATGAATCATCTCTTAACAGTGACGTTGACCTCTGCTGCATAACCAAAACAATGTTTACATGAAACCAATTTACAAATCATAAGTTGAATCATTTTGGCAGTAGGCCTACATTCCGTTACTCTAACCGATATATGCTGATAGATTTTATGCATCTAAGTAATGTATAAACATTAGTTAAGGTAGGCTATTCGTGCTTTATTTAATTGTTAATGCTCCTCTATTACCCGCAAAAAGTCGTCAGTGTAGTAGATCCCTTGAGATGAAACCCCAATTTTGCCATTTGAGTTTTGCTTTACGTGTCCGTAATGGGAGCTGTCCACTACGTTGGTGCTGATTTGGCTCTGCTTATCGGGATGGCCCACCATTTGGTATTGAGAAGATTAGAGGCAAGACATGTAACGACAATAACAATTTCCCTCAAATGCATTCAACCGATAGGCTACAATGATTGACTTTAGGCCAACACATTTCTGTTATAAAGTAAAGGAGTTTTATAGTTTAAATTAAAGCAAAAGTGCTATCTGGCAACATGCAAACTTGTAATCTTCACCTTTACTTCATTCTTCTGCTCACCATCATACTAATATGCCCGTCTACTGAAATTGTATCTGAAGTCATTGTCTGTGTTTGTAAAATATAAAGTAGTGGCTAAACACGATTTTAGCATGTCAGATTTATTTTCAATGACTAATACAGTATGGATAATGTAGTGCAATAAAGATCAGAATTATATTAGTATTGTCTGAAGTGATGTTACTCTCGTATATACAAACCAAGCTCAAAAAGTAAGAAAACTTGACTTTGGCCCATCATATCTCCCCATTAGTAATACTAAGAAATAAATTGTTTTATATCTTTTTCATCATTGATTTGTAACCTTTAAAATGAGGTATAGCTTGTAAACATCAGGCAATCATGGAATGAGCAAAACAGCCAAACGTGTGAGTAGTGCCAACGAAAAATGTGCCAAAATGGCCAGTAATAGTGTTTTGCTGCCAGTCATCTCGTTTCGGGCATCAAGTTCTGGCAATTGAGCCTGAATTAGTACCTGAGCATGACCTCTGAAACTTATTGGGTTTATGGTTTCTCCAAGCAGCAACAGTGGTAGAAAGATACCACGTATGTTCCGTCAGGATAGGGCCGTAGAATAGGGCAACGCAAGGCTAAGAACGCAAGGTGTCGGTCCTGGTACCATTTCCAAACTTTGGTCCAAGTTCCATGAGACTGCGGAAACTGCGGACAGCCACCAAGAAGAGGCTGTCTCAAGAAGACAATGACCCAAGAAGACCAGTTCCTCAATTTTGCTGCACTAAGGAACCACAGTTTTACTGCCAGAGACTTACAAGATTTGCTCAACTGTACCAAAACCGGCTCTCAATACAGACTGTGAGGAGCATATGGATCTTCCACACGCTACTGAGGGCCATGACACTGAGTGTAAAGTGTAGGGCCAACATGTTTTTTTTGTTCTTGTCCTCATATCTGTGGGAGAATGCAATCTTCAATGTTCCAAGCTACAAAGGCTATATCAACAGAACAGTATAACAGGCCATTTTGGCACATTTTTGGTTGGTTCTACTCACACGTTTGGCTGTGTTGCTTCATGATTGCCCGATGCTTACAAAAACATTTTGCAGATTGGTATTACCCGGTAACAAAGGGGAGATACCTGAGCAGATACCTTAGAGCAGATACCTTAGATGTACACTATCATGAATTGTGAAAAACTAGAGTCCCCTGGAAGCCTTGACTCATGATCCAAGTGGACGTTTACAGTGTTGAAGTGTCTAGACTAATGTATAATGCTTCATAGGGTGAGAAAATGGGAACAAAGCTTTAGTTTACTAACAAACAGTTAGTACACTAGTACACAGTGTATGTCTTTGTGTTTATATACTGTATATTGTTGATGTAAGACCATTTAATGAGGCCCCAATTAATTGAGATCCATTGAACCAGACCTTTATTCACAGAATAACTATTTTTTTACACCTGTTCAATACTATTGTATAGTAAAGTGTAGTAAAGTTGATTTATGAGAAGACAAAATTTAAATGAGACTTGCAAATCCATAAAGTTGCACCTCCTATTATAGTTAGAGGTATCAGCTGATCTTCAAATGATGGGAGTGTGTAACAAAGTCACTGTAGTTCCCTACTTTAAATTCGGTCTCAAAGGAGAACATTGTACTTACTATTGTATGATCATTACCAGTGGAATAAACGGCACAAAACAACAGGATAAAGCATACAAACAATTTATTAGTAGTAATAATAATAATTTTGCTCTGATGTATGATGACTGAGAGGGAGATGGGGTTTGACATGTCTTCTGTTGAAAAATCCAGACATAATTTTGATGCAAGACGATAAAGAAAGACTTCAATTAGACCTCCTTCGGGCTTGCAAGATAGATGTAAGCATCCTTGAGAAGAGGTTGGTGCTCTTGGATCCTTCCTTAGAAGATGCTGCGGGATTATTTTCAGTTGTTACTAGAGTTTCACTCACCATTTTGTAACACTTTTTATCAGACTGTTGCTCAAAATATAATGCAAAGTCTAATTCCATAGCTGAAATTATACTCTGACCATTGACATCTTCAAATCTTTCAGCATACAGTCTTATTGAACACTCTTATTGCCTTAGATCTTACTGTAGTCTTATTACCTTCATGATCAATACGGGGGGTGACTCCATCCACAACATCTGAAGTCACGGGGGGAACCTTGTTCCCACTAGTAGCATCCTAATAGGAAATCAACACAATTAGTAACCAATCCCAAACTTGAATGTAGAGAGTTTTACTATGTGTCAGTTTTACTATGTGTCAGTTTTACTCTTTCAACTTCTTTTACTCTCTACAATACAGAAGATATAGGCTATAGAAATACCTTGAAGAAGAGAGACTTGAAAGCTCGAAGACATTTTCCACTGGGTTTCAGCCTGTTGAAGAATGTCTGGTGCAGTCTTCTTCTTTGGGACTTCTGGCTCAACTTAACGAGCTCCTTCACTAGGGATTGGGCTATGGCTTTGCACAACACAGGCTCACGATAAACCAGTAGAACGTTGACCACTCCTTTGCTCTTAAAGTTTTTTAGGAGTTCGCTGTAGACTTTATTGCGCAGCTTGTGAGCCCTGATGGATGGATAAGCCTCATTTCCAGTGAGTCCTGACTCAGAGCTAAACTCTGAGATGATCTTCTCAGTGAGGCTGCTGTGGAAGGCTGAAAAATCATCCGTGTCTATGGTGGTGGGCTCAATCTTCCTCATTAGTTTTAACAAAACCTTACCAACCAGGAAGCGGTAATCATGTCCATCAGTGCTCAAAGTTGATGCAGCGGAGGCCTTCAGCTTCATTGACAACTTGTCCATGATGTCTTTTGTGATCATAGTTGTCAAAAGGCTGAAGTCATCTCCAAGAATCTTAGCAGAGCTTCTAGAAGGAAAGCCTTCCTCAGCAGTGTCCTCTATTTGTGCAAGGAGGCTCTCCTGTTGGCCAAGGAGAGTGTTCAAATTCCTCTCAACTATGGCATACACATGTTTCTCCCAAGGGAGTTTGGAGCACACCTTGGACTTCATCCAGTCATACTCTGATGCAATGTCCAGAAGGCGATCCACCAGCATGTTTGTGAGAGGCTTCAAAGTTCCACTGGACAGCAAGTACTCCATCCTCCTCTTAGCGCTTGCAGCGTCCATCAGATTGAGGGCCATCCTGTCCATGAAAGTCCTCAGAGTACATATGGCTCTGGTCAGATCAGCACACCATGAGGTGCCTGTATCCTCAATATGGCCACAACTTTTAATGCATGTGGAAGCTGCAGCCTCGGCAGGTGGACAGTCAATAGCAGTCTCCATAGCTGAAGAAACCAAGTCTACCTCAGATCTAGCCTGTTGTGTCATATGCAACAAAAAAACAGACAAAGATGAAGATCTCCTCGGCCACAGCACACTCCCACCTCGTGGAACAGATCATTAATATATTTCTCACTTTTCTAGTATTTTTCATTCATCGATGGTATGTGCCTTATTTATATTATCATAAACAAATGCAGCTTAACATTAGGCTATAGGATGCCCACAATCATACAGTAATAATAGGCCTATAGGTTTTGGAGGTGCATGTGATGCAATTATCCTTGTATCATTAATGAAAATCACATACTACAGTCCCCACTAAACCTCTCACTATGAGTTACAATTTTTGACTTAGTTCACCTGAGGTGTGAGATGACTGGCCTCCAGAGACTGACCAACTCCATCATGCATCTCTAAAGAGGTGGGTGAGTCACTGTGAGGAAAAATAGGATTGTTTTAATTGATGATGGATGCTGCACACATTATTAGGCATTTAAGAATATTTATCGCATTACACAGCTGTGGAGTGTGGTATACATTTTGATGTGGCTTAGGCCTATGACTTACTCAGAAATCTCAGTAATTGATCCAGTGTCGACAGTACTATCATGATTAATGTTTTCCATGTCAGAAGGCACTGTAGTTGGGTGATACCCTTTTAAAAGAATGTATTAGAAGTTAAGCATTCAAAAACATGGACTATACATGTGGAAAAAAGTTTTAAAAGCAGCTGTTCAACTCACCATGCAGTAGGCAGAATGAAAAGTAAGTGAATAAAAGTTTGAACATCTTTTACTGTACTATTACGTCATCATTCAAATTGATTATGACGCGGTGTAGGAGGACGAGCGCTAGTGACAGACAGGCTACCCGAGTTGAATGCAGTGAAAGCAATAGCCTATCGCTATATCTGACGGCAATTCGCCATATTAATTTGGCTAGGCTAACTTTTCATCACCATTTGCAGTGTTGAATGATGTATCGTCTCTGTTGTAACAGTGACGTTGACCTCTGCTGCATAATTAAAACAAAATTGATTCAATCTAGGATCTGTATGTAGCTTTGGCTAGGGTAATAGGTCTTATGACTTTCGTATAAGTCCTTCTGAAAGTACTGAAGCACTCTATAAACATTAGGTATAGGCTAGGCTACTCGTGCTTAATCTAATTGTTAATACCCTCCTCTCTTACCAACAAAAGAGTCGGTAGTGTTTGTAGATCTTCAAAGAGATGAAACCCAGAAGTTGCTATTTTAGATCTGCGTTACGTGTCAATGATGGGAGCTGTCCAGTGGGGTGGTGCTGATTTGGTTCTGCTTATGGGTATGAGGCACTGCTCGCCATTAGGCATCGAGACGATTTGTTTAAGAAGGCATTGCCCAGTAACGGAAATAATAATTTCCCTGAAATGCATTCAACCGATTGGCTATAATTTCACATTAGGCCTGACCTACAAATTCCTGTTATAGCGTAAGCCAGTTGAAGTTTAAATAAAAAAAGTCCTATCTGACAACCTGCCAGTGCCAACCAAACTCCTTTATTGAAAATGCAGTAAAATTGAGGCCTTGTCATCTTCACTTTTACTTCATGCTTCAGTACACCACCATAATAATAGTGGAAAAGTGTCTGAATTCATTGTCTGTATTTGTAAAATAAAGCGGCTAAGCATATTTAACAAAGAAAGAAAGAAAGAAAGAAAAAAGACAGTATGAAAGAAAGAAAGAAAGAAAGAAAGAAAAAAAAGCCTGGCTTGCGCGACCATGCTCCGAAATTAACTGTGGTCTGGTAAAGCTAGCGTTGCCCGGGAATTCTGGGCAGGATTAATTGAAACGTCTATCAAGCGCTATCAAACTTCTATCAATATTATGGGACAGAGCAGCAGAGAGTCATCGTAAGCTCGCCTCCTTCAGCCTGCTCGTTTCTCATTAGGTCCTGATTTTTCTGGGCCAGGGAGTTGAGGAAATTGCCTCCTTGGCCATATGGACTTGTGAAATTTCATGCAGTGACAGGAAGTATGAGCAGACCCAGGCTAATTCTGATACGCAATATATCTTTGAATGTAGCTGGCGAATGAAATCATGTCTAATCTATGTGTTATAATCAATAGTTAACTGGATCTCGTTGGATTTGTATGCTGCTGACCATCCCCATAGTCAAATCTATCTTACTCAGAGCTCCATTCCAATGGGGTCAGAGCTGAAGCTTTCCCAGGGCAATTGATTGACCACAGGGAGGCACCAGAAGCATGAGCTGCTGGTACATCTTGCCCAGTAGTGGGTCTCTACCATCATGGTGATATTTTAGTGTATCTATTAAATATCTCAGTGGGAAATACAATCTGAAATAAATAAATTAAGTCATGGACTTGAATTAAATGTAGTACATGAAGTGATGTACGCTACCCCTAATTCTTACTTCATGTCTTCCTTATTACTACAAATAAAATTCACTTAAAATGCCTGTTGCACATACAAAGAGCTCTTGGGCATGAATGAGTCTATGGAAGACACACTGCTTCTACTGTACCTGCTCCACAGATTGCAAGGATAATAATGAGCTAATAGCTGTTATATTCTTCCATTATCTGCAGCTGCTTTCTCACTAGTTAGTAGCCTGGCACGCCCTCCCAGTGACGTAACACCTTCGGCGTTGCTGTCGCTGGTCTGGCCAGCTGTTGATCGGGCAGGACTTCTGAATCCCCCCCATCGAGAACCAATCAACTTTGAGCAGCTCCAACGGCTCTCAGTCCTGTTCAAGCAATTCCCTTCGCGTCATATATGTCAGAGGAAAGAGTAGGAACTGGAAACCTTGACACTGGAAGCCTTGACTCATGGTCCAAGTGGACGTTTCCAGTGTTAAAATGTCTACACTAATGTGTAATGCTTCATAGGCTGAGAAAATGGGAACAAAGCTTGAGTTTACTAACACACAGTTACAGTATGTCTGTGTACAGTTTTTATATATTGTTGATGCAAGACCATTTAATGAGGTCCTAATTAATTGAGGTCCGCTGAACCAGACCTCTATTCACAGAATAACTATTTACACCTGTTCAATACTATTGTAACATTACATATCAGAGCTGGAAGAGTAGTAAAGTAAGGTTGATTCATGAGAAGACAAAATTTAAATGAGACTCGCAAATCCATAAAGTTGCACCTCCTAATATAGTTAGAGGTATCAGCTGATCTTCAAATGATGGGAGTGTGTAACTTATTGTAATCAAAGTCACCTAAAATTACTGTAGTTCCCTACTTTAAATTCTGTCTCAAAGGAGAACATTGTACTTACTATTGTATGGCTATATTACCAGTGGAATAAATCACACAAAAAACAGGATAAATCATACCAACAATTTATTAGTAGTAATAATAATTTTGCTCTGATGTATGATGACTGAGAGGGAGATGGGGAAGGATCAGTTAGACATGTCTTCTGTTGAAAAATCCAGACATAATTTTGATGCAAGATGATGAAGAAAGACTTCAATTGGACCTCCGTCGGGCTCGCAAGATAGATCTCAGCATCCTTGAGAAGAGGTTGGTGCTCTTATATCCCTCCTTAGAAGATGCTGCGGGATTATTTTCAGTTGTTACTACAGTTTGGCTCACCATTATGTAACACTTTTTATCAGACTGTTGCTCAAAATATAATGCAAAGTCTAATCCCATAGCTGAAATTATACTCTGACCATTGACATCTTCAAATCTTTCAGCATAAAGTCTTCTTGAACCTTCCTATTGTCTTAGGTCTTACTGTAGTGTTATTACCTTCATGATCAATGCGGGGGTGACTGCATCCACAACATCGGAAGTCACGGGGGGAACCTTGTTCCCACTGTTAGCATCCTAATAGAAAATTGACACAATTAGTAACCAATCCCAAACTTGAATGTAGAGAGTTTTACTATTTGTCAGTTTTACTATGTGTCAGTTTTACTATTTCAACATGTTTTACTCTCTACAAATACAGAAGCTATAGGCTATAGAAATACCTTGAAGAAGAGAGACTTGAAGGCTCGAAGACATTTTCCACTGGGTTTCAGCCTGTTGAAGAATGTCTGGTGAAGTCTTCTTCTTTGGGACTTCTGGCTTATCTTGACGAGCTCCTTCACTAGGGATTGGGCTATGGCTTTGCACAACACAGGCTCACGATAAACCAGAAGCACGTTGACCACTCCTTTGCTCCTAAAGTTTTTTAGGAGTTCGCTGTAGACTTTATTGCGCAGCTTGTGAGCCCTGATGGATGGATAAGCCTCATTTCCAGTGAGCCCTGACTCAGAGCTAAACTCTGAGATGATCTTCTCAGTGAGGCTGCTGTGGAAGGCTGAGAAATCATCCGTGTCCATGGTGGTGGGCTCAATCTTCTTCATTAGCTTTACCAAAACCTTACCAACCAGGAAGCGGTAATCATGCCCATCAGTGCTCACAGTTGATGCAGTGGAGGCCTTCAGCTTCATTGACAACTTGTCCATGATGTCTTTTGTGATCATAGTTGTCAAAAGGCTTAAGTCAGCAGAGGTTCTAGAAGGAAAGCCCTCCTCAGCAGTGTCCTCTATTTGTGCAAGGAGGCTCTCCTGTTGGCCAAGGAGAGAGTTCAAATTCCTCTCAACTATGGCAAACACATGTTTCTCCCAAGGGAGTTTGGAGCACACCTTAGAGGTGCTAGGCTCTTCGGTGGACTTCATCCAGTCACACTCTGATGCAATGTCCAGAAGGCGATCCACAAGCATGTTTGTCAGAGGCTTCAAAGTTCCACTGGACAGCAGGTACTCCATCCTCCTCTTAGCACTTGCAGCGTCCATCAGATTGAGGGCCATCCTGTCCATGAATGTCCTCAGAGTACATATGGCTCTGGTCAGATCAGCACACCATGAGGTGCCTGTATCCTCAATATGGCCACAACTTTTAATACATGTGGACACTGCAGCCTCGGCAGGTGGACAGTCAATAGCAGTCTCCATAGCTGAAGAAACCAAGTCTACCTCAGATCTAGCCTGTTGTGTCATATGCAACAAAAAAACAAAGATGAAGATCTCCTCGGCCACAGCACACTCCCACCTCGTGGAACAGATCATTAATGTATTTCTCACTTTTCTAGTATTTTTCATTCATCGATGGTATGTGCCTTATTTATATTATCATAAACAAATGCAGCTTAACATTAGGCTATAGGATGCCCACAATCATACAGTAATAATAGGCCTATAGGTTTTGGAGGTGCATGTGATGCAATTATCCTTGTATCATTAATGAAAATCACATACTACAGTCCCCACTAAACCTCTCACTATGAGTTACAATTTTTGACTTAGTTCACCTGAGGTGTGAGATGACTGGCCTCCAGAGACTGACCAACTCCATCATGCATCTCTAAAGAGGTGGGTGAGTCACTGTGAGGAAAAATGAGATTGTTTTAATGGATGATGGATGCTGCACACATTATTAGGCATCTAAGAATATTTATCGCATTACACAGCTGTGGAGTGTGGTATACATTTTGATGTGGCTTAGGCCTATGACTTACTCAGAAATCTCAGTAATTGATCCAATGTTGACAGTACTGTCATGATTAATGTTTTCCATGTCAGAAGGCACTGTAGTTGGGTGATACCCTTTTAAAAGAATGTATTAGAAGTTAAGCATTCAAAAACATGGACTATACGTGTGGAAAAAGGTTTAAAAGCAGCTGTTCAACTCACCATGCAGTAGGCAGAATGAAAAGTAAGTGAATAAAAGTTTGAACATCTTTTACTGTACTATTACGTCATCATTCAAATTGATTATGACGCGGTGTAGGAGGACGAGCGCTAGTGACAGACAGGCTACCCGAGTTGAATGCAGTGAAAGCAATAGCCTATCGCTATATCTGACGGCAATTCGCCATATTAATTTGGCTAGGCTAACTTTTCATCACCATTTGCAGTGTTGAATGATGTATCGTCTCTGTTGTAACAGTGACGTTGACCTCTGCTGCATAATTAAAACAAAATTGATTCAATCTAGGATCTGTAGCCTATGTGGCTTTGGCTACAGGGTAATAGGTCTTATGACTTTCGTATAAGTCCTTCTGAAAGTACTGAAGCACTCTATAAACATTAGGTATAGGCTAGGCTACTCGTGCTTAACTTAATTGTTAATACCCTCCTCTCTTACCAACAAAAGAGTCGGTAGTGTTTGTAGATTCTTTAAAGAGATGAAACCCAAAAGTTGCTATTTTAGTTCTGCGTTACGTGTCAGTGATAGGAGCTGTCCAGTGTGTTGGTGCTGATTTGGTTCTGCTTATGGGTATGAGGCACTGCTCGCCATTAGGCATCGAGACGATTTGTTTAAGAAGGCATTGCCCAGTAACGGAAATAATAATTTCCCTGAAATGCATTCAACCGATTGGCTATAATTTCACATTAGGCCTGACCTACAAATTTCTGTTATAGCGTAAGCCAGTTGAAGTTTAAATTAAAAAAAAGTCCTATCTGACAACCTGCCAGTGCCAACCAAACTCCTTTATTGAAAATGCAGTAAAATTGAGGCCTTGTCATCTTCACTTTTACTTCATGCTTCAGTACACCACCATAATAATAGTGGAAAAGTGTCTGAATTCATTGTCTGTATTTGTAAAATAAAGCGGCTAAGCATATTTAACAAAGAAAGAAAGAAAGAAAAAAGAAAGAAAGAAAGAAAGAAAGAAAGAAAGAAAGAAAGAAAGAAAGAAAAAATAATTCTGATACAGCCTGGCTTGCGCGACCATGTTCCGAAATTAACTGTGGTCTGGTAAAGCTAGCGTTGCCCGGGAATTCTGGGCAGGATTAATTGAAACGTCTATCAAGCGCTATCAAACTTCTATCAATATTATGGGACAGAGCAGCACAGAGTCATCGTAAGCTCGCCTCCTTCTGCCTGCTCGTTTCTCATTAGGTCCTGATTTTTCTGGGCCAGGGAGTTGAGGAAATTGCCTCCTTGGCCATACGGACTCGCGAAATTTCATGCAGTGACAGGAAGTAAGGGCTGATCCAGGCTAATTCTGATATGCAATATATCTTTGAATGTAGCTGGCTAATCAAATCATGTCTAACCTATGTGTTATAATGAATAGCTAACTGGATCTCATTGGATTTGTATGCTGCTGACCATCCCCATAGTAAAACCTATCTTACTCAGAGCTCCATTCCAATGGGGTCAGAGCTGAAGCTTTCCCAGGGCAATTGATTGACCACAGGGAGGCACCAGAAGCATGAGCTGCTGTTACATCTTGCCCAGTAGTGGGTCTCCACCATCATGGTGATATTTTAGTGTATCTATTAAATATCTCAGTGGGAAATACAATCTGAAATAAATAAATTAAGTCATGGACTTGAATTAAATGTAGTACATGAAGTGATGTAAGCTACCCCTAATTATTATTTCATGTCTTCCTTATTACTACAAATGAAATCCACTTAAAATGCCTGTTGCACATACAAAGAGCTCTTGGGCATGAATGAGTCTATGGAAGACACACTGCTTCTACTGTACCTGCTCCACAGATTGCAAGGATAATAATGAGCTAATAGCTGTTATATTCTTCCATTATCTGCAGCTGCTTTCTCACTAGTTAGTAGCCTGGCACGCCCTCCCAGTGACGTAACACCTTCGGCGTTGCTGTCGCTGGTCTGGCCAGCTGCTGATCGGGCAGGACTTCTGAATTCCCCAAAACTGGGGAACTGCCCCCCTCCCCCTGATCGAGAACCAATCAACTTTGAGCAGCTCCAACGGCTCTCAGTCCTGTTCAAGCAATTCCCTTCGCGTCATATACGTCAGAGGAAAGAGTAGGAACTGGAAACCTTGACATTGGAAGCCTTGACTCATGGTCCAAGTGGACGTTTCTAGTGTTAAAATGTCTACACTAATGTGTAATGCTTCATAGGCTGAGAAAATGGGAACAAAGCTTGAGTTTACTAACACACAGTTACAGTATGTCTGTGTACAGTTTTTATATATTGTTGATGCAAGACCATTTAATGAGGTCCTAATTAATTGAGGTCCGCTGAACCAGACCTCTATTCACAGAATAACTATACTTACACCTGTTCAATACTATTGTAACATTACATATCAGAGCTGGAAGAGTAGTAAAGTGTAGTAAAGTAAGGTTGATTTATGAGAAGACAAAATTTAAATGAGACTCGCAAATCCATAAAGTTGCACCTCCCAATATAGTTAGAGGTATCAGCTGATCTTCAAATGATGGGAGTGTGTAACTTATTGAAACCAAAGTCACCTAAAATTACTGTAGTTCCCTACTTTAAATTCTGTCTCAAAGGAGAACATTGTACTTACTATTGTATGGTCATTACCAGTGGAATAAATCACACAAAACAACAGGATAAAGCATACAAACAATTTATTAGTAGTAATAATAATTTTGCTCTGATGTATGATGACTGAGAGGGAGATAGGGAAGGATCAGGTTTGACATGTCTTCTGTTGAAAAATCCAGACATAATTTTAATGCAAGACGATGAAGAAAGACTTCAATTGGACCTCCGTCGGGTTTGCAAGATAGATCTCAGCATCCTTGAGAAGAGTTTGGTGCTCTTGGATCCTTCCTTAGAAGATGCTGCGGGGTTATTTTCAGTTGTTACTACAGTATGACTCAGCATTTTGCAACCCTTTTTATCAGACTGTTGCTCAAAATATAATGCAAAGTCTAATCCCATAGCTGAAATTATACTCTGACCATTGACATCTTCAAATCTTTCAGCATAAAGTCTTCTTGAACCTTCCTATTGTCTTAGGTCTTACTGTAGTGTTATTACCTTCATGATCAATGCAGGGGGTGACTGCATCCACAACATCGGAAGTCACGGGGGGAACCTTGTTCCCACTGTTAGCATCCTAATAGGAAATCGACACAATTAGTAACCAATCCCAAACTTGAATGTAGAGAGTTTTACTATGTGTCAGTTTTGCTATGTGTCAGTTTTACTATTTTAACATGTTTTACTCTCTACAAATACAGAAGCTATAGGCTATAGAAATACCTTGAAGAAGAGAGACTTGAAGGCTCGAAGACATTTTCCACTGGGTTTCAGCCTGTTGAAGAATGTCTGGTGAAGTCTTCTTCTTTGGGACTTCTGGCTTATCTTGACGAGCTCCTTCACTAGGGATTGGGCTATGGCTTTGCACAACACAGGCTCACGATAAACCAGAAGCACGTTGACCACTCCTTTGCTCTTAAAGTTTTTTAGGAGTTCGCTGTAGACTTTATTGCGCAGCCTGTGAGCCCTGATGGATGGATACGCCTCATTTCCCGTGAGCCCTGACTCAGAGCTAAACTCTGAGATGATCTTCTCAGTGAGGCTGCTATGGAAGGCTGAGAAATCATCTGTGTCCATGGTGGTGGGCTCAATCTTCCTCATTAGCTTTACCAAAACCTTACCAACCAGGAAGCGGTAATCATGCCCATCAGTGCTCACAGTTGATGCAGTGGAGGCCTTCAACTTCATTGACAACTTGTCCATGATGTCTTTTGTGATCATAGTTGTCAAAAGGCTGAAGTCAGCAGAGGTTCTGGAAGGGAAGCCCTCCTCAGCAGTGTCCTCTATTTGTGTAAGGAGGCTCTCCTGTTGGCCAAGGAGAGTGTTCAAATTCCTCTCAACTATGGCAAACACATGTTTCTCCCAAGGGAGTTTGGAGCACACCTTAGAGGTGCTAGGCTCTTCGGTGGACTTCATCCAGTCACACTCTGATGCAATGTCCAGAAGGCGATCCACAAGCATGTTTGTCAGAGGCTTCAAAGTTCCACTGGACAGCAAGTACTCCATCCTCCTCTTAGCACTTGCAGCGTCCATCAGATTGAGGGCCATCCTGTCCATGAATGTCCTCAAGGTACATATGGCTCTGGTCAGATCAGCACACCATGAGGTGCCTGTATCCTCAATATGGCCACAACTTTTAATGCATGTGGACACTGCAGCCTCGGCAGGTGGACAGTCAATAGCAGTCTCCATAGCTGAAGAAACCAAGTCTACCTCAGATCTAGCCTGTTGTGTCATATGCAACAAAAAAACAGACAAAGATGAAGATCTCCTCGGCCACAGCACACTCCCACCTCGTGGAACAGATCATTAATATATTTCTCACTTTTCTAGTATTTTTCATTCATCGATGGTATGTGCCTTATTGATATTATCATAAACAAATGCAGCTTAACATTAGGCTATAGGATGCCCACAATCATACAGTAATAATAGGCCTATAGGTTTTGGAGGTGCATGTGATGCAATTATCCTTGTATCATTAATGAAAATCACATACTACAGTCCCCACTAAACCTCTCACTATGAGTTACAATTTTTGACTTAGTTCACCTGAGGTGTGAGATGACTGGCCTCCAGAGACTGACCAACTCCATCATGCATCTCTAAAGAGGTGGGTGAGTCACTGTGAGGAAAAATGAGATTGTTTTAATGGATGATGGATGCTGCACACATTATTAGGCATCTAAGAATATTTATCGCATTACACAGCTGTGGAGTGTGGTATACATTTTGATGTGGCTTAGGCCTATGACTTACTCAGAAATCTCAGTAATTGATCCAATGTTGACAGTACTGTCATGATTAATGTTTTCCATGTCAGAAGGCACTGTAGTTGGGTGATACCCTTTTAAAAGAATGTATTAGAAGTTAAGCATTCAAAAACATGGACTATATGTGTGGAAAAAGGTTTAAAAGCAGCTGTTCAACTCACCATGCAGTAGGCAGAATGAAAAGTAAGTGAATAAAAGTTTGAACATCTTTTACTGTACTATTACGTCATCATTCAAATTGATTATGACGCGGTGTAGGAGGACGAGCGCTAGTGACAGACAGGCTACCCGAGTTGAATGCAGTGAAAGCAATAGCCTATCGCTATATCTGACGGCAATTCGCCATATTAATTTGGCTAGGCTAACTTTTCATCACCATTTGCAGTGTTGAATGATGTATCGTCTCTGTTGTAACAGTGACGTTGACCTCTGCTGCATAATTAAAACAAAATTGATTCAATCTAGGATCTGTAGCCTATGTGGCTTTGGCTACAGGGTAATAGGTCTTATGACTTTCGTATAAGTCCTTCTAAAAGTACTGAAGCACACTATAAACATTAGGTATAGGCTAGGCTACTCGTGCTTAATTTAATTCTTAATACCCCCCTCTCTTACCAGCAAAAGAGTCGGTAGTGTTTGTAGATTCTTTGAAGAGATGAAACCCAAAAGTTCCCATTTTAGTTCTGAGTTACGTGTCAATGATGGGAGCTGTCCAGTGTGTTGGTGCTGATTTGGTTCTGCTTATGGGTATGAGGCACTGCTCGCCATTAGGCATCGAGACGATTTGTTTAAGAAGGCATTACCCAGTAACCGAAATAATAATTTCCCTGAAATGTATTCAACCGATTGGCTATAATTTCACATTAGGCCTGACCTACAAATTTCTGTTATAGCGTAAGCCAGTTGAAGTTTAAATAAAAAAAAAAATAGTCCTATCTGACAACCTGCCAGTGCCAACCAAACTCCTTTATTGAAAATGCAGTAAAATGGAGGCCTTGTCATCTTCACTTTTACTTCATGCTTCAGCAGCACACCACCATAATAATAGTGGAAAAGTGTCTGAATTCATTGTCTGCATTTGTAAAATAAAGCGGCTAAGCATATTTAACAAAGAAAGAAAGAAAGAAAAAAGAAAGAAAGAAAGAAAAAAACTAATTCTGATGCAGCCTGGCTTGCTCGACCATGTTCCGAAATTAACTGTGGTCTGGCAAAGCTAGCGTTGCCCGGGAATTCTGGGCAGGATTAATTGAAACGTCTATCAAGCGCTATCAAACTTCTATCAATGTTATGGGACAGAGCAGCACAGAGTCATCGTAAGCTCGCCTTCTTCTGCCTGCTCGTTTCTCATTAGGTCCTGATTTTTCTGGGCTAGGAAGTTGAGGAAATTGCCTCCTTGGCCATTCGGACTCGTGAAATTTCATGCAGTGACAGGAAGTATGAGCAGACCCAGGCCAATTCTGATATGCAATATATCTTTGAATGTAACTGGCTAATCAACAAATCATGTCTAATCTATGTGTTATAATCAATAGCTAACTGGATCTCGTTGGATTTGTATGCTGCTGACCTTCCCCATAGTCAAACCTATCTTACTCAGAGCTCCATTCCAATGGGGTCAGAGCTGAAGCTTTCCCAGGGCAATTGATTGACCACAGGGAGGCACCAGAAGCATGAGCTGCTGTTACATCTTACCCAGTGGTGGGTCTCTACCATCATGGTGATATTTTAGTGTATATCACAGCGGGAAATACAATCTGAAATAAATCAATTAAGTCATAGACTTGAATTAAATGTGGTATATGAAAGTGAAGTATGTTACCCCTAATTCCTTATTACTACAAATCAAATCCACTTAAAATGCCTGTTGCACATATAGAGAGCTCTTGGGCATGAATGAGTCTGTGGAAAACACGCTGTTTCTACTGTACCTGCTCCACAGATTGCAAGGATAATAATAATGAGCTAATAGCTGTTCTATTCGTCCATTATCCGCTGCTGCTTCCTCAGTAAGTTAGTAGTTTGCATGCAGTTCAGCACGAAATGAAGAAGTCAGCAGAGTGAGAGTCTGCTGAATGTTTTCCATTTTATTTTTTGCATCAGTAGGGGAGAGAGTTACTGTATCACTGCTGTCTCGCTTACTTTCCCCACAGAGAAATGTAATCAGCTCACTTATACTGGCACAGGAGGAAGATGACAAACCTGAATCAAATTGATTTTGTGTGAAGTATGAATTTTTAAGAGAAGAAAATGCAGTTGCCATTCTCGTGGATGCTGCTAGATGTTGTAGTCGAGCTGGAGTTAGTCAAGCTCAGAGTAAGTAGGACTAATTTACAGAAGCTTGGGAGTGGTGTATTAATCAAATATTTATTATTCTCACCAGAATACTTAAAGATTAGTGACAGCATGCAAGGCAAACTGGTTCATTGACTGCAGGGGACAAACAGCATTGGAGTTCAATACAGCAGTGCGCTCTGAGGAAAATCTTTATGGTGCAGTGATCCCCCCTGAGCTAAGGTGCATCAGCCTAACCGCAGACATTATTATCATTATTATTATTATTATTATTATTATTATTATTATCTGTGGACCAGATCAGTTCATGCCATGTTTCATGAATTCTATTCACTGATAGTTTGCTCTTTCAGCTTGTCTTAACCTCTTGTGATATTTCATGGCTTTAGGAGAAATGAATGCATTGAGCAAGAACATAATGTGTGTTTGATAGAGCACAGACGTCTCTGACAGTCTCGGCGAGCCACCAAAAGCGGAGACGGGAGTGGGAGTGGGGCTGTCGCTCAGTAAGTGGGGAGCATGGTGTCAGGAGATCGGGGCTGTCGGAGCCGCTGTGTGAATCTGCTCGCCCTCCACGCATCTCTGCCTCCAACACAGGCAATTTTCTGCATGGCTGTGATCTATGACAACGTGCCAGCTCTTCCGACCCTGGAATTTAAATGAAACCTGTAGGATTGTTTCCTACTTTAAATCATTCCCATTTGTCAAATTATAATTAGCTCTCCAGTGTGATGAATGCTAGCATCTTGACAGCAGGAACATAAAACAAACCTGTGTAGGTTTTGGTCCTCTGATTTTGTCTTATGTCTAGACATTTGGTTATGATCTGAAAACAATCAAAAATTCTGATTGCCTCTTCATACAAACACACATCCACTGTGTGTTTATGCCGTGACTCCTTTGATGATGAATGGAGACATAAATAACTGAAAGGTTACTAATGTTGAATCGTTTGCCGTGAGCAGTGGTCAAAGGAAACACAACAACAATCTCTTTTTTTTTCCCCTTTTCTCTTCTCTTTGCCCCTGTGTGATGAGACTCAGGAGTCGGGCGATGGAGGGTCTGTGAAGCTTTGCCGTTGGCAGAGATCTGAAGGTGGCGGAGCGGGCCAGCTCTCTGTTGCTGTTCCCTCTGTCTAATCTCCCCCTGACCAGCCCTAAAAACAGGGGCAGACAAGCCCAATTCCTCTCAATGCAGAGGGGCTCAGCCTCCCAAAGCATTCACAACCACTGCAACCAACAGATTTGCCCTGCTGCTGAAAATCAGTTGGGTCAATTTCTGTCCAACTGCTATGACTGGATGACAAGACAACTGAGAATTGTCCTAACTTCTTGACCTGCTGCTTTCAAATCAATTGGACACACATCAATCCTCTGTAGGTACAGACTGCTCAGAATACAGGTCAAAGCTCTGCTTAAATCCTGTCAGTCATGCAAGATTTGTCTGGTGTAGCCAGTGGCTGGCTGGACAAACTGTTTATCCTGTTTTCTGTCCAAATGTGATGTCAAATCACTGACAAGCTTTTTCATGGAGTTGTGTGTGTGTGTGTGTGTGTGTGTGTGTGTGTGTGTGTGTGTGTGTGTGTGTTCTAGGGGAGTTGAGTCGCTCAACCTGGAGGCTGTCTTTCAAAGATCTTTTTATACTGCACGTTATAGAGGCCTATTTGCCTCCAAGGAGAAACTAGCCATTCCCTTTGTGTTCTGTAGCCTCAGGTTGCCTTGGAGTGAGCTCAACTCTATAACAGTCTCGCTCAACATGGCAGAGCAGACATGCCTTTTAAAGCCATCAAGAGGGAGCATAATGTGTTTAGTCACAGTGTTTAGCTCTCACTCGTTGGCTTGTGTTAATTTGACCCTCCCATCTGTGAGCGCAGCTGAATAATTGCTATACGAGTCCAGAACGTTGCGTAAAATCGAGAGGTTAAACATGGAGGTTGTGTTGTAGCTTTGATCGGGGTGAATTTCACCTGGGAATTCTGTACCTCTTTGCCACCCCCTTTTCCTATTGCTACTACTTGGTATTAGCAAGCTTTAACCAGGGAAGACTCAAATCCCACTCCCCCTGGTTCACAAGCTGTGAGAGCAGGCAAAGGCAAGATGGGAGTTATTTTTTGTTTGTGCCGGAAGATATTTCTCTACAATCACATGGAGCTTTCAAGCTGTTCATTTGCCCTCTAACAAGATTCTGGAGCACATGACAAAGAAGAAAAAAAATGACTTTGTGGGTTTGTTTAATGCAGTGAAAATGACTTTTGTGCAGTGTAGTCAGCAAACCACAAAATAGACCTATGCTTGAGGAGGTACAAAACTAGTTAAAACACCTGGTTGTTTCCTGTGTGTTTGCCTGGAGGAAATGAAAGTAAATCATCTGTTTTATTGTAAGATTTTGCCATTGATTTGCAGGTAAGCTGTGCTCACGTTGTGATGTGGACCGCTCAGTGTAAATCCTCCTTAAATTGGCTTTTATAAAAAATTCCCCAATATACTGTAGTGCATGTGCTTGGGCTTTTAATGAATATTGGTGTGCAATATTAGGGCGCTGCGTAGCAAAGGACGTATGATTAATGTTGGCTTTTTGTGAGCACCTCATTAAGTATGTCCCAGAGCATGAATTAAAATGAGTTGATGGATATCACCTCGGCTGGCCGTCCATCCCCAGAGAGGATTCAGGGGGGGCAGAGTGACATTTAACCACAGGCCTACACCAATCTCGGGTCGAATTAGGACAGAGAGCTGGAGTTTGAATGGAGGTTGTCTGAGGACAAGGCGATGAGTTTAAGGTAGCGCTTTGCGCTAAGGTAGTGCTCACTGACAAAGATGGCAATTGGCATCACAAACCAGGGCTGGAGTGGAAATAGAGTCAAGTACCTTGGGAGGCAGTCAACTCATTTGAAGACGCGCTCACTCTAACTCTCTCTCTTTTCTCAGCCAAATGCAACATAGAGTGGATTCCTTGGTTGCCTTGGCCCTGGAGGTAGTGTGTGTGTGTGTGTGTGTGTGTGTGTGTGTGTGTGTGTGTGTGTGTGTGTGTACTCATATCTGAGTAGCATTTGTTAATTACCGGGTATGCTACTAAAACAGCTGCAATAGATGAATATTACAGCTCCAACTTATGTGCATTCAGACTGAGGCTTTTAGCAGGTGAAAAATTTCTCAGGAGGGGCCCTTTTGCTATTAATGTTTACGATTTACGTTTGTTTGTTTATTCGTTTAATTACACACACACACACACACACACACACACACACACACTCAAATCATAGTGTCCCCCTCTCCTCCCCTCCCAACACAGATGCACACATACTCCCCACATACAACAGTACATTAATTGCTAAATAGTAAGCCCTCTCTACACATAGTCCCTACAGCACACTGCCCCCTCCCACCACCACCGCTCCCATAACTATCATTTCCCCTGCCATCATCATAAGGCCTCTCACCCCTCCCTACACACACAGCACATTGCCTCATTATGAACCCCCCTGCAACATACAGTACATACAGTAAAGCCCACTGCCCCCCCCCCCCACCACCACTTCATCACTCCCCCTCCCTGCCATCATCAGTATGGCCTCACCACCATCCTACACACACCGCACATTACCTAATCAGAAAGCTTCTCCAACAAACATACAGTTAAGCTTACTGCATTCTCAGACAAAAAGCATGACCACTGACCTAACTAGTAACTGACGTTACCTGTATGATGCCCTTGTTCAGTTCTGTGATTAGTCTGAACGATTAGTGGCATGCACCTGCGTGTCTGTCAGAGAGGTAGAATGAGAGAGCAAGAGTGAGAGAGAAAAAGAGAGGACACATTACAGCTGTGCCAAACTGATGATTCCAGGTGAGTCATCCTTGGCTAAGCCTATTACATAAAGTACTCGACTTAAGTCTCTTTTTCCTCACTGCTGGGCGATTAGAATAATGAGACTGTGGTCAAGATAATTTTCATGTGTCTGGCCTTCCGCATATCTTCCCTTATTTCCAACGGCAGACTCAGTCCAAGCTATCTCCGTCTAAGTGTGTGTATGTGTGTGTGTGTGTGTGTGTGTCCATTTTCTCACTCTCACTGTCTTCACTCACCGTACCTCTACACACCCACACACATTAGCTATGTCTGTCACTCATGTCGGCAGAGCACAGTAAAACCCATTTTCTTGTCAAATTGGCTGTGCATCCTGGAAGGAAGGGTAGGGTAGTGCACTCTATAGGCTATTTGACATGCACCACAGTCACATCAAGGTGCAGCCTTGTGCAGCGGAGGCCAAAACCTGACAGATAGCCACAACTAATACTGTGCTGATAGCAGAAGTGTTAATTACCTCCCTGTGTGTGTGTGTGTGTGTGTGTGTGTGTGTGTGTGTGTGTGTGTGTGTGTGTGTGTGTGTGTGTGTGTGTGTGTGTGTTTGCGTGTCTGCACATGCTTGTGTGGGTGTGGGTGCGCATGCTGAATGGGCCTATTTCTGTCTTTCAATTTGGCCATCAGTTTAGAGAATGCTTTCTTTCTTTGTAAATTTGTTTGCTTTAGCTATCTGCCATCAAGCCGTCCGTCTCTTAATTACCACCATCAATCATCTTCAAGCCCCCCTTCCCAATCTCCTCAACACACACACACACACACACACACACACACATGCGCACACACACCCTGAGTCACCAGCATCCTGACAGCTCAGACAAAATGACTAAATTCCTCATTATCTCCGTTCAAATGAGCTTTTGCCAGGTAGACTGCGATCCATCAGACACCATGGGAATCCTGAAGATTTGCAAGTGATAACCTGGACCGGCATCAATGGCTGGTTGGTCGGTGACAGAGCCCCCTGGTCATTATTTCAGGCACTGCCAATCAAACACAGCAGAGATGCCTTTTCAGAGGGCCCTGATCCAAGTTTGATTATATGCCGGAGGTGATTATAGTCCAAATGTGACAGGTTGATATCTCAGTGAAGCACCACATGACATTTTTCTTAATGTAACCTGGAACTGCATTACAGATAATCCACACCCCAACCGAAAAGAAAACATTTTCTTTGTGTAGGCTTATCCCATCCCATGAAAAGAGCAATCAATTTCCTATTCTGTTTGGATCATTTGCCTACGTGCAAATTTATTTGAAATTGTAAGATAATTAAAGTATTTGGATAATTCACCATCACATTTTGATGGTGAATTGTCCAAAGCCTGTGGCATAGGCCTGTCTTAAGGTAACCATTTTTTTAAGTAGCCTAGGCCTAAATATTGTACCTACATCTCAGTTCAAGTTAACATGGTTAAAAACATATTTTCTTGATTGTGAAGTGATTAAATATTAGGATGATAGCTAATTGTTGCTCAACGTAGCCTAAATATGGTTCTATAAATTATGTAGCCTATGGGAGAAGGGGTAGCCTATGTGTTTTTGTAGTCTACTGGGCAGAACACTGAATGGACTTCTGAATGGACTATTGGGCAGCAGCAGCTTGGGGACTGGCTTGCCCTTTTAAAATACATTATGGGATGCCTCAGATGCGCTACCAACATTTAGCGAGTCACACCAAATATAGCTGCTGAATGAAGCCTAGGCTAATTAAAGTCCTGAGTGATCCACGCCATGTGTGAACATGTTGTTGGTTACTAGGCAACTCAAGAGCGCCATGCAGTTACGTCATTTCCTGCACAGACAAGCCTGGGATCGAGACTTCGAAGCGCTGTTCAGTTGATAGTAGGCTACTGGAAAGCCGACGGAGAGGGGAAAACACGGAGCCTTCTATTCATGGTTTTAACTTCGTTTCTCTAAGGAATAATATAGCAGAGGAATACAGCACATATGCGAAAGGAAACTGGGAAGCATTTGCCCTCGGATATTTTGTCATCTTTAAAAGTTGTATGTACTTTTTTATTCGATTGATGTTGCTTTATGTTCAAGAAATTGCACCGCTCGCTTTCATAGACTCTAGTACAGCAGCACATAGGCGAGAACGCAACTTGTTTAGTCGCCAACTTTGCGCATTTTTAAGGGAAAAAATATCAGCGACTGGGAAGATAAACGGTATCTAGGTTTTAATATATTCTCAACAAACAAGGTGCACATCCCAACTTCTCTGTTTCATTATCGTTGTTGACGACGCTCTCGCCAGAGATATTGGAGAAGCTGTTTGGAGGCTACTTGACTCCCAACATACGACACCTTTGTCAGCGCTGGTTTGGATGTCTTGAAGAATACCTTATTTGAATGTGCTGTGCGAATTTAAGAATATAAAAAGTTTGTGCTTTTTTTTTTAGTTTTATGCAATTTATAACGTGCACAATGATTCTATGAAAGGCATGCAATAATTTGCGTGCTTAAATGTAGATAATTTTACCTGAAAGCTATATAGGTTTTTGGAAACATGTCATTTTGTGAAGACTACCATCAGGAGTTTTCATTCAGTAAGTCACTTCGGAGTTGCTGACAGAAGGCAGTCTCTTGCATCACGTCAATGCTTACTAAGCTCCGATATCGCACCGTGGTCCCGGTAGCGTTCTAGGATGAGCACGGATCTGGATCGCATGTCGCTGAGTTCCTCGGCGAACTCGGTAGCATCCAGTGCCCGCTCGCTGTCAGTCAACGTCAAAAAGCTGCATAATGCACTCAACCTGCTGCTCAGCGACTTCGAGCGGGAACAGTTTATCCACTGTCTAAATGTGTATCACTCTAAGCGGAATGTTTACGACCTGGTTCAGACGCTCAAAGTCATTCTCAACGCCCCCAGCAAGCGCCAACTGCTCCCCATGTTGCGGCTGGTCATCCCGCGCTCGGATCAGCTTTTGTTTGACCAATACACTTCGGAGGGTCTGTACTTAAAATCGGATTTAGGTGCGAGCAATGGCACCCCCGAACCATCTCTGGAAGTTGCTAATGCGAGTCCCACTCTGCCCACGGTCTATCCGCCTCAAGCGGCTTTACGAGGGTCCCCAGACACCGCCAGCACCAGCAGCGACGGGGGTACTACTCTGGTGCCTCTCCTTGGAAGTCGATTTCTGCACGAACCCCCAGGAGAGCTCCGACAGGTGACCCTTAAACGGCACAAAAGCAACGAAGGTTTAGGTTTCAGCATCCGCGGAGGATCCGAGCATGGTGTCGGAATCTATGTGTCGCTCGTGGAGCCTGGGTCCCTCGCCGAGAAGGAAGGCTTGAGAGTTGGTGATCAGATCATGAAAGTTAACGACAAAGTATTTGAAAATCTGACACACGCTGATGCTGTAAAGGTAAGTCTCTCTCACCCCTCCTGTCTGTCAGCATTTATTTAATCACTGTGTTCACCGTTTCAGAGTGTAAATTATCATTTCATAGTGCAGGATTTTTTTTTTTAGACAAAATTCAAGATTAAATCAATTACCAGTGATTCGTCATACCAGAATAGTTCAATGGCACAGTAGAGGGTGGCCAGTACATTTATCATAAAAGGAAATTGCATTCCTTGAAGTTCAAACCTCGATGCAATCATAGTCCTCTGCTGATGTGAGGTAGTGGCAGTTAGTCTTATACCCCATGCTGGCGTATTATCTGGCTGATGTCAACAGCTAAGCAAGAGGTAGGCTACTGAGAGCTGAAATCAACTGAAATGTTGAAGGCTTGTTATAAACATTAGCATCTAAAACGTAAACCTTAATTGCTTGTATTACAGTTGTATTGTTTTGTTGGTTTTGTGTGGTTGTTAGGGGGTGGCATACATGTAGCATAATGGGGTTTTTTTTTACATCTTGCTATGGACCTTAAGTTGAGGTCAGATCGGCTGACCTGAAACCTGTGTATTAAACAGTCGCTGTCCTTGGTGCTGAAATTGCATGCAAGCGGCACATAATCTTGCCATTTTCATTACGAACTAAATGCTGCAAGATATAAAAAGGGAAGATACCTCCAATACAAACAACCTTCTAACACACCAGCATACAGCTTTGTGCAAGGCCAGCATTGCAAATAATGCACCCAGTTTTCCACTCTGCAGCCATGCTTGCACACAGCCACACAGCTCTCCTTAGCTATTGGTTTGGCCTCAGTGCAGGGCACCAGTCCAGTCTGCTGCTGGAACACACTGACATTATGGAAGTTGTGCTGCCTGTGGCTTGTCCTCTTGTCCTGCCACTGGCATGTGAGAGGGTGGAAGGGCAGAGGTATGGGGAAAAGCACCAGAATGTCAGTTAATCATATTGATCACTGGTTCTCTCTCTCTCTCTCTCTCTCTCTCTCTCTCTCTCTCTCTCTCTCTGTGTGTGTGTGTGTGTGTGTGTGTGTGTGTGTGTGTGTGTGTGTGTGTTTATGAAAGAGAGCACTTGTATCGGTTTTTGTTGGCCGACCTTCTTTTTGGTCGGGCAGCACACTCTGTTGTGGCTCACATGCTTGGTGCTGATGGAAGCAGATAGAAGCACATCTGGGCACTGACTCTGGCCACAGATAGAATTAAAGAGCTGGCACAGGACAGAAAGAGCAGAGTGGGCAAAGAACTGAAGTGTGTGTGTGTGTGTGTGTGTGTGTGTGTGTGTGTGTGTGTGTGTGTGTGGGGGGGGGGGGGGTACACCTGAAGACATTCACAATCCTCATGTAAAGACAAAAGAACAGCTTGTTTGGACAATTACAACACAAAATTCCACTTTATGTGGATTGCCATAAGTCCCAAGCTGTCATATCCTCCTAGATATGCAGCTGCTCTGACAGTGGGCATGATCGTGTGGTGGTGGTGTTGGCCTTTGAAGCATTCACACACAGCACACACCTTCTCCAGTAAATCATGGCAGAATAAATACATAAAGAGCCTCAGGTGGGAGAAGCAGGGAAGCTGCTCGCCAGGCTGATATTTTCTCATCAGGTCCACAGTATGTGTCTCCAGGGTGGAGCTGACTGGGATTTGAGGAGAGATACTGGATGCAGTGGGAACGGGGCAGGCTGGAGGAGCGGCCTTAGCTGGCTGCCAGCTGTCATGGTCAGGCTGTAATGAGGCTGTGTGTTGCCCTTTGGCGGATCATGATGGGTCGGCCAATCTTCAGGGCCCTCCGCGCCGGCCTGCTTCGCTTCCGGGAGGATGAGATAAATTACTGGTGGTCTCTCTCTCTCTCTCTCTCTCTCTCTCTCTCTCTCCCTCCCTCCTTCCCTTCCTTGCTCTCTCACTCCCTTTGTCTCTGAGTCTCATTTCATTCTCTCTACCTTCTCCTCTCTCTCACTACAGTTCCCTGTCCCCAGAGATGACCAATCAGCTCACAGTTTTAGCCAGCATTTTCCATCATCTCTCGTCCTCTCTCCCTCTCAATTCTCTTTCCAATCTCTCCTTTTTTTATTTCTGGCCTCGGCTCACCTTTCCTTTTCTGCACACCATCACCATCCGTAGCCACAGCTTAAAGGATGATTATCAAGAATGGGGGCACTAGGACCATTGTCCTGTCTAGTTTAACTCCTTATATTAAATCCTCTTCAACTCCTCCTTTAATTTGAGTATGCAGATGTAAGTTAAGCAGGGCTGTAATGCCAAGTGGTACACAGTTGTTTACACAGCTTCTCTGGAGTCGGCTAGAAGTTGTTTGTAAGTGCCTGCTGCAGCTGCCTGTTGTGGCGGAAGACTCCTTGAGATTTTGCTGACTGATGGCAACCCAAACAGATGAGTGTTTTGCGGGGGCTGTGTGCCGGGGCTTTCCGAAGTCTCTCTCCCCGCACCTCACCGTTTTAATTATGACCCTAAATAATTCATCAAGTGCTTTAATTAAGCCCTATAAAGCTCAGTAGAGGGGTTGATTCCCTTGCCTTTGTTGCTGCCGTGCTAAGAGCTGATTAATTATCAAATGTTTACCCACGTCAGGGGGGACAGAAGAATGAGGAGGGGAGGAATTGAGACAAATCCTGTTTTAGACAACCTCATTTATGGCTTTGAACACCGGGACAGGGAAAGGAAAAGAAAGACATCCAGTCTGGGCTGCATTGTGTATAGTAGGAACACACACACGCACTCACACACACACAAACACACACACACTCTCTCTCTCTCTCTCTCTCTCTCTCTGTTTTTCTCGCTCAATGAGTTGAATCCAGGGGGCCAGTCACACTTTGCTCAGTCAATGTCAACTCTCTTGTGGTTGGTCATTCTCTGCCAAAGCCACTCCATTGTGACAGCCTAATTAGTTTACAATGGACTGCTGGGCCTGTATCTGTCAGAGCAGCCCCTGATATATCACCTGAATTGAATGCATGTGGTGTATCCAAGGCTCGCCCTCCCTGCGCTTCAGAAATGGGCGATTTCACCCGCTTATAAGGTCACACTAATTCACATTGCCATTCAATCCATTTAAATGGCCTTATTGAATAAATGGCTTGCTCAGAACAGTTGAGAGAGCATTTTAAGGTGTACAGTATCAAATCAAAGGTTTAGTTTAAGGGTTACTTATTTCTGCAGATTTTGAGCTTTTTAGAAAGTAACTGTGCCCCATTTAATAAGTGTTATCGGCTGCCTCACTTTTTGACCACAGGGCTATGGATTGATTCACGCTGGAGTTCTGCTTTAGTGTTCTATATTAACTCTGATGTTTCACTTTGGTCAAAATGAAACATTTGCTGACGGTGTACAAGAAGCTGTGTCATATTCTTACCACACTGACTTCTATCTCATCACCTTTAAATCCTCCCAGAGCCCCTCAGCTCTCTGCTTAGGTGTTTATGGGATGAAAAGCAGTAGGCAAAATGGGAGACATATTGCTGACGGCCGGCAGACAGTCTCATGTGAATTGTTCCCACTGTGGCGTGTGATCCCCTCCGTCATCTGTCGGTGACCGTGACAGAGTTCCTGTTGGCTCCTGATTACAAGGCTGATGGATTATTGGAGCCCTGTGTGCGGGCCGGGATTGCAAGGGTGCAGCCTTGCTACTCTCCCCCCTCTCCCAAGGGCACGCCCGGTATATATGTGCAGGGGGGGGGGTGGAGATGGGGGGGCGCAGTGCAGAGACAGCGTCAGGGTGAGGACACACTCCTCTCAGAGGGAGAGCTGACAGACGCATGGGGAAAGGATTTGGGGCAGATTCAATCAACCTTCAACAAGGTGGCTCACCTTCAGGGAATTCAACAGAGGCATATGTATGTAAAAGTTCTCTCTCTCTCTCTCTCTCTCTCTCTCTCTCTTTCTCTCTCTCTCTATCTTTCTCTCTCTCTGTGTCTCTATGTTTTGCATTTTCGAGGGTGCAAACACATTTTCTGATACGGCACCGAATGCATTCCTTCATCAGGATAAAAAGAACCCTCTGATCTTTTTAAGATGTGTGTCAAATTGAAAACACTGCGCCAAGAGTGCCAACTTAACTATTGGGGAGATTGGGGTTGTGATCTGTTCCTGTCGGTGTAGTGGTAGTAGTGCAGTTGTTGTTGTTTGTTGTTTACTGTTTTCTCCAGAAGGCCTGGGTGGCTGAGGCTAAGTCCACTCTGAGTCACGGTTTGCCCTGTGCTCCGCTCCTGGCCTGGGGCTCGGTCTGAGTCACACTCCGTGCTCAGGCAGGGCAGCTCTTAAGCCAGGGTGCACCTCAGCGCAAATCAATTTGGCCCAACAGCAGTGCTTTGCAGGACAAAATTGAGTTAGTGGAAATGTGTTGATGTTTTCACCCACAGACTCACAGACAGACAGACAGACAGACAGACACACACACACACACACACACACACACACACACACACACACACACACAGTAAAAACACACACACAGAAGTTTCTCTTTTATCCATCTTTCTGGGTCAGAACTGGCAGGAATACGTCACACACACACACACACACACACACACACACACACACACACACACACACACACACACACACAAAGGTTCCTTTCGTGTTTTTGTCTTGCTCTGTTGAGCAGAAGACACAGAGAGACACACACACACACACACACACACATGGTGTCAGTTCCACTGTTGTGATGTTGAAAGAGGGAGACACTCCTCTTGTGGACTGATAATCCACTCTCTGTGCAGAGAGGGAAGCAAAGCTGGGAAGAAATGGATGGAGTGATGAGAAGAGTGCAGAAAATAGAAAAAAGAGAGAAAGTGAATGAGAGCAAAAGAGAGAGAGAGAGTAAGAGAGATCCAAGGCAAGATGAAAAAGGGATGCGACGCATTGGTTCATTCAGATGCATCACTAAGAAGCAAACTGCACATTTTTAAGCCATGAGCATCAGACAAACACACACACACACACACACACACACACACACACACACACACACACACACACACACACACACCAAGCATATGCACACAGGCACGGAGCTGCAAACATGTCTCAGCAAAGGTACAAAAGGAGGTTGTTCTCTAACAGGGTTACATAAGAGGGCCGAATAGATTTGGAGAAACCTTGGCAGGGACAAGATTTAGCAGCGACATTGAGCAGGCAGCCCTGTCCTAATTGGATTGCATCTCAGGAGCTCTCTTGGATGGAGAGTTCACTCTCTGAGTTGTGATCAAACACAGAAGTGAGAGTTGAAGAGAGAAGGAGAGAGAGAGAGTGAGAGAGAGAGAGAGAGAGAGAGAGAGAGAGAGAGAGAGAGAGAGAGAGAGAGAGAAACGGTGTGACAAAAGACTTGCACACATGTACAAAAAGTAAAGTTAAGGTGAGCAGAAGCCAAGGGGAAAAGTGTGTGTGTGTGTGTGTGTGTGTGGTGGGAGGGTGGTATCGACTTAATTTGCCTGACTGTGACTAAAGGCTGATGTTTAGTGGGCCATGCCAAAGGTGCAGAGTGCTCATTCATTCATCTGGAGCTGCTGGTGCCCGTGTGGGCCTGAGTCAGAATGCTGAGTGGTTGGGGACGAGTTCATCATCATTAGCCCAGGTGCACCATTCCAATAAGTCCCCATTATTCTTCCAGTCACAAGCCACGTCCTTACACTTACTCTAGCCTATCCTTACTTCAACTCTTAGCCCAGCAAAACACAATTCCAGAAAGTTCTTAGTCTTTTATTCATTCATTCATTTATTTATTTACTTACCTACCTACCTATTTCTCTTTTGGGAGGGGGACATAAACATGTGCTAGTGTAAGATTTGACATGCTGGATTGAATATAAGGATTGGAATGATTATTGTTGTCTTGAGAGGCATTTTCTTTGACCAGAAGTGTTTTAAAGGTTAAAACAAGTGGAGAAGAATGGCGAAGCTGGTGATTCACATTTCTAAACAGTAATTTGGTAGACAGACGAGGGAGGTTTTTCACATATTGTCCATGCGAAGGCGAGATAGAGTTCTCCCCGAGGACATCCTTGAGTCAACACCCAGGGCCTTCAGCCAGAATATTAAATAGCCAGGAGCAAACACAATGCTCCTTTGGTACCTGTTGAAACTGCTGTCGCTTGCTTTTAGAAATAGATGAGGTAAAAAATGCTGCCCTTTTGTTTGTATTGGGGTGTGTGTGTGTATGTGTGTGTGTGTTTGTGTGTGTGGGGGTGTGTTTTTGTTTTCTGCCTGTGGATTTGAGACTTTTTTGATGTGGGTGCCATGTTTGTCTCTGTAACTAGGGAGAGACCTTTCCAGAAATGCGATCTGCCTTGAATGTTTGACCTGACCTGCACTACTCCCTACCTGCCATGTGCGTCTATACCATCTGTCCCTCTCTTTCTCTCTTTCACACACACACACACACACACACACACACACACACACACACACACACACACACACACACACACACACACACACACACACACACACACACACACATGCACAGTTCTTATTCTTCCTCTGAGCAATTGTCAATTCGGGGAGTAAATGACAGCAGGTGTCCTATCCCCCCTCCCCTCTTACACAAGGCCATGAATGCATGCTGGAGAGAGAGTCTGCATCCTTAATCAAGCCGTGTTCTATTCATGATTGAGAGCCGACCAATAGGAAGAGGTCCTCCGCCGCAGGCTGCTGATTGGGTGCTGTACGAGCCCTGATCAGGGGTTGGGGAGAGTGTGAATTATTAACCAGGTGCATTGGCACACCTCCACCTGGGACTGCCTTATTGTCACAGAGTGAAACAGAGATACGGATAGACAGAGGGAAGTAGGAAAGAAGAGTTGGAGAGAGATAGAGAGAGAGAGAGAGAGAGAAAGAGAACAGGTGGTATCCTTTTTTCCCTCCACTTTCTTCCTCCTTTTCTTTCATCTGTGGACTTTATTCTCTCTCTCTCTCTCTCTCTCTCTCTCTCTCTCTCTCTCTCTCTCTCTCTCTCTCTCTCTCTCACTTTCTCTCTCTCTGATTTCCTCACTTGATTGGAGTGCATGTTACCTGCGCACATGCCCTGAATACAAAGCCTGGCTTACGGCAAGGCCAAGCTTTAGCAGCTGATTCAGTGCCAACTTCTGGGGACACCGCACCAGGGCAAACATGCAACAAGCACACACACACACACACACACACACACACACACACACACACACACACATACACACACTCTCTCTCTCTCTCTCTCTCTCTCTCTCTCTCTCTCTCTCTCTCCATTTATCTCTTTTTTCTTCTTACCATCTTTCATTTTCCTACGGCTCCTGCCCTTGAGTATATTTAGAAGGGTTGTATTGATCTCGATGTCGTGTTGCCACTTGCCAGGGGCAATCTCTGCGTCACGTGTGTATGTGTTGGTGAGTGTGAGTGTGTGTGTGTGTGTGTGTGTGTGTGTGTGTGTGTGTGCCACTTGCCATGTGCAGTCCCCTCTGTGAGTGAGGGCTATCGATTGAAAAGCCTCCCCCTGGGAGCGGTCACCCAGGACCTCGGATACATCTGCTCCCAAGCCTGTGCATTGTAACAGATACATAAACACTAGCTTCCTATCTGGAAAAGAACAAGCCCATATGTTGACTCCCACTCCCAAGCCTTTTGTATGGCATGGCTCCAGCTCCTGCTCCACGGCCATCAACAACACCATCTTCTGAGGTCCATAATCCAGCCACACACAGCCGACAGATGGGCGCATTTCTCGAAGCGATGACCCATTAAATCGCCAACTTGTCAAAAAATGAACATCGAATACACATCTGTCCGTTGAATTTGGTGTTTTTATGGGTCAATTAGACCTGTGGGACGTTTTTTTTTTTCCTGAATATATAGCACTTCAGTGATGAAAAAAATCCCACTTGCCCGAAATCATCCACTCTAGCCAGATGATTTGTTTCTCATTAAATCTTAAAGCGAGCAGAACAACCCTCTTAATCTTCACTTGTAAACAAGTGTCTCATGTGTTTGGAAACACAACTTTATGCTATCGTATGTATGTTTCATTTGTGTCAAGGCCCTGGGTCTTGCTGCAAGCTTTCGTCAGGCATTCTGTAGAAGTGAGATTAGACTCGGTATTGCAAGAGAGATTATTATTAGGTTATGTCATGGTTATTATTAAATTATGTCATGGTTGTCTGGCACAGCTGTCTGCCAGCTTGACTGGCTACCATAAGCCATTAGATAGGTGGTAATTAAGGGAGACTAGAAGGGCCACTTCTTGGCACTAAAAATACCATTTATTTTCATTCATTCATTTTTTTATTTAAATATCTAAGAAATAAATATAACAATTGGTGCATTAGTGTTTTTGATGGCAGACTACTTCATACCAGACCATAATAATTGCAGAGACTTTTCAGAATGCCTGAGCTTTCCTTCTATTTATTTATGTTTTTTTTTTTAATTTTTTTATTCCATTCAAAATCTTGTTTTAATCTCTTTAGTCTGTGATTTGTTGGCCCAGACTACAGTTCCGGAGTCCAAGATCAGAAGAGCAAAAGCCATCTGTTGTCAACGGGACCACTTCAATCTGTAGAAACACAGACCCTCGATTTTTTCTGCTTTTTTTATTTGACAGCGTGTGTCTTTGCTTTAATGCGCACACAGTAAACTGCATGCGTCTCCCTTGAAAGCATCGCGGTAGTAAACGCTGACTGGCTGTTTCACAGCAGTGGGGGTAATTGATGCCACCATGGATTTGTCTGTGTCGCTGTTTGGTGCTGCTTCTAGGAGTGACTGTTGACATGCCAGATCTGCAGGGCTCGGTGTGTGTCATGGGTGCGGTGCACTGCAGTGATGTCCTTATTGGATCAGGTGCAGCTGCAGCAGTGCATGTTTTACAGGCCTAGTGCATAGGAGCTTTACAGTGCCTTGCATCAGCCAAGATTGCTTTATATGCTTATTTTATGCTTGCCATGTTTTACACATAGATATACATACACATGCTTGCGAACAGAAGCACAGACACACACACACACACACACACACACACACACACACACACACACACACACACACACACGCACACACACACACACAAGTGTGATCTGCCAAAAAAACGTTGGATGAAGCAGCAGAATGGGACAGAATGTCTGTAGTGTCTAGTTATACGGATTTAATACTTTCGTTTTGGCCCACACCTTCTACCTTCCACCCACCATGCCTACACACACACACACACACACACACACACACACACATGGACCCAGAATGCTGTAGGTAATTGAGTGCAATGAGGTTTGTCCCTGAGCCAATGGCGCTGCCTGTAGAGCATGAGGATCTGACTGGCCTGGCTGCTGCAGTGGCCAAACTGCCAGCGCAGTGCAGAGGAGCCAGCATGAGGGGTCCAACCAGCCAGGCCCACGGCCAGGGACACATCACAAGGCCTGGACATGACCTTGGCCAAGAGAGAGGTGGTGAAGTGAGAGAAGGGAAGAAGGTGGAGAAAGAGAGAGATGGAGGGATATGGAGTGGGGGACAGTGAAAAGAATGAGAGAGAGAAATAGAGAGAGAATAGTGAGGAAATGGGAGAGGTGAGAGAATGAGGGGTGGGAGACTGGGAGAGAGATTAGCTGCCGGGGGATGTTGCAGCCTAAAATGAAGAAGGGCTGCTCCTTAGAGGAAAATACACTTTAATTCAGTGATTTAAGACTTCTTTTTCAAGGACACATTCTGTGTGTGTGTGTGTGTGTGTGTGTGTGTGTGTGTGTGTGTGTGTGTGTGTGTGTGTTTACATGGGCGCTACCCATGTGTGTGTGTGTGTGTGTGTGTGTGTGTGTGTGTGTGTGTGTGTTTGTGTTGTGTGTCTGTGTAGACCAAAGCATGTGTTCATGAACCATATCTGATCCAATTCCATATTAGTATTCAGGGGGTTATCTATAGACCATGTGTATGTTTTATGAGTTTGTGTAAAAATGTGTGTGTATGTGTATGTGTGTCTATGTGTCTGTGTTTATGATTTCCTGAATTGGAATTTTATGTGCACGCGTGTGAATGGACATGTTTATGATTGTGGATGGGAAGGTTTGAGAGAACCATTATTCTTCTAGCCCACTGATACACAATAATATCTTTACAACTTCTTATGTGCATCTTAGATGCACCCGTGACTTACGTTATCCAATGACTGTATGTGCAGATAATGTCATATCTGTGAGTCAACCAGTTAATGGAAATGTGTCTGTCTGCGTTTAATGAGTATTGGAATGTGTGCCGTACTCCATGTGCTTACTCTCATGTATCTGTGTGTGTGTGTGTGTGTGTGTGTGTGTGTGTGTGTGTGTGTGTGTGTGTGTGTTAGTGTGAAATTGACAGAGAAAGATTGAGCACAACAGTCACAGAGAAGAGTATGCAAGGCCCTAAGAGCCAGTCCCAGCATCTGTCCCTGTGTGTGTGTGTGTGTGTGTGTGTGTGTGTGTGTGTGTGTGTCTGACAAAGTGCCTGCCTGCATGGTGCTCTGCTCTGGCCTGGCCTGGGCCTCGGTGTCTCAATGGGCCTGTTTGGTCCGGGTCAGCGGCTCGCTGGATGGAAGCCCTGGGGTTCTGCTGTCCCGCTCACTTAGCGTTCGCTCCTGCCCATCTCATCTTGAGCCTATCCTCTCCTGTCCCCTCCTGTCTGGAGAACCAGTGTGTGTGTGTGTGTGTGTGTGTGTGTGTGTGTGTGTGTGTGTGTGTGTGTGTGTGTGTGTGTGTGTGTGTGGTTATGTCTCCTTCATTACTGTCCTTTTATGAGTCACTGTGACCTTATTAGCGAGTGTAGTTGTAGAACTACATATATTTCAGAACTCTGTAATAATAAAGGCCCAATTGATTGTTAATGTCTTCTACTCTGCGATGATGGTGGGTGAGTGGAGGGTTTGTCCTGGGCTGTCACATTGTATTTGGCCCACTGATAGATGTTGACTGACAGAGGCAGTTCAATTCTTCACTGTCCAGAGAAGAGCTATTAAGCTGGCATATGGGGAAATGGGAGTGCATGTCTAGTGTGTGACATGATGAGAGAGAGAGAGAGAGAGAGAGAGAGAGAGAGAGAGAGAGAGAGAGAGCATGAGTGATAAGGTTGACTGATGTTTGGGGATTTGAGATGGGCGGATGTTCTGTGGTTGGATGATTAAAAAGTAGAAATCTTTTAACACCCGACCTGTAGGGTTTTTTTTCATCTGGAGTGGGTCTCTATTTAATATCATAGACATGTGCCATATCAGCATCCATATGCATAGACTACAGAATGAGAAGATGACTGCGGCAGTATTGGGAGAGCACAGAGTGTGGGTCAGCCAAGGGCACCTCGTTTTATTAGAACATCCCTAGCCACGTTGGATTAGAAACACACTGAAAAGATGATGGCGCACGCACGGGCCATCCCCACACCGCACACACACATAGATACACACACACACACACACACACACACACACACACAGATCAGCTCCACCCCCAACCCCCACACGCATAATCAATTCTATTTTTTTTTTTTTTTTTGACGTTTGATTTCCATCGCACAGAATGGGAGTAGCCTTTGACGTTGTCTTTGTCGGTCAGATAGGACGAACAGATGGTCTGGGCCTGCCTATAAAGGTTGGATAAAGAGGCTGAACTGGACAGAATGTGTCTAGTTATACAGATTTAATACTTTCATTTTGGGCCTACACATTTTCTACCCAATTTCCTCTCTGCACGGCACTACAGTAAACGGAAATTACAGCACTGATGAATAAGCGACCTTGTGGGAAATATATGTGTGTGTGTCGGAACGCCAGCTTTATAATACTCTTTAGAATAGATAATAGTTAGAATGTTTCTCCTTGTCATCACAGATTTGAATGTAATTGACATGCTGGCAGGCTGAAGAGTAAGTACTAGATTACTCTCTTGAGTAGCTGATCGGATACATCCAAATTCAAACTTTTAAATAATTAAAAACTTAAAAAATGAGCTCTCACTGGAACTCTCCCCTAGCCAGTAATTATTTTGACACATGCTGTAATTAGTTCTTTATCTATCAGAGCCAAATATGTAATTATCACCGTTCTGCATCCACACATAAATCTACTTATTATGCTCTTGCTATGTATAAATAGCACATCTGCAAACTGATATTTACTGAGCTGAATGACATGCCATAAAAGAACACAATGTGTTTGTTAGTACTTTGTTTGAAAATTCAGAGATGCACAATTTCATGACACTTTGCTGTAGCTAGCTCCATAATTTAGCAGTCATAGCTGAAATGGTTTGAACAGGTAGACAAAATACATGTGGCAAAGACGCTGGCAAATAGGCACTTAGGCATCATGCGCACAATTACCATGGAGGAGGATGCTGAGGAGAATCACCCTGTCAGCCCTCACTGGTGGAAGCACATCAAACAGCACAACTCACACACACACACACACACACACACACACACACACACACACACACACACACACACACACACACACACAAACTCCCATGCCAACCCCCACCCCACCCCAACCTAAACCCCAGACCCCCCACTCTCTCCTCCCTGCTTGCCTGTCCTGAAGCAGTTTCACATCTAAGTGTTTTAGAGTGCTATCACAGTGGCTGCAAGCCAGACAGTTAATGCAGGTCTTAACCTCGGCCTTCTTCTACCCATTAACCGGCCTCTGCTGGCATGCTGTGCTTTACGAGGCCAGGCTCTCTCTCCCGCCTAGGCAGTGCTGCGCTGAGCTGAGCTGTGTTTGGGGATGGGGAGAAGGGTTATGCAGTGCTGTGCTGTGCTTGGCCATGCTGCTGATGGCCACTCAAGGCTGTCGCTCAGCTGGACAAAGAGGTCACCTAGCCCTGAACTTGCCCTTCAGTAAGGAGCTGAGGGTCAGATGCTAAGATGACTCCGTCACATCACTGGAGGACAGCCTGGCTGCATTGTTGGATGTCACACAGCTTAAAATAAACCTTCCTTCTTTGCTCTTGGTATAGTATGGTATGGACTGGTTGGGATGATACCACAAGGCCATGTTTACGAAAACACTGTGTATACAAAGTCCTGTTTTTTCAAAAAGACTTTGTGATCTATTCTCTTCCCACCTCGCTGTCATTGTCTCTCCATTACAGCCCTCTGGCTGGCTAATGTCAGACAGAAAGTCAGGCCTACTGAGGTGTTTTCATTGCTTGTTTGTTTACCAGTGACATTTAGCATAATGTCTTCTGTGTCATTAAAAGTCCATTGGGGAGGAAAGCACTGGGTGTGGGTGTTGAGTAGGCACAGTAATGGTGGCAGAATGTCTCCCATTTGTGGCCATCATGTCACAAGTGGACTTAGACAATGTGGTTTCAGGGGGGTTGAATTAACAGAGTAGATAATGGCTGAGTTTCAATGTCCTCCCTGTGGACTAAGTCCTGAGTCCTCATGGACTTAAACTAACTAAAGCTGTGTAGTGATTAAGTTGGCCAGGCTGTGAGGGCTAGTCTTGTTGTTTGCAGGATTGGGACACCACTTGCAAGATATCGTTTAATGAACGACATTAACGCCATGTTGGAACACACAGAATGCAGTTCAGAATGCAGTTTAAAGCTCTTTCTGTTTATTAATAAAACACCTATAACTAGAAACGCGCTCAGAGAGTGCAGACCTCCGCCAAGGCAATGTGGTCACAGACACAATATAAATTCCAGATCATGTTCTGGGTCACCGATCGCCACCAAAATTTCATCAGCTCTTGCTTGTCCCAATATATACATTGTCCGAAAATTTCATCCAAATCCGTGCAGTACTTTTCGAGTTATCCTGCTGACAAACAAACAAACAGACAGACAAACAAACAGACAGACAAACCAACGAGACCGAAAACATAGCCTCCTTGGCGGAGGTAATTAACATGATAATAACTTTCATTTTTATATTTCCACTACACCACACAGCCACACTAGTTCCATTTCTTGTTAAATATTTTTATTTACAGGAGATTTTTCTGACGATTTATGCTTCTCCAGTGTTTCATGTCACAGTGGCAATGTGGGTAATTCCCTTTAGCAGTCTGTATGCGTGTATTTGAATTGTGCCCTCGCACAATTCAGATTTGAACAGCTGGACATTGCTAAACCCTTACGAACTTAGTCTGTAAGGACGGACATTGAGACTGGGCCATTGTGTGTGTGAGTGATAAATAGCTGTTCCAAGGACTTTGGAGAAGTGTGTGTCTATAAGTTCAACTGATGTTTACAAACACACGCACACACACACACACACACACACACACACACATATTCTCCAGCTCTCTGTCCTAAGGCACTAGGCAATCATCCACACTGTCACACTCCCACATTATCCCCTTTCCATGTTTGGCTTGCTAGTGATCTGATGTCCCCTGTTCTGTGCAGCAGGTCAGTCTGTTGTCATTACCTCTCTGCGTGCCCATTTAAGATGACCCACTCTTCTCACAGTGTAATTAACCTCCAGACTCAACAGCCCTCCTCTCTCTCTCTCCATCTCTTTATGCCTTGCAAACTGGCAACTTATATCTCACTGCGTCTCTCTCTCTCTCTCTCTCTCTCTCTCTCTCTCTCTCTCTCTCTCTCTCTCTCTCCCTCCCTTTCTCTCTCTCTCTTCTCACCAAGACCCTAATTTACACTTAAAATAATTTGCAATCCCCGTAGTGCTTGTTCCATTTTGTGGTTATTTTTGTCATTCTACAAAAAAAAGGTTTTTCAATGAGAAATTCTCAGAGATGCTGAATAATAGTTGTTCTTGCAGGTCACAAAGACCCTGTGTAATATACAGTACAATACCTCCTGAGTGTCGGATTGTTGTGTTTCTGACTCGCTCTGGCTGAATATATCATCATATCACACTGTAGATATCACATACAGCACGTCAACTACGGATATTAACACCTGTTTGAACATAAAAGATGTGGAATAATAAGATCATTTTTCCATGTCCTGGAACTTGTAGAATTATAGCCTTTTCTCAGTGAGAAAAGAAAACTCTCTCTCTTTCTTACTCTCTCTCTCTTTTTCCATTTACAAAGTCTGTTGCTTTGCTTTTGCTTTTCACATCTTTTGTTCTGTCCGTCACACTCTGCTCATTTTGCTCTTAAAAGCC
>JAODXP020000008.1:19352085-19354585 GCA_027497455.2 Sardinella longiceps | reverse complement strand
CCCTCCCCACCCCACCCCACCCCACCCTTCCCCTCTCTCCTCTCCTCTCTCTCTGTTTTTGCCGTCTCTCCACTAATTGCGGCGGATTCAGGCCTCTCTATAAGACGGTGTGGGTGAGATTGCAGCTGTGCTGTTGTTGACGTCGCTCAGACACGGTTACTAAACGATGGTGTCTATACTCTCTCTTATGCTGTTGAAGATAATTTGGCCTGAGTGTTGCTGGGTTTTGGGCATGTACAGTACTTGTACATGCTGGGTCCCACTGGCAGACTGAGTCCGATTAAAGTCAGGCTCCTGGGTGAAGGGGCTAATAGCTTGTTAATTGCTGCCTAATCACCAACAGATAGCCCCCCATCCATCTGCACAAACTGCAGCCAGATAATATCAGAAAAACTTGTCTGTTAGTCAGTGCCAATCATTGTCAGCATGTTCTATCTATCTATCTATCTATCTATCTATCTATCTATCTATCTATCTATACATCTATACATCTATCTATATATACTGTATATAGATAGATGTATAGATATAGACATATAGAATATATTGTATATCCTATGCTTGGAACATACCCTTATTCAATACATTTTCCACTTCACAGCAGATAGCTAGAGAAGGGACATTGATATACAGTAACATAGTGCTATGATAATGACTGTCTTGGAGAGCATTTTCCTTTAGGCTATAGCACACTTGGACGTTTGAAATATTCAAACAGCCTTTGGTTAAGAACGTGAGTAATAAACACTAGCCTTAGCCTACCTCCACGACCGTGTTCATTCCATAGGATAAAGGGAGACACCAAGGGTCACTAATAAGGCCACAGTATGCGATAACAAGCCAGTGCACCTTAGTCACACATGAACACATGCTCACCCTCACAATTCATTTCCTCGGTCATTAGGAGGTCATGTCATGCTTTGTAATGGATTAGGGAGGGGAAATGGGGCCCATAAAGTCATCAGAAGCTTGTGCCGCCACACACATTGGTTATTTATGGCTGTGCCCATGGCTGGCATGTCTGTGCGGAGAAACCTGTGGCTCCAAGCCATGTGCTCCAACACAAATCTCTCTCACCGGCTCTCTCTTTCTCTCACCCGCTCTCTCTCTCTCTCTCTCTCTCTCTCTCTCTCTCTCTCTCTTGATACGAAGTAAGTGGAAAGAACCCATTTGATTTCTAGAGATAACTGCTGCAAAGTGTCCTTTACCTTTGTTTTCTTTTGTTTATTTATTTTCCTCAGTCCCTCTGTGTCTGTCTCCCTCTTGAACTCTCTCTCTCTCTCTCTCTCTCTCTCTCTCTCTCTCTCTCTCTCTCTCTCTCTCTCTCTCCGTCCCTGGTTCTCTGTTGTGCATCTCTCTGCTGCTATTGTGTTTTGCTAATGGCTCTGTGGAAATGAGGGTGTATGGGGAAGATGAGGACTTATGACTGAACAGGCCGTCTCTGCCAGATGTGTCAGCGCACTAAAAATGGAAGCAAATAAATGGCGCATTGTAGTCGAGTAGATAAACTGTATTTTTCCGAGGCATTTCAACAACACACATGGCCAAACATTACTCTGAGTAGTTATAGCAACAGAACTCCTTATTAATTCCATAACTCCATGTCAGAGTGGAACAGGATGTTCTTTGGTCACTTTCTCATTACATCGTCATTGTGTTTTGTCTTTTTTTGTGTTACAGAGTGACAAAGTTTTCATTAGTAAAACCATCCTCACTCGAATTGAATAAACATAAAAACATTGTGATCTTTCCCAAAAGCAATAACCTGGCCAAAGTGGCCATGCCATCCTATGCAATTCTGCTCATCTCTCTGCAGACACGTCTGGGATTTGTCTCATTGAGCTTGATTTCTCAGGAGGCATTTTGTCCTGGCCAATCAGTGACGTGTCATGAGGGACATGTTGTAAATTCAGCACTAGAATACTAATGGCTATCAAAATGAGTCAATCTTTTTGAATTTAAACAACTCCAGCAGTCATTCGTTACAGTAATACCCAAATATCCAATTCCTCTGTACAAAGCAAAGTGTAGAACAAGGGACTGGTGTTTACCAGGTTAACCGAACACCTCCATCTAGACATTGTTGACATCTTCCTCAGTCTCACAACCCACTGCAACATTTGTACCCATGGTAGCAAGCAGTGCAGAATCAGTGCCCCCATGCTGTGAGTCTCATTGACATTGCTGCTGCAGATCAACGGTGAGGAAAGACAAAGATGTGTGTGTGTGTGTGTGTGTGTGTGTGTGTGTGTGTGTGTGTGTGTGTGTGTGTGTGTGTGTGTGTGTGTGTGTGTCTGTGTGTGTGTGTGTGTGTGTGCGTGTGTGTGTGTGTGTGTTGAGGGAGGTGGGGGCTGGGGTTCTCTGTGAGAGCTTCTGCTGATATCTCCTGTTGAAATGAGGCTGTTCCCTTGGACAGTCTACCTTGTTTTCCGAAATCAATTCTGTCGGACTCCAAAGCACTCTGCAGGGCTGGGTAAACAGCTCTGAGGGGCAAATGGTG